>VXBH01009004.1:388207-411247 GCA_013400035.1 Rynchops niger
AGCGAGTCCAGCGAAGGGCAACTAAGATGATTAAGGGATTGGAGCATCTCCCTTATGAGGAAAGGCTGAAGGAGCTGGGACTCTTTAGCCTGGAGAAGAGAAGGTTGAGGGGAGACCTGATTAATGTTTACAAGTATCTAAGGGGTGGGCTGAAGGAGGATGGAGCCAGGCTCTTTTCAGTGGTTCCCAGTGACAGGACGAGGGGCAATGGGCACAAGTTAGAACACAGGAAGTTCCGTTCAAATACACGGAAGAACTTCTTTACGGTGAGGGTGGCAGCACTGGAACAGGCTGCTCAGGGAAATTGTTGAGTCCCCTTCTCTGGAGATTTTCAAGACCCGCCTGGATGCATTCCTGAGTGATGTGCTCTGGGCATTCCTGCTTTTGCAGGGGCGTTGGACTAGATGATCTCTAGAGGACCCTTCCAACTCTAAAGATTCCATGATTCCGTGATTCCGTGATCCCAGACATCTTACTGGTGGTCCTATTTCACTTGTACTGATCTTCCAGAGAAAGATTAAACCACTAACCGCTGTGAGAGTGATTTAGTCCCTCACCTGCCTCATGAGACCCCCTTAACTACCCTAGTTACCACTAAAACAGTAAAACAGCTAAGCGAAAACTAAACAAAGAACATACAATCAACAATCTCACTGTGTGAACAATTCAATTACATTCATTTTAGATGTACGTAGAGAGATACAAAATGAAAACGACTCTTTTCCCACCTATGTGTTAGTCTAGTTACAAAAAATATACTCCATCTTCTCCTTACCCTTAATCAAGTTGGGAAGTTATTTACTCAGACTTGTGATCTAGGTTCACTTCTTGCCCAGGTGCATTGTCCTAAGATTTACCTTTATGGAAGAGGATCTAGATTAAGGTACACATTTCCTCGTATATCCTAATGATACCTAAGATATCACCAAGCTTCAAGTTGTCTTTGCCTTTTGCATCAAGGATCCCAAGGACTTGCTGAGTCTTCAAAAAGAAGTAGTTTAATCATTCTTTCTATTACTTCTTTGCTTGTGAAATGTGGATGATCCTTGGTGATTGTGATCAATTTGGTTAATCTCTGGGCTTCAGTTTTCAAAATGTTAGTGGGGATATTAATATTAGTGACTAGGCAGAAGAACAAAATCATCCTACGTTTTACTGCATTGACATGGAAAGTTCCTCCTCTATAAAAAAGTGATTGTGTGAGCCTAAACTATCTAAAATGGAGTGTATTTTCAAATCAATAGAGCTGGATAAATTCATAGTTTCATAAATTTTAAGACCAGGAGAGAATATTAGATCATAAGCTCACCTTCTGAATACAGCAGGCTGTTACATTTTGTTCAAATAAACCATATTGTCTTAAAATGTTTAATTAGGCAAAGAATAGGTCATGTCAATATGCTACAAATGGCCATGGCCCCTGCTATGATGGATCATTGATTAGATATAAAACAAGCCCAGTTTTTCCAAGAGATGAATTGGACTCTCTAGTGCCAAGGAAGAAAAAATTCTCCATGTGCCCTGTTAATCTATTCCCAGGGTAAAAGAACTGTGATTCCTCTCCTCAAGGAGTTACAGGTTATTTTTCTAGATAATGGAAAGGTAGTTTCCTGTGGACTCCCAGCAAAAAAAAAATTTAATGTAAAAATATATTTACTGTGCACCACTATGATGTCAAAGAAAGCTGTTGTTGTATGCCGTATATACATGGCAAAATTGCATGTGTGGCTGTTAACGAAAACAGAATATACTTGGGTTTCTTAGTGCAGTAATGTTGAGTAAAGCTGTGCTGTGGCACGAATTTCTAAGGTTGGGGTTTTTTTTTCCATTCAAAGCTTTGTGATTTCTTTTGCTGTGATTAAAAGCCCCATTAGAGTATCCATTCCAGTTTTGGTTTGAAATCTGGCATCGACAACAAGGATATCACCACATTGACTGATATCACCTATAGCAGTCAATCCTCTTCTTTATGTCTTGACCCAAAGAAATACAGACTCATGCTGGTCTTCCTTCCTAGAAAGTTTACAAAAGCTGGCATTACCCTGCCCCTCCTTCCAGTGGTGCCTAGTGACTTCAGACTGAGGTCTCAAGGGGCGTTATGTTGAACGATAAACGCAGATCAAATTCCTATCCCAAGAAGTTGATGGGTTGTGGCAGAAGCAGCAGTAAACGCTGAGCAGGCATGCTTTGTCTAAGACAACATAGAAGGCAGACTGGTTTTTATACTTAGGTAATCCTAAGTGTCTTAAGTCAAAGTTCGGTATGATGGTACAAAAGTAAGAGACCTCAGGAATCTGCATAGAATACACTTCACAGCACTAGGTCACGATGTACCTAACACCTCCATTAACATTTATTAATCTAACCTTTAGACTTGCAGTGAAGAAGACTTTATGAACCCTTAGACAGTGTGTTCCAGTGTTTAATGAACCTTAGAGGAAGAAAGCTTCTTTTTTTTTTTTCTGATATCTTACCTAAATGTTTTTTTTTTTTTTCTGTTAATGAAACTAGTGATTCTGTGTCCTCCTGCCAGTAGAAAAGAGAAAGAATTGATTGCTCTCCTCTTCATATCTTTTTTCATGTTGAATTTTATTGAGTCCCCATTGGCATTCCAGTCTATAGGGGGAAAAAAGGCCAACTCACGCAGCTTTTCTCTGTGCTTTTCATATTTCACAAATAGCCTACTGTTTGCTGATTTTATTTCCCAAAGTGTTCACCCTAATTTTTCCATTTTTTTTTTAAATGTCCCTGCCCACAGCAGGGTGACTGTAACTAGGTGATCTTTAAAGACCTTTTCCCACCCAAACCATTCTATGATTCTATGAAAATATCATACCCCATTTAAAAAAAAAAAAACTGTTCCAGGTTATGCCTCCATCGTACTAGAATAAGCAAAATTATTGCCTCCAAACTTTTATGTTATTACTGTTAATTCATCTGTTTACATGTTGTAGCAGAACATGTTTACTTATTCCCTTTGAAGTTTTTCATATCCTCTAAAAAATATTTTTACTTCCTCTTCACCTGTTATTCCATATTATGCATTTCTTTCATTTGATTTACTAACATAAAGTGCCTTTAATCTTCATTAGATTTCATCTTATTGATTTATGACCACCTCTGCAAGTTTAAAATCTTACTCTACAGAGGGTTTGAACTCCTCTGTCCATATCATTAACAGAAAATATAAAACAGAATGAGGCTCAAGATGGACTTTTGATGCAATCTCACTTAAAATGTCCCTATGAAAACTGATAGACCATTGGAAACAACTCTATACATGCACACTTTCAGTCTGTTGAATACATACTATGTTTTCCTCAACAATATTCCCTTAATTTCCTTATCAGAATACTAAGTATGACAGTATTAAAAAACTTACTAAGTCCAGTAGAAAGATATTAAAAGCCTTACTGAGGCAAGGCTGAGCCTGTCTCCTTTCCCTTCTTTCCGTTAGGCTAGTTACTTTTCAAAGAAAGAAATTAGATTGACTTGAGATTATTTGGTTTTGATAAATCTGTATCAGCATTTTCTGATCACCTTCCTATCCACTCTGTGATGGTAAATTGGTTTGCAATTGCTTATTCTATTATCTTTTGAGGTAGGAACCAAGCTGGTGGACATTAAGTTCTTTCTCCTTTTTGAAGACAGATATTATGCGTTTCTCTCCATTCTTCTTGGACCATCCTATCTGCATTCATTCTCTAAGGTGACTGCTAATAGTTCAAACATTCCTTTGGCTTAGCTTTTAATTTATTCATTTCTCCATCCACTTCCAGCTTGAACAAACTTAACTGAATCAAGTAGTCTTTAATCGGTTATTTCACTCTTCTCGTTTCTGTCCCTATCCTCTTCAAACTCATTTTAAATATCTGCTCATAATTAACCTTTTGTTCTGAAATTTGAGGCTGAAAAAGCATTATATATCTCCACATTCTCTGCAGCCTCCTTTATTTGCTCTCCCAACCTCATAAGTAATGGACTTAAAATTCCTGTTTTCTCCTTTTTTCTTAAGTAGCCATAGGCCACTGCTTGTCTGTCAAATAAAAAATTGCTCTACTTCATTCATGTCATGTTAGTACTAGAGAAACTTGGCAGTTTTGACCCAGAGCCAAAGACCCTGTGAACCTTTCTAGAACTGCTCAGTGAACTGAACTCCACTGTCAGCGTCGTCAGTGACATTAGCGATGAAGCTGAAGGAACAGAATTTTGCAGAGTGGCGGTGGTGTCTGAATCATCAGAAAAGTCAGGAAAATAGTGGTTTCTGTCCAATTCAGAAAAAGGATTTGTACGCTTGGTGGGAAAGGGGAATAGACCTTCTTATCTGGGGAAAACAACAGAGAGTCTGACTGTAAAACTCGGTATCAGAGTAATGATGTGGGAAAACCAGTCAGGCAAAGATTTCTTCTTGTGGCAGCAAAGGAATTGCTGCCCTGTATTCTCCAATTCCTGTATTTATGTGATAGACCTGAAGTTATCTGTAAAAGGAGGATAAGTAGAAATTTTACGTTTGTGCCATAACAATAATAAGAAAATCAGTGCCAATTTTCATCCTCAAAGATGTTACAAATATCAATATTTTGTCAATTATCAATAATTAATATTGTTGTTCTATTGTTCTATTAGAAATTGTCTAATTGTCTAATCTATTTTTTTTCTATTAGAAAAAAAGTCTAGAGTTTAATTATGGCATTTTACTTTTAAATATTAACACAAGTTAGTGCATACACATTAGTGTATACTCTCGGGTTGTCTTTACATACATTATAGGTTTCACAATAAAAATCATTTCTAGTAGTCTTTACGTACCTACTGTAAGATTAAAGGCATCAAGGTACTCATCACTGAGAATGTGATACACCAAAATTTATAAATTAGAAACAATAAAAACATAGCAAAGTTGCAGTTGTGAACATAACCTTGCAGGTGGGCAGATAAGTAAGATTTTAGGATAAACAGAGCAAAGTCAATATTACTGTAAATTTTCAATAGAGCTCGTAGAACATTGCTTCACCAAAGGCTTCTTTGGAAAGTGACAATCCATCATAACCTAAACTTTTTCTGCAAAAGGACTTCTTTTGACAAATTTCCAATTTGAAAACATTACAAAGATCCACACTGTTTAAACATTTTCAAAATCTTTTATTATTTTTTATTTTGCCAATAATTTTTATCTCTGATTCCTAACAAAAGCCTTCCACAGTTATTCTCTCTGTACATTTGCATGTATAACAGCCTGCAAATTATGGGCCCATTTCAGTCACATCTAGATGACGGATAGAGATCTCAGAGACTACTGCAACCCTAGAAGCTTTGTGAAAACTGATGCCTAGAAAGAGGAAAAAAATCCCAGATCAGTACCTTCTCTCAAGGATTCAAAAGGAGAACTCAGATATTTTATATTTTATTGGCAAATTAGCACATGCACCTTGGAGAGCCAGCAAAGGAGGACACACGTAGCTGTGGACATGTGGTCAAGGAGAGGTGTCAGAAGGGTCAGGGATGCTGAGACTATTCAGATGGGATATCCCAGGAACAAAGCATACACTCAAAGAACAGATTTTATTAAAGATGCTGCTTAAGGTCAAACAGATTTACATTTTACTTCATTCAGCCATAAATTTATACTTGCTGAGAGTTTGAAACAAACAAAAGCAAGTCCTTTTCTTCATTCAGCAAGTAATGAAGTTATAAAGCTCCTGGTAGCAGGAGGCTGGGGTGGCCAAAAGCGCGAGTGCATTTAGAAGTGGATTAGACAGATGAATAAAGGTCCCCCAATGCCTCCAAACATGATGCTGCAAATGCAGCCTCTGGTTTTGGCAGGACTTTTGGCTGAATGAAAAAATCTCAAAGGTTGAGATGGAAAAGAATTTCCCCCGTTTCCAAGATCCTTTTCTTGAAAATCTAACCCTGCACTTTGGCAGATCATCCAGGTAGAGGTAGAGCAATCCTTGGTTAGACCCAATGTGTCTACCATCATGTTATTAAAGGCAGAAGAGAGAGAAGTTATAGAGGAAAGAGGTTCTCAAAGTCTCAGCTAGACCCCAAATGAGTGTTCCCAATGTGAAGTCTGTAGACCAAGGATTCCCTTTGTCCCAGTCCCTGGGTGAGTAGGGAGAAGAGAGGAAACTGAGGCAGAAGACAGCACCTCTGCTCAGTGTGATGACTCTGTCCTCAGTGGAAGAGTCTTGATGGAAAGGGAGGTGGGAGGAATGACACAAGCAATAGGGCTAGAATTCCTCAGCCTTCCTCATAAGAGAAGAAAACAGAGAGAGAAAGAGGAGGGCTGCCCAAATCTGGAAGAGAAGGGGCAAGAATGAGATCAGGAGGTGGTTCATAAAGAGAGGTGTTATGGCTTTATGGGATATGAACAAGTTTTAAGTGGTAAAATCATGCATTAAAGGGACCTTTGTCAGAAACATCTGGAAAAGAACCATCCAGAATCAACTAGTAGCTGGGGAGGGGTTGAGCACAGAAATCTGAGGAAGATCATTGTGCTTTACTGTCCCCAAAAGAGAATGAAACACAGCTCTTATACCATTAAATTAAACCTTGCCAGGACTTGGGCACTGGAAGTGGTGACCAGCCAGCCTGGCCCTCACCCTGCAGTGTATTTACACGCTTGCTTTAAGCCTAATATAAAACTGCAGCCAAGTCATTGGATTTGCAGCTTTACTCAAGGAGCTGATTTTTCCTGCTTGACGGTCCAACAGTGACAGCGCACAAGACAGCTGTGCCTTGAGAATTCAGCAGACTTACCCTAAACTTACCAGGGAATTCAAGGTCCCTCCTGAACCAATACGGTGATTCATAAAAGAGCAGCGTTTCCACACAGGCTTTTTGCTAACTGCAAGAATTCTGTAATACCGTATGTTTATCTTTCACTGGGGACACTGATTTGCAGTAAAACAGGTAACATTCGCAGAACCTGACAGTTTATGGTGTAATTTTCCCTGTCTGGAATAGCTGTCAGGAGTCTGCTTTGGGCGACATAAGCTGCTGTATGAATCCAAACAATTTAAATCAAAAAACCAAACTCCACAGACTTTTTGTTCATTATCACACACTTCATTATTTGAAAATTTCCTGTTGTCATATTTCTGGTTGTGTTACAAGAAAATTACCATTTTGCATGCTTTGTTGCATGCAATTCTTCTACTGCAGAGAGTAAAGGCACAGCATCCACAGTCTGCTTCTACTCCTTTCTCTGCTCAGCAGTGTTTTTCCTCACGTTGTCCAGGATTTTATCAGGGAACTTTTCACCTTCTCATCAAAACCCAAATATCTGTTCTTATTTTTTGACCAAAATTTTATTTGAAAGGCAAAAGCTTTTGGCTGTGTTTTTTAACGTATTTTTTCTATTTCTCCCCAAATTTAAATTCTTTAATGGGAATTAAAAGAATAAGTGTGTGTATGTGTGTGTGTGTTTGACATATGTTATATGAATATGCATAAGTAACGAATAACTCTTACTAGTTAAAACTTTTCCAGTAAGCTTACCTTCAACTTTACGATTCTATCCCAAAGCTTAGTATCTGTAGACTTTCTGGGCTGTGGCGGTGGTGAGTAAAATGGAAGTAAGTTGGTATTAAGCTTTAATTTATTAAAAAAATGATACCCCTAAAATACTTCTCAGGATGGAATACAAAGTAAGAACCTGCCGTGTTGCAATAATCATGTCTGGCTGTTTTCTGAGTGTCATCTTATGTGAGCAAAGGTAATTCCTTCTCCCCCGGAGGAGCTCTGGATAGCTGAGAGAGAAAGAGAGAGAGAAAGAGAGAGACATAATTATGAAAAAAAACCCCATACATTTTCTAGACAATTAATATGAACCAATGATTTATCCAGTACTGTACTTTCTATCATTACCACCAGCACGTCAACTTTCATGTAGTGTGGAAACTTGTGTACTATCACTGAGAAGTTTTACTCAGTAGGTAGAGAAGCATCACATGAATTATTCTGGTTATTTGTACCTAATGGCATATTTTTTTCTTTGTCCATCATGAAGAACCAAGGTGTCCCTTTCTTGGTCACTCCTCCTTATTTCCCAAATAAAGCCTTTAATTTATACTGTCTGGAAGAAAGGGGTGTTATTTGCACTTGTAAGTGTTTCAGACTGAATCCCTTAAACCTTGAAAGATGAAGTAGGATGCCAGAAAGAATTTCAAGAATGAACCCCAGACTTGAACTAAACTTAATGTTCTTCTTTGTCTTATATAAGCAGCCTATTTGGGAACTAATTCAATGCCCATCAAAATCAATAAGTGTCTTTTAAAGGGTATGTCATAATTTCATTTCTGAGCATGGAAAGTCTAAGGATACCAGGCTGTTAATTTAAGCACCCGCATATGAATTCTGGTATCTAGTTTTCAACCGGCACTTCACAAGTTTCCACTTGTTTAACTGATAACAAAATCATAACGAAGCTTAGCTGAACAAATTTTTTTGTCTGCTGAAGGATGGAAAACCTGGAGGATGATGGGACCCCCTTTATATACGGACATGTATGTACTTTGTTTTCTCATTTCAGGTCATGGAACCAAAGGAGTGTTTGAACTTCTTTCAGGATGGCGTCGAACCAGAGAGAATCTGCCATTTAAGGACAGAGTAGCAGATGCCTACTCAGATGTCATGGTCTCCTACACAATGACAAGCTCCTTGTATTTCATAGCCTTCGGCATGGGTGCAAGCCCTTTCACCAACATTGAAGCTGTAAAAGTCTTTTGCCAGAACATGTGTGTCTCCATCTTGTTGAACTACTTCTATATCTTCTCCTTCTTTGGCTCCTGCCTAGTCTTTGCTGGCCAGTTGGAGCAGAACCGTTATCACAGCATCTTCTGCTGTAAAATTCCTTCAGCAGAATACCTGGACCGGAAACCTGTGTGGTTCCAGACTATGATGAATGATGGCCATCAGCATACTTCTCATCATGAGACCAACCCGTACCAGCATCACTTTATCCAGCACTTCCTCCGAGAGCATTACAACGAGTGGATTACCAACATCTATGTCAAGCCATTTGTGGTGATACTGTATCTCATCTATGCCTCTTTCTCCTTTATGGGGTGCTTACAGATCAATGACGGAGCCAACATTATCAACCTTCTTGCCAGTGAGTCTCCAAGCGTCTCCTATGCTCTCATACAACAAAAGTATTTCAGCAACTACAGCCCAGTGATAGGTTTCTACATTTATGAACCTCTGGAATACTGGAATGGCACTGTGCAAGAAGACCTAAAAACACTAAGCCAGGGATTCAATACAGTGTCCTGGATAGAACAGTATTACCAGTACCTTCGAGTGGGTAACATCAGCGCAACCAACAAAAGTGACTTTATCAGCATCCTCCAGAGCTCCTTTTTAAAAAAGCCAGAATTCCAGCACTTCAAAAATGACATCATTTTCTCCAAAGCTGGAGATGAGAACAACATAATTGCTTCTCGTTTGTACCTGGTGGCCAGGACTAGTGAAAACACGCAGAGAGAGGCGGTAGAATTGTTGGAGAAGCTGAGACCGCTCTCTCTTATACAGAGCATCAAGTTCATCGTGTTCAATCCTACCTTTGTTTTCATGGACCACTATGGTTTATCAATAACTATGCCCGTCCTGATTTCTGGTTTTGGCATCCTTCTGGTGTTAATACTGACCTTCTTCCTGGTTATCCATCCTCTGGGAAATTTCTGGTTAATTCTCAGTGTCACCTCAATAGAGCTGGGTGTCCTTGGCTTGATGACCTTATGGAATGTAGACATGGATTGCATTTCTATACTGTGCCTTATCTACACTTTGAATTTTGCCATAGATCACTGTGCACCCCTGCTTTATACATTTGTACTAGCTACTGAGCACACCCGAACTCAGTGTATAAAGAACTCCCTCCAAGAGCATGGGACAGCCATTTTGCAGAACGTTTCTTCTTTTCTTATTGGGTTGGTCCCCCTTCTCTTTGTGCCTTCAAACTTGACCTTCACACTGTTCAAATGCTTGCTGCTTGCCGGCAGTTGCACACTTCTGCACTGTTTTGTTATTTTGCCCGTCTTTCTAACCTTTTTCCCACCTTCCAAAAAGCACCACAAGAAAAAGAAACGGGCCAAAAGGAAGGAACGAGAAGAGATCGAATGCATAGAGATTCAGGAGAATCCTGATCATGTTACAGCAGTCTGAAAGGCTTAGAAAAAAAGTAATAGTATATTCTCTTTTTAAAAAAGCGTTGCACAGAGATGCAGGGAAAATAGAGCAAAGATCTCAGCTGCTTGTGCTGGCCAGGTCTGACAAGGCAAAGGAAGATCAAGAAGGGGTATTCATGACACATCAAGGTGCAAACTTTTTTTAACAAAAATAATGAAAGTAAAAATAATCTCAGATGTTTCCTTTGAATTCTCATTCTCCACTAGGGAAGAGTCTGTTGGCCGTTAAGTGTTCCTGAATCTCAAACTGTAGCTCTAATGGGAATTGCTCGATCTGTTGAATGTAGGGCTGAGACAAAGGTGAAAAAAAGAGATACCATTAAGTAAACAGTAGGGGAAAAGGCATATTTGTTTGATAATATTGTCCATGGAAAAATAAAAATTAAAAAAAAAAAAAAAATATGAGAAAAGGGAACAAGACCAAGAGAGGCAAAAAAAAGTCATGTATTTTTGTCTTATTTTCTTGAGCAAGTTGGTTATGATGAAACCTATGCACTTGGGAAGTAGAAGTTTAAAACAATCTAAGCCAAAGTACTTCCCAATTCTAGTACACCATGCATATCTGTAACACCACAATTAGAGTGTTACTGGGAATATGGATGGCAAAGCTATATGCTAAAGGACAGAGGTACTGTTTATACAGAAGAAATAATCATAGCCATTTGGAAATTTAACACTTAGTTTCTTTGAATATGACACATGACCTTTATCCCAAGAGGTCACAGCTGGTGGTAAATACCATACATACATTTTGGTATTTCGGAATTGTGAAATTCCCCTTGAACTAACAGATCTCATGAAACTAACCCAGGCCATTACCGCTGCAGCAGTATTTGCAGTTCCTGCAGTGTAACACTTCTGAATTATAATTTCTCAGTGTTGACATTAAATGCTGAATATTAATCAAGCAGGCGCTTTAAACGTGATGATGGATTGCATATCACAGGCATAATGTGACTGTGTAACAGCTGAGTCAGCTCTGGAGCACCCGCGCAGTGTTATCGTTAGATATTTGGTCCAACGGACAAAGGGATATGTTTGCTGGTCCCTGCAATATGCTGCAGGAAGTGGGATTTTCCCCTTCTTTAAGCAAAACATCAGTCAAATACTTGCCACACACACAAAAAAAAAGACCTTGTTAAGGTTTGCACGGGGGTGAATCAACCGCTAGCTGTAAAAAGACAGATCAGTCCCCTGTGGGAAGGGGAGGGGAGGGTGAAATGTCTTTATTATTATTACTCCTAAATATTTGAGCGTTGATTGCAACATAAAGCTTTGATATGGCAGTTGAAATTTCACAGAAGAGTGCAGCAAATCCACAGTTATTATGTGACACTAGAAATCATACTGTAAAGAACTATGAATGACTTTCTCTGCTTTGTGAACTATAGAGCTTAGTAGCCCAAGGGATGAAAAGAGATCTATCCATTTCAGTTTGCTCTTGGCCCAGTTCTGCGCTGGAGCTTGCCATGTCCATCTCCCCTTTCAGTATCTTAAAAGGGCTTGCTTTCTTCTCTCTGGAATACAGTAAAGCATCACTTACATGAGCAATGTCTTCCTGAATATATAGTATCCATGAGGACACTATGTAAAGTTATCACTATATGGAGTGTTTATGTCTACTTTGTATTACTTGTGGGTATCTTTAAAAGATGTCTGGAAGCTGTTTGCCTTCCAAAATGTGTATACATGTCTATTTGTGGCTGGTTAACTCAGTCTCAAACCTGCAGAGTTTGCTAATGAGGGTGTGTACATATGCTTTACTAAAAAGCTCTCTGCAAGGAGTTGATTCTTTGTTATGTGACATGTCTCACCTCTTCCTACTGTTTCATGCTTCGGGAGAGCCAGAGAAAATTCGCCCGCAGCACAAAAAGCCAGTTCTAATATTCATTAGCTGTTTCTGTTCCCAAGGAATGCAGTTCCGCCTCTCCTCTATGCTTTGTGTACTTTGCCATTACCATTTGCCAAAAATGACCTCTGTGTTTTAGGAGTGGTCAAAGCTCTTGATTGTTCAAGGGACCTTTTGTGTGCAAGGGGTTTTAGAGAAAGATAATCTTTCTAGATAGGCAAAGCTGCCAAAGTCTGAACCCAGATCTAAACTTCAGGTTACTGGTTTGATCCAAGATATTCAAGGGTCGGCTGCAAAACTTGAGATTGAAATAGTTTAGTAAGATTTAGAAGCAGGGGGTGTTTGAACGTTGGGTTATGGCTCAGATGCATCTCTACTTGGGAAGTATTTACTGACCTTGATTTGCATCTTGAAGACATTGTGCAATATCCTTCCTTTTTAGAACAGTTGGTTATGAACGTCAGGTTTTCCATACCTCTTCTTACATTTCTTCCACTGTGTATACAAAACTGGGATTGTTGCAGCACAATGCTAACCTTTGGGTATAACTTCTGGAGGTCCCCATTTTCACACCCACTCTGCATATCACAGGTGAAGTTGCTGGTCTTCTCTTGCACTGCCCAGATGTATCCCAGGAATCTGTGTCATGCATTGTATTGAAGAAAGTAGTGTTCTCGAAAGCCATCAAAGCCAGGATTCATCTCATCTAACTTTTGACGTTGACAATGTTGACATTTATATCTGAGCTCCCTTTATGGCCATAGGAGAGGGACAGACACTTCTGACCCATTTTACATCTGTGCATTAGGAGTAAATGAATCACACCTTAAAAAAATGCATATTTCTGTCCATTGATGATAAAGGAAGCCCAGCATGCTTAGTTCAGAGACAGACATCAACAATGCAGATTCATCCAGATTTGGTGAGTTTAACCCCACTTAAAATGACCAAGTACCAAGTGAAAGAGAAAAGAAGAAAACCTTAGAAACTTGCCTCCTAAGCATCTGTTTTAGGGATTAATCCCAGGAGTAACTCAGCTCAGATTTTATGTTTGGTTTATGAGGCTTTTATGCAGAACATAATGTTTAAAAATTACCACTGGAATTCCCCTAGCAGAGAACGGCGATCTAAGAAATCAGAATATGTCAATATTGAAGGTAGGTTCACACAAATGAGCTAGAGTTTGATGAGACATCAAACCAGCTTCTCCCTCAATATCATGCATGTGCGGTAGCACTTGTATATACCAGGCACAAGCTATATAGACTACACTCTGGGACTAGAAGTTTTTTATTTCTACGCCAATGCAGGAGTGGAGCAGAAAACAAACCAGACCTTCCATGTATGTCATTTGATTGCTTTATTTATCAACCGTTTTCCAGATCTACCAGGAAAGGCCACTGCAGCTATTAATTCCTGAAGATATGTCAGTCTCTGTGGACCAAGGAAAACTTTCATCTCAAGCTTAAAAAAATAAGATTATTTCCTTCTATAATGCATTTCACACTGGAATCATTTGGGGATTGTGAAATCATATTTTTTAATTCCTTCTCCTTTTGTAACTATTTTTTGCTTTCAGTCTTTTTCAATAAATTCTACCCTTTTCTGCAGCACCTCTTCAGCTCAATTGGAGCTATATGAGTACCTGTGAAGAAAGGACATAGCCCATGCAAAGCAATCTGGCACTCCGATACATGCTGCGTATTGGATGTTTGTTATACACCTTTTTGTAGTTACCATAAGTCCCCTGGGATATTGTGCATATTCCTTCAATGTGTGGGTTTATATATGGTCTACATAAGCTGCCAAGAATCCTGTGTGCATTTTCCTACTTGGTTTGGTTTCGTTCCCTCAAAGTATACTGATTTGAATTCATTGCTGAGATAACTCTGTTGGAGTCAACAGATTTATTGCCATGATATATCTGGCTTTGCATGCTTTCTATCTGGTAAGAAGTTAAAACATGACAAATGAACGTCTTACATAGTTGATATGCTTGTTGAACAATATATCTGTCTATAATCTATAGCCATTGTTGCATGCTGCATTCAGAAGGCTACAATGAAGGTATATTTTTTTTCTGTAGTTTTTTCTTTACACTTTCCCATGTGGGCTATTTTAACCTTAATTAATCTATTCCTCTGTCTTTTTTATTAGAATTAAGTCTTCATGTCTGTAGTCCAGTACTTGATGTTTCATAAATTTATTGCCTAACAAAGCAACGCACTTTTTATGGCCAAGATAGGTATGGATGCATGGCACCTTGCATGTATGATTTAAAGAAGTTGTCTTCAGGGTTATCATTCTCAACCTTTTACTTCAAAAAATTCCTATTTAGGATGTAACCTGCCACATGCTAATATCTATTCGAGTTCACTTGAACAACTCTAGTTTTGAAATTTTCTGCAGTGGGAAGGAAAAGAACCAGGGGGGAAGTAAAAAATAGGAAGGAAAGCAGTTGTGTAATCAGTGTTCTTTTTGTTCCCAAAGGGTCTCACGGCTCTACTCTTAATTAAGTCATGCTGAGTAGTGACTCTAGCATAATTAAGATTTATTTCAATGGAGTTATTCCATATTTCACTATGACAAGAGCTTGGCTTATTGTCTTTATGCAGGTACCATGCTAAGTCTCTTTGATTAATTTTTCTGTAATTATAAACTTTAATAAGTTCTTTTTCATTGCAACACTAGGTTTTTGAGTACCTCAAGCTCCCATTTGATGTCCTAGGAAACACTGAAAGGAAACTAAGTTAGGCAGTTAGTGAACAAGAGACATGCTCTAGTGTTGGGGAAAAGGGTTACTTCACAAAGAGGCAGTGGATACTCAACAATGCTCTAAATAAAAAATGAAGTTAAGGCTATCTCAGAAGATGAAGGAGAAGTGGTAACCAAGTGAAACGTGTTGTGCAGAGGGTAGTGCAATCAAACTGTAGACTTTGATTCTTCTTCCATACCATTTTACATGAGCAAGAAGGAATTTGAACAGGGAAGAAATCTGAATAGGGAAAGAAGCTCATCCGTCACCCAAAATGCTTCTTTTCACCATAGTCTTGCATAAAGTCACAGACCAAGTGAGTGCAGATTGCCCCAACTCAGCCTGTGCCTCTTGGTGACCTGTTTTCCATGTACAGACAGGAAAGGATCCCATCCTGGGTTTCACACACCCTTGGGAAGGAGATGCAGAGCTGCTTCCTTACCTGACAAAGCTGTGAATGAGAGCTGGAAGGTGCGTACCGTGCTGCAAGCTCGGGAGTTGCATGCCCCTGTTGTTTGCTGTCTGCCTGCTATACGAGCAGCAGCACCACAATCTCCTGGAAATACGCAGAGGTACCTACCTGGCACTGAGTGCCGACATTCAAAATTTCCCAAAGAGTAATCTGGAATTGGTGATCACAGCAGCTCACAGGCATACCTGTGACCAAGAAGATTTCGGGGGATTTTTTAGAGCTGTTCTTTGAGAGATCCCCATTTCGCACTACAGAGCCCCACACATCAACTCACCTGCCTGCAACTGGAGAAGTGCAACTGCTTATTCTATCACATCAGTCAGGTAGAAAAAGTTTTCCGGAATATTTTCCATTTAAACCTCAAGGCTTTCTTTTCCCCAAGTTTTCTGCCTCCTTCATGGCTTAAAAGTGAAGGAACCAATGGGAAACTTAGGTGCCCATCCTACCCCCAGTGGTGTGAATAGTCATTGCTTAGTCACCAATTTGATGTGAGTTGTGGCTTTTCAGGCCAAACATAGGGATCTGCCCTTCTTGCCCAGACAGACAATCAAAATCTTGATGAAAACAAGTAGGCATGAAGCAGTTCTGAACTTCATCTTTCCTTGCTTGCTTTGTTTCCTCTCTGACGTACCAATGTGCCCACAACACTGTTCTCATTTTCTTCCTGTTTCCTCATTAAAGAAAATAAAGTTTCTCTTTCCCACTCCCTGAGGCTATCTTTCCTTTGCAGCTCAACTTATTTTGTACTTTAATCTTCTGTGTGTGCTCTCAACCTTTTCAGAATTTTCCTATTTATTTTTGAAAACTCTGAGAGCATAACCTTGTTGAAATAAATGGAAGATGCTTGGATGCACCAAAGCACAGACTTTGGTACAGAACTAGCTAATTTATAACAGCACACAAATAGCTAAAAACTTTCTTCAGACAGAAAAGTGTCTGTAAGAAAACTCAGAAAATAATTAAGCCAAGATTTCCATTTTTCTGCACTTTTTATCCCATAAACTTCTGCTCTCTCTAGTTCTTTTTACTGTAGGCATTCCTTTTTTTCAGAACACTTTTATCACAGAAATGCCTAGTTTTTCACTGCTTTTCTCTCTCAGAAACAAAAATAAATGGGCATTTCTTCATGCCCTCAGAAAGAAAATAGTGCCCCTGTTTGGAATATTTTGTGCAAAGTTTCTGTTCAGAGCACATTTTCCAGGCTGAATTATACAAGCGTCTGGAAACAAGTATTCAACTGGAAATGCTGATACAGCCTTAATTAGAGAAAAATTAATGGTACCTCAACAGTGTCCTGCTTAACTTCAACCCAACTGCCGGTTATTCTAGGCAGTATTTCTAGCACAGATTGATAATGGTCTCCCCATTACTTGCAACACCACTATTTTGGCAATATCAGCTGTATAGTTCTCCTGAGCACACATTGGAGTCTACCCTTATGTAATAAAATCATTAAGAGTTTAGCACAGCTTTTTCTGGAGAAGGGATTTCTCCCAGGGTAAGGCCGTGTGGCATCCCCGTACTGTAAAACTGCTTCTCAGTTTCCCAGCTGTATGTTGATGTTCCACTGAGTTCCTCTGTAACAAAAAGCATCATTTTTCTTTCAATAAGCCACTTGAGAATAGGACATGAAATATTTTAGATTCAGTCATGGAAAGGATTTTTTTTACATGGGAATTTGTATAGGAATGTCAACTAAATAGAGAGTAAAAATCTCCATGAACAGAGAAATCTTGGTCCTAAACATTTTTTTTTCTCTTTCTCTTGCAATTCTGGCGTGATACTTCTTTGTTCTTATTTCCTTTCATCAATAAGAATGAACTTTTTTTCACATTTATCACACTGAAGATAATTCCTGACCTACAAAAAACATGCTGTCTGCCAGAAGCAGACTTTCTCTTGGAGAAAACCCCATTGGTTTCAACCCCACAACAAGGGAGACTTTGCGTCATCTGTTAGAGCAGAAGTGTTAGCATGTACCTATTCAGGCACAGGCCCTCATTCCTGACATCTAGACCCAAACAATAAATACACAGGATTTGTGGGATGTGTGATTTTGCCTCTGCAGAAAAAGAAGAGGTAGTTGCAAAATTCCACCATAAGGTGGAAAAGCATAGAGTGACCAAGGTGCCAGCCTGGCTGCAGTTACGGTACCTGTGTGAGAACTTCAGAGAGGGCTCATCTAGCTGTGAAAGTCTACAACAGTAACAGTACCTAGCCCTGAACACGAACTTGATCTCTTCCCACTACCTCAGAGTATAAAAACAAACTGCTACTCAACAGCACCGTGAAACCTGGTCTAAGTCCTGGGCGTGATGAAGTCAGTTGAAGCACAGAACTTCGGGTGCAACCTCTTATGGCTGAGGCAGTTACATTCAGAGGTGATTCCACGTTATGGCACGACACAGGTGCTGATATTTAAGCTTCAAAACTATTAAATATCTAAGGAAGTCCCTGGCACAGTTTTGGTCCAGAAAACCAGCTCTCTCCCCAGCAATTCCTAGGCATGACCCAGGAACCATTCCCACCAGACAGCTCATTTACGGTTTTTACACTACAGGAGAGTTTAATAGTACGGACACTAACAGACCATGCCAGCCTCCTTCGGGGACAGAGAGCAACCCCTGACATTGTTTGGTTTACTAGCCAACTTATAACTTTTGACACCAATGCAGCCTATGTTCATACTAGTATTTTGTTTCCGGAGATCTTAATCTGGCATTTACTCAAGTAAATGACTTAGTTTAATCAAATTCTTAAGTCTCGTGGACTGGGACATCTTTAAATTTAAGCATGTGTTTAAGTACTGAACTAAATAAGGATACACTTATCTCTCTGCTTCAAGTTAAATACGAGCTTTGCAGAAAAAGAGGCCCTAAAAGGAAAGGCCCCTTTCCCATAACATCCAAAATCCTACAATTATAGCACCAATTTCACAACATGTAGAAAGACTATGCCAAGCACATATATTTTTCAGGGCTTCAATTTCCGTGATGTGAGGCATCTCAGGGACATTTTAGTGATTTGTTACAGTCATACAACACTCAGGCAAGAACAAAGCCTTGATGAGCACTTTTCCTGGAAAAATAACAAGAAGATATCTGAATCAGAATGAGTGTACAGTATTTTATGATGTTGAACCTCATTTTTTTAAAGAAAAAATGCAACCTTTCTTTTAAGGTAATTCATTATTTCTTTCAAGCGATACTCTGGAGAAGTGCTGCATATGTCTCTGTTATGGATAAGAGAGGAATTGCTTGGTGAAGTTTAATCCAGTTTTGCCAATTAAAAAATATAACAAAAACAAAAAGAAAAATCTGGCTTTGTGCCTCATATAAAACTTGCCATGGCATCATCTGCTGCCTTTAAATTAAATTAAATGTGAATGGTGACATGAATGGGGCAGAAGTGGAGAATCACACTATACAGGCTCTTGGGCTGCATCTGGTGAGGAACACTTATGTACACCAGGAATAGAAATCAAGTCCCTGCTCCTGTAAAAACAGATGCAATTACCAAGCTGTAAACATTGTGAATAATCCCATTGGCTTCAGTGGAGCCCATAAGTTTTTGCCAGTCTGAGGACTGGAATAAGCAGACATTCTAATCTGAAAAGCAGACAGAAGGTCTTAAATCAGACATTTCCTCAACATCCTGAAAAAGTTTCAGAGTAACTGATCTCTGTTCCTTATAAGAACAATACCTCTGTAAAAACTTTGCCCAGAAATATGAGCTCGATAGAAACACAGGCACAATAAACATTTAAGAGTCTAACGACTGTGTCTTTTCATGAAATACGTCTTCCCCTATGATGTCTGCAGCCAATACTGTACAGAAGCACACGACCAGACGGAAAGGGACATGTAAAAATCAGATATCAAAGACTTCCCCTCCCAGGCTATAGTCAAGGAGAGAAATAGGTAGTGCAATTCAACTAGCTCAGATAGCTACTTTAGGATGAGGGCCCTTGCACACATCTGACAGCAGCCACCAGAGCTGGGGAACAGCCAGGATAACTAGTTTATACACCTTTATATGTCTAAAGAAGGGCCAGACTAATCCTTCTGAGGCATCGCTGCTCATTTTAACTGCAGTGAAAATGTTGAGAAATAGTTTTTCAGGTGACAGGCAATAATCAGCTTGACTGTTCACTTTGTTTCTTGGCGGGGGTGGGTAAAATGGGTCATTAGGGCTCCAGGGTGGCAGCCGAGTGACTGGGGCATTCCAAACAACGCAGTTGAGAGCAGCCAAGGGTCACTACAAAAAGGACTGAATTAAGCAAGTACTGTAGAAAAGATGAAGGTCATTTTTTCCCAACTGTTATTTATGTCCATTTGCACCCCAATTTAATGCAATGCTTGTTCTTTTTTTTTTAGCCCGTAATGGTCAGCTTTTCTATCTCCCTTTAAGTTGCAGGATTTACTTAACCTTTCTTTGTATGAATTTAGCATTTGGTGTTTAATTACTGGAATTTCTCAGGTGTAGGCAACTTTACTATGCTACGAATAAACACCATAAGTTAATATTGGTTTTCTTCCCTCGTAAAGCTCCCTTGTTGCTGAAAACTGTTAATATTTTTCAAGATTATATCATGACCATATTTGTATAACAGCCTTTTACTGAGCTTGAAATTCTATACCAAATAATTATGTCTTTGAAAGACTGAAATCTTCAATAAAATATATTACTCTTAAATAGTAGAATTTTCCCTTTCTTTAATAGAAAGATATTCAGTATTCATGCGTATTACAGGACCAGTTTGTCAAATGCCTGTTCCCTTACCTTTAGTTTTAGAGGAAACGAACAGGGTTTCTTTTAAGAGCAAATATAAGTTAAGACCTCGGCCAGCACCGGGACCTGGCACCTCCTTCCTCACAAGGGGTGCAGGGCATCTCAGGGCTTGGGAAGAACAGGGCAGAGCAATTGGCAGCCCTGTGCTGGCACGCAGCCCCTCACAGACTATTGGCAGATCACTGGCAGCTGCCCTGAGGCTATGCTAAATGCAACCAAATGTTTAAATATCCCAGAGACAGCTGACTAGATAATGGCCTCTATAGGACATAACCCAGTTCCTTCCTTCACCAACCGCTCATACCAACAGCTCCTTTCTCACCAAGTTCTTTCTTGCTTTCACACTCAGGCTTCTCCCTTCTCCTCCACAACCTTGGTAGCTCCCAGCTCTTCTTCCTGCAGCAGTAGAATTTGAGTTCAAACCCTTCCAGCACAGGGTATGGTTTTCTCTGATCATCTCTGGGAAGCCTGAGGGAACCTGGCCACATCATGCTCAGCGTTGCCCAACAGCTGCAAGATCTGCCCATGCCTCTGTGCTATCACTTCTCTTGCTCTTGAGGACCGAGGTACCAGCATGAGCAACTCTCAGGCCCTTGAGTAAATAGTGAACTTAGAAGAACAAATTAAATCATGTATTTCACACTCATTCACATTTTCCCCATCAAGTGTAAATGGTAACCTTTGGGACTTGGCTTGAAGTCTCTGGCTGTATCCTGAAGTCCTTGTTCTCTGTACTCTGTCTAGAGGGAACCTACTGGAGTAAAATTCTGTCCTTACCCATGGACCTGGTTTCCTTTCCAATGAAAGGGAGGAGATGGTGCAGAATCTAAGGACATGACCTTGTCAGTCATATTGGAGAAGGCACCTGACCCAGAATCTAGGCCTGTCCGTCTTTGTCAGGCTGTTTTCCACAGAGACACTTATTTTCCATTTCTAAATCAATCACCATTTCCCCAGCTGAGTTTTCTAGCTAGTGGCCCCAAAAGGCACTGACAAAAAGGACATTGCTAGAAAACTGCCTCTGCCAACCAAAGGAAAGTGGCTAGTTGTCATCTCACATGGTCAAGTGGTAACTCTATTGCGTCTTTGAAATGCAAAACATCTCCACTGTCAAACGTGAGTAATATTGAGTGCAAAAACCACATTGTAGTAGAATGATACTCAAGATGTTCAGCTGAATTTCAAGAAGCCATGAAATTGCTTCAATTGAAATATTATTTGTCATCAAAATTGAACAGTTCATGTTGCAAACCACCAGTCTTACTACAGCAATTAGCCAAGTTTCTGCCTAGAAATTCAGGACTACTAAATGCTGCAACCTTCAAAACAGACACTCAGCTGTAGCAACATATCGGTGCTGGTCCCATGTCAAATGCTCTCTTGTCAATCCATTACACAGGTCCTTCTGGAGATCAAGGTAATTAGCTTATCAGAATGATTCCTGCATGTACAGCCAAGAATCTCAGCTGATATAACTCAAATGAAGTGCAAATGAAGCACACTTCCTTACCTACTGAGGACTTTGTCCTTAGGTTTCTGTGTCTGACTTAAGGCCGTCATATGAGAAATGTTTGACCAACCAACTTACTAACATTGCTGTAGGAGTTTCTTTCTTTTTCTTCCATTTTCTGTTTTTATTGGATTTAACTGATTTGGTATAAAGTACAAAATTTTCTCCATTCTTCTTCTGTCAGATTCATTTGAAGGAGAAACATAAATAAATTTTTCCTTGATTATATCATAGCTACTTAGAATAACAGAATCATAGGACAGTTCAGGGTGGAAGGAATTTTTAAAGGTCATCTAGTCCAACCTCCTTGCAATGAGCAGGGACATCTTCAACTAGATCAGGTTGCTCAGAGCCCTGTCCAACCTGACCTTTAACATTTCCAGGGATGGGGCATCTACCACCTCTCTTGGCAACCTGGGCCAGTGTTTCACCACCCTCATTGTAAAAAATTTCTTCCTTATATCTAGTCTGAATCTTTCCTCTTTTAGTTTAAAACCATTGCCTGTTGTCCCATTGCTACAGGCCCTGCTAGAAAGCCTGTCCCCATCTTTCCTATAAGAGCCTTTTAAGTACTTAAAAGCCACTGTAAGGTCTCCCCAGAGCCTTCTACTTCTACAGTCTGACTTGTGACTAGATGTTCACCAACCAAAATGAATGAAGCAGAGAGCCACTGTTGCCCTAGAGACTCTAGCTTTGCATGAAACCAGAAGAAGTGAACAATATTTCTCTTGCCCTAAAGTAGGTGCTGCCATTTCTATTTGTGTTGATTTTGTGCTAGTTTCACTTTTATGCCAAAGAATCCAGTTTTGACCCAAAGTGACAATGGTACCCCAGAGAATTAAAGTGCTTTTTTCACTGTTTTCTCAGGAATGCCTGATCCAGAAACTTCATAGATTGCTATGATTAAGAAAACGTAACCCAGAACTGTGGCATGAAATTCTCCTCTTCATTGCCAAGGACATAGAAAAGTTTGATAACGTTTTCTGTGCATGTTGCAAACGAACCAATTAGAGTCTCATTTTATCAAGCCCTTAAACTCTGCTGAGCTCCAAGAAATGAGGGTGGCGTACGCCTGGCTATAAGAAAGATACCCCAAAGGCCTGGGACTGCAGTCAAGTTTGGTAGTAGCCATAAGATGATGAGGGCTTCTGCAGCTATATTTACTGTTAAATTTAGAGAAAAGCTCAATAGGAATTTTGCAAACAAATTTCACTTCCAGAAGATCTCTGTCCATGGAAAGTTCCTCTCCCTTCCAACCCTGGTCTGGTCTAGGAAATTTTAATGATAAATTAAAAATGATGACAAAAAAATTGTCTCTCTGTCTTTCAGTGGCAGGTCTGACTTGCTGGCTGCAGGATCTCTTGTTTGTAGCCGGCCACTCTGAAGAAGCAGCAGTTACTCTTCCCATAGATAAAGCCACTTACTTGAGGATACCGGGGTTTTGCTATTTTAGCCTATATTGGTACTTATACT
>VXBH01009004.1:412981-435436 GCA_013400035.1 Rynchops niger
TTGCTTGGGGTTGTTGTGACTGAAATGCAGGACCCGGCACTTGGCCTTATTAAACCTCATAGAGTTGGCCTTGGCCCATCGATCCAGTCTGTCCAGGTCCCTCTGTAGAGCCTTCCTACCCTCAAGCAGATCAACCTTCCCACCTAGTTTGGTGTCATCTGCAAACTCACTGAGGGTGCACACAATCCCCTCATCCAGATCATTGATAAAGATATTAAACAAAACCGACCCCAAAACTGAGCCCTGAGAAGCTGTGGATGCCCCATCCCTGGAGGTGTTCAAGGCCAGGCTGGATGGGGCATTGAGCAGCCTGGTCTGGTGGGAGGTGTCCCTGCCCAGGGCAGGGGGGTTGGAACTAGATGATCTTTATGTCCCTTCCAACCCAAACCATTCTGTGATTCTGTGATTCTATGATTTATGATCTTTCCTTGCTGAGGTCAATGAGAAACAGCCACTGAATTTGTCAGGTGTAAGATCAGTCCAGGCTAAGCATCTTTCCAACTACATCACAATGATCAAACACCCAGTGTGAGGTGTTGTGTTCACAAGGTGCCACTATATGAAAAGAAATGGTTTCTTGCTTTTTGTTAGCCTGGGGTGGTAAACTTAGCAGTTTTTTTGGTCTAGACTTCCCCGCAATAGTGTTGAACAAGAGCTTGAACAGGGCTGTGTGACGTCCAGGCCGAAAAATTGCTCTACAGATCATACGCACTGAAAGAGTTAATATCTGAAACAATTTGCAGAGTATCGTCAGGGCTTGCTGGATTTAGGTCTGTTTTTCAGCAGCCCATTCAGGAAACGATTTTATGTTAACAGATGATGTGCCTGAAGGTAGCACTGAGGAACTGGCCCAGGGATGGAAAAATACAAGACCTAATACCACACCAGAAGTTTTTACATCCTCTAGACAACTGGAGCTGCCCTCCTAATCACCTCGGTCTGGGCCAGGTTAATTGGCGCCTTCCCAGCCATGAGTCAGTCTCACACATTTTCTGCATCTTTGCTAATGAAGAGAATTTTCACCTTTTATAGTTGGTTTAGTATTCAGAGCAGTTTGCCATTGGCTAATTATAATCATTGAGTGATGGCTTTAGAATTTCATGTTCGTGATGACATTTTATCACATTAAATTGGAATCCCATAACGCTTTTTGAGCTATGATAGACAAGGAGGCCATCTCTATTCTGGATGTTATCCACCATGTAAGTTTGTGCTGATATTAGGCACCTACTACATTTTCATTCAGAACAATTGCAATCTCTTCTACTCTTCAGCTGAAGAGATTGGAAACCCAGCTGATTCCTGACAGAGGAAGACAAAAATGCTGAGTTCAAGATCCACGGTGCAACCTCTTTACTTTTATCCTATGGATGCTCTTGCTTTGTATGATTTGGGAGAACTGGATACCAGAGTTCTGAGAGGTTGGAAGGAATGAGCCGAGTCAATGTGTTCTTCATATCATTGCTCCTCCATTTCCAAATCCATGGCATTTTAAGAGCTTAATCACTGATGCAGTGTGGAAAGTCTTCCGTCCCCTGGAGCGAAGGAGCAAGTAGAGGAGCTCAGTCTCACAACGCAGTCGTTGCTTCTTGCAACCAGCGCTTTATCACAGTTTATAGCAGCTTTTCCCCTGTGCTCTGTGAAAGCTCCCGCAGTTGCTCTCAGGGGTTTCCCAGCACTGATGCTTCCCTGGAGTAACTTCATAATTCTCAAAACATGATGCCAAGGTTCTGAAACAGCCTCTTTGGTGCATGGCTGATAGGATTGCTGCTTACCACTTTAGCTGCAACCACTTAGCCTGTGATACAAATTTGACAAAACTGGAAATAACCAAATCAGGGCATAAAGTAGAATAAACACTGCTGACTAATAGAAGCACAGTTTACCTAGACTTATCCTACAGTGTGCAAAGGAATATATTTACAGAATTCAAATCTGTGCAAACCTCTAGCCTTGCACTGTGTCGAAGCTCATCACTCCTGCTCAGAAATAAGGTTATCATGTGAGTAACATCACACCAACACAACTATGTCATTTTCAAAACCAAACTAGTACTTTTACATAGATCCTCTACAACTAACACTGGTATCTGTAACCCAATGTAGCTTTACAAGCAAAAATATTCCCACTTTTGCTCATATCTTTCAAGCACAGGCTCTCATCTCACTGGTGTCTGGGTGAGAGAAGCATGTGCTTATGAGATTTGTTCATGTAGTTCACGCAGGATTTGAGCAGTTTATTGAACCATAAGTAGCTGGATATTTAATTCCTTCTAAGGCAGGAATAAAGACCAGTTGCAAATGGGATTTGCTTTGTTCTTGGTTGAGGAAAAAACCTATGAAGCTAAAAATGAAATTTAGCAATGCAAAGAAGCAGTCATATCATAACCATGCTGCTGTTTCTTCTTGGCTTCTTGTTAGAGAGTAAATATTTCTGGGTATAGATGATAAAATTAAGGAAATAACTCACAGTAAAGTGCCTTCTTTTCAGTTCATATAATGCTGGAGCCTGTTTTTCCTGATTTTCAGGCAGTCTTGAAAATTTGTATCTAAGGGGGTTTCTTGCCCAGGAAAAATGTCAAAGATAATTATCAAGTAACTACCACTGTAAATTTGAAACTTATGACTTATGCCTGATCATGTACATCAGGCTCATATTTCTTCTACTGCAGATTAGGTAGCACGACTCATACCTCTTTGCCACTGTTCTGTTGTACTGTACAAATCACAGTCTGTTCTAAGTAGTTGACAAAAAAGTGCGTGTGCAAACCAGCTCACATTTTATGTGGCTTGTTTAGTTCTTTCTGTACCAATGGGCCATGAAATTTTGGGAAGCCAAAGTCATGATGGCATCAGCTCAAAGTCATAGAATCATAGAATTGTTAGGGTTGCAAGGGACTTCTAAAGGCCTTCTAGTTCCAACCCTGCTGCCATGGGCAGGGACACCTCCCACTACATCAGGTTGCTCAGAGCCCCATCCAGCCTGGCCTTGAATGTCTCCAGGGATGGGGCTTCCAGAACCCCTCTGGGCAAGCTGTGCCAGTGTCTCACCACCCTCATGGTCAAGAGCTTCTTCCTAACATCCAGTCTGAATCATTCCCATCTCTAGTTTTAATCCATTCCCTCTAGTCCTACCATTACCTGACAGCCTAGAAAGACCCTCACCAGCTTTCTTGGAGGTCCCCTTAAGATACTGGTAGGCCACTAGAAGGTCTCCTCAGAGCCTTCTTTTCTCCAGACTGAACAACCCCAACTCTCTCAGTCTGTCCCCATAGGAGAGGTGCTCCAGCCCTCGGATCATCCCCGTGGCCCTTCTCTGGACATGTTCCAGCACGTCCATATCTCTCTTGTAGTAGGGGCTCCAGAATTGGATGCAGGACTCCAGGTGGGGTCTCACAAGAGTGGAGTAGAGGGGCAGAATCACCTCCCTTGACCTGCTGGCCACGCTTCTCCTGATGCAGCCCAGGATACGATTGGCTTTGTGGGCGGCTAGTGCACACTGACGGCTCATGTTGAGCCTCTCGTCCACCAGCACCCCCAAGTCCTTTTCTTCAGGGCTGCTCTCAAGCCAGTCGCTGCCCAGCCTATATCGGTGCTTGGGATTGCCCCGACTCAGATGGAGGACCTTGCACTTGGTCTCGTTGAACTTTGAGGTTGGTATGGGCCCCCCTCTCCAGCCTGTCAAGGTCCCTCTGGATGGCGTCCCTTCCCTCCAGCGTCTCAGCTGCCCCACACAGCTTGGTGTCATAGGCAAATCTGCTTAGGCTACACTCAATGCCACTGTCCATGTCGCTGACAAAGATGTTAAACAAGACTGGTCCCAGTACTGATCCTTGAGGGATTCCACTTGTCACTGGCCTCTGCTTGGATATGGATCCATTGACAGTCACTCTTTGGGTGCGGACGTCAAGCTAGTTCTTTATCCACTGAATTGTCAGTCCACCAAATCATTTTATGAGCTTGGAAGTCATGATACTGAAGGAATAAGTATTTATGTTTGAAGGTAATAGTGTCAGCAGAGGTCAGCAGAAACACATTTGAACAAATTCCTGAAAAGTACTGCTAAGCATCTGCTTTCTTAGGACTACTGAGTAAAATGTGCTCCTGTGGCAATACAGAACTGCAAATCTAGAAAACCTCTCTGGGCTCTAGCATTTTCAGAATAGAGAGTTTCAGAGTTACACAGCATTTTCTTTCACAGATGTTTGCAAGTACCTCTCAACAAATGGCTGGAAGTTTGCAGTCTTAGTCATTTTCTCAGAGTACATCTTAAAAGAGAATGACTCTGAAGGAGTCCACAGCCCTCAGAATATCAGTAAATCTCTAATTGCATAAAGCAGGGGAAAACTCACTCCTTTCCTGTATATATAATGTTTAACACCAGCCAACAATAAGATCAATAGAAATGGAGAGGAGTATATCTATTTTTAGAGCTTTTTTTTTTTTTCTTTTTCTTTCCCTTTCTGGCAATTAGCCAAATTTTGGAGGTTGCAGTCATTTCTTTTGGCAGGAGAAATTGATAAAGGATTCAGCTATTTCTTCAGTGTCCTCCTCTTTCACCTACAAGGCATGTGAAAGTCGCTGCCTCCAGACAGGAGGGAGCAGCTCCTCTAGCTCACAGAAAGCCCCTCTTTGCCACTGGTTCAAACCAAGTTTCCCATAGGTATTTTTCAGAACCTCGCTCCCAGCCTGGCTGTAGTCTTGCTTATTTTTATACCTCTGCTTTCCTGGTGTCTTGTACAGCCTTCCTATCTGTCTTTCCCTCCTACACGGCGGGTCAAACACCCCAAACCAGTCAAGTCGGCCCTTCCCACCTGGACCCCACACCCTCTGGATAATGTCGCAGGCTTGTGATGGATGGAGATGTGTAGGTTGGTTCTGTTCTCTGGCTCAGCAGGTGAGCTGCATATTTTATTTTACAGTCTCAGCCTTCTTTTTCCCTTTTCCCTGAGTCACATCCTATGTGATCAGTTATGAAATGTGGCTGGGGGTAAAAAAGGCAACACCAACAGCATCTCTTATAGTACGTGACATGATTATTAATGGTTAGGCTCAGCCACAACATTGTCCTTGGCTTTTAGGTCAATGGAGAGCAGGTCTTGACCTCTGAGAGCTCTGAATGAAGCTAAATTCAAGGTTTGATATTTACAGACTGTTCAGATCAGAGTTGCATCTGGGAGGTACTGCGCTACATCCATCAGGCAAAATAATTAGTCTTTCATTGAAATCCTTTTTCCTGCTATCAGCAATGATTTGGCTATTGCTGCAAATTAGGATTATAACTGTGATCATAAAAATGCGGTTACACTGGCACATATTTCCTATTCATATCCAGCCACAGAGATGACAGACAACTTTCTAAATGAAAAGGTATCAATTTCTGTCTATAATGCGCTGTAACATTAAAACTCATCCCCAAATCTACTTTTATATGGATGGAATACAAATAAGGGTGACTGCATCGTAATTTTTTCTGATGTCCTTATAATGGACAAAAGCCTCAGTTTAAAGAGAATATAATTGGTAACAACTGGCAGCTTGGTAGCATATGATTTTTGTGTTTTTCTCTGTGTTACTATTCTCTCATTTTTCAAGCATTTAATTCACCCCCTGGCATTCAAACATAGGTGACCTTCTTTCTTTAAGACTTCCTTGGGACATTTTACACAAATGGCCTCTAAACAGTCATCTTGGCCATCCTATTACAAATAGCTCTTCTTCTTAGCATAAATTTGCACTTTTGTTCCAATTAGTCAAGTTTCTATTTTTAATTCTTCTGAGGAATTCCCAGAGGAACAGCTCTCTTACGACCGCAGAAGTGTAAGGGATCTCCTGCTCATAAAGTCTAACAGGCAGTCCCTTGACAGCTGGTTTAGGGAAATGTGATTCATGTGTTGACTTGCTAAAAATAGACGTAGCTGAACCAAAGTAGAAGTTCCAATGTAACAGAAAACCCCTTGAAACACTGCCAAAAGTATAAGAAACCTCCATGAAGCACTAATGACCCAAGGTGGCCAACGTCTACGAGCATCAGGAAACGAGGCAGATTTTTTAAGAGATACCGAAAGATGGTATTTAGCTCCCATTGAGGCTCACTGCTTCGGAGCTTTTACAAATCTAGCAGAAATGTGCTTTTATTATTGTAAAGTCTTTGAAAAGCCTGGCTGTACAGCACCTTTGATATTGCCTCATTAGTGGAGCTCCCCAGACTGAGAGCTTCAAGAGGCCAGTTTTTCAGAGCTTGTACTTTCACCACTTTTGTACCCCTTAAGAGATATCTCAGCAAGGACTTGACAATCCTTAGATGTGCTTGAATGTCCTGGCTATCTTAGTGTTAATGGGAGAACCCCAAAAATGTGAAATTGTCTAGGAATAAAACTGAAATAGACCAAATCAATTTCACTGCTTTTGAAGGACGCATTGCAGAAGGAATTGGTAGGCACAGCCAGTTACAAGTGCATTAATCTTTTAAAAATTCAGTCCTTATTAATAATGTAAGGTATAGTTTCCACTACTGATGCAGGTAAAGTCAACTTAAAGAGGCTTTATTTTAAAAATCTTGCTAGAATTCCTTTGGTGTCTCAAGCCTCTACCTTCACTTAACAGGAAAGAAAGGCTCAATCTTAGATCAAGACAGAGACTTGCTGAAATCAGTCGCATTACATAGAGTTCTACCCAAGCTGACCCACTTGCACGACCAGCTACTCAAAAACAGTAAGTCTGTACCCTTTGGGAAATGGACAGGACAAGTCTGTGGAAATTGCATGTAAGTGGAGTAGAGGCAAGGAGCATCCGTAGTTGAGAAGGAATTAAATTCTCTTTACAAAAGCCCCTCCTGTGTGAGCTAAAGAAACGAACACATGTAAACGAGGGATTTTTAATATTCAGGAAGCACGTTGCCTTCCCCCTCTCTGCTCTGCAGGTGCCCTGCACTGTCCTGGCACGTCTCAGGTCATCAGGAATCGTTTCAGAGATCTCACCGATGACTTAAGAGCACTCAGCATGCAGCCATAATCTTTGTGTTACACCTTGAAATTACAGAGTTTCTTATCTGAGAAATAAACCACATCCACACTGTCATTTAGGTCATTCACAACTGGAGACAATCTGGACCCGGGGATTTGGTTTCAGTCACTGCAGAGTTTCAGATTAGGTGCAAAACTGTGCCCTCATATGATTTGTGCTTCTGACTTCTGTCCTGCAGTTTTGAATCAACTGGATCTGAATCCTTGATATCAGAAGCTGAAAACCACATAAATAAGAGCAGAACAAAGAATGTTAGGTCACTGAACACCTTTTAGCTGAATAAGCCAAGAAACAGAGTAAATTTTTCACTGTGTCCTGAAACTCAATGAAGTTTAAGCAGAGCAAAGCAAACAGGAGACTACTTTTTAATTAGATACAGCAGACAGAAGAGAAAAGCTAGTTCTACACCAAGAGCCATTATCAAGAATATGTTTTAACAGGCATCTCTGGTATAATCAGCCTCACAAACTAAGACCTTTGAAAAATGAGGGGACTGTGCAGACCATAGGGATCTGAGAAACTTGATAACACAATAAATACATCCCCAGGGTCACGAGGAATGGCGGAGAGAAAACTTAGGACGTGATGTACTGTTCTAGTGTTATAATGTACAGATACCGTTCATTTCTCTATGATCAATAGGAACAAAAGAATTAAAAATCCCTAGATTGTATGAAGAGCCAGATCTGAGGCTTTGGATAAGAGCATATCAGGAACTTATTTCTTTTTATGTCATCTCAGTAGCTGTGAAAAATGATGGACTGACAGTCCTGGAAGCACATAACATAATGCCTTGAGGTAGCTAGAGCAGAGATAAAGCGTGAAATGCCAGATAACGCCGTGAAGAGAGTATTGAGGAGGTAAAGAAAGATACAGTAGATAGCAACAGAGTAGGAGGGTAGATAGCAACAGAATAAGAGATCATCGTTAGACTCTTAATCTGCATGAGCAACTTCTTGAAGGAGTTGTGCGGAGTTGTGCTGAATAAGTAGACCGAATTACTTTGTCCTGTGAGAGATTATGCCGCTTTGAAAGATATTCATGTGCTCCTCAATGTGCACATCTCTCTGCTTTTGCACATTGCCCATCGTGTTACATTTGTGTGAACGCTTTTACATGGCTGTAAGTGAGATACTCTGCCTAATTCTGAAACAAGGCTCTCCTGGACGACAAAGCAGGTTTGCTTTGGTAGCTGTTGAAAACTTTTTTCTACCTAGAAGGAAACAATTATCTATCTGCTGTCAGTGCAAACACCTCTTGCTCTGACAGGAGTGTGAAAACATCATGCATGTGTATTTGCACACGGTCAAGGCCAATTCTTTACGTAAAGAGGTGCTGGGAGGTAAGTTTTTTCATTTGTTATAGGTATGTCTTACATCACATTGCATTCAGCAGTGTAACCTATGAAGTCTTCTCTGTGTAAAGTTTGAACAAAGATCAAATAGTAAACAGAGTGGCCAGAGGCGGAACTCCTTGGCTGAGCTGTTGTCAAGTTCTCAAGGCAGCAGCGGAGTTTCGGCTCCCATCAAGGCTTTTAACCACGAGCAGAGCTGGTAAGCTTTCGCAAAGCACATGCATTAACCTGACTCCTCAACATCAGCTCAGCCCATCTGATAATGATTTTCAGTACCGTGTAAGAGTTCTTGTACAAAGGTCTATTTCTCCACCAGGCCTTGGTCAGCCAAGTGGCACATCCCATGGGGTGCCAAGGTGGTGTATCTATAAGTCCTCCTTAAGGAAGGGGTCACAGGAGCATTGGATCGCAGGGGACTTGTGTTGGCATTGTGGGAGACGTATCCCAGTTCCAAGCCAGTCAGGATGCTGAAACTATATTGCCTAAGATGAGGCAGTGTGCCATGACAGGGAATTATAGTTTAATGTCCCAAGGACAAGAACTGAAAGAAGCTAAGTTCAACAAACTGAAAAAAAATATTGTGAGGCTGAAATACTAAAATGCTCCATTCCATTTCAAACACATCAAAATGAAACTTTTATAAATCCACCTTTTCAGGATTTAAGAATAAAATTCATAATAACAATAATCACCAAATAGTAAATAATAATATTGATACCAAAATCCAACTTTTCGTCCCAATTTATAAGAAAAGCAAGTGTTAATAAAACAGCATTTTCAAAGGACTAGAAATTGGTTTGTGCTGAACCATTAGTTGTGCAGTAGAGCCCTACGGGCTTTTGAAACCAAAAAACCCCAAAGATTGCACCAAGGCAGCTACAACCCTGGAGAGGGCAGATGAATAAAGACATGCAGAGTGAGGCAGAAGAAATAATGAGGCAGTGCTGGTAATAGTTGTCCACGAAATCTCCCACACTGTGCTACCTATGTGAAATGACTCCAGAATTGTTAAAATTTAAGTTAACAGATTTACATTGGATTTATTATGGCAAAGGAAAATGAGCAGAGATTCAGCCCTCACATCTCCCTCTTACTTTCATAATTATCTTAGGTTTTCTCTTGTGACAAGTGGGATGAGACCATGCTCAACAAAAAAAAATGGAAAATAATTATAGCAAAAGTAAAGGAGCAAAATACCATTTCTTCTCTGCTTGAAAGCCTGGGCAAGGATTGCCATGTGTCTTCCCATCTGTGCAGAAGTTTTGCTGATTTCTCTGGATCAAAATTTAAGGGAAGAAGTACACCAGGGATTTTATTTCAGAACATAGTGTTGTACAGCACAAGCAAAAAAAGTTTCAATGAAATTTTCCGTCCCTATTCTTGTTTTCCACTGCAGGGATTAATAATGGATGAGTAGCCTCATGTTTTATTGCCAAGTGTAAATAAACGATTTATTTATTTTATGTATATATATATTTAAACAGCTGTTTGTAATCAAATGATAGATTCTACTAGCTCATAACCCCAAGTTCAGTTTATGCTCCATGAGGATGAAAATTTACAGTATGAATCAGCAAACGGTTCTGCTTTCTCAGCACATGCATTGCAAAGTGTGGAGTCTCATGCATCATTTAAACAGAATGCAACGCATACCATAAAGAAGGAACTCCTCGTTTTCTGTTTCTGTGCTCCAGCATTTCCCAATATTCCTGATATTAGATATTGTTGAGCATTAAAACGTCCAGTGTTTTAGTAAAGTCATTCAGATTATACTCTTGTAAGGGCATTGTGTCTAGTGCTTCCTGAACAGCCATTTGTGAGGCTCTGTGCATGCTTTCATGACACGACCACCACTGGAAAGTATGAACATGAAATGGTTTGAGTCCTGCAAAACCTTAAGAGAGGATTAATTACTTGATAGCTTTCAAGGCTTGAGTCCTTTTGGATACAGGCTCCTGCTTTTGCTCATTCTGGCACGATTTGTATTTCACTTGCTTGCACTGAGGACTGCTCCACGGCCTCCTGAAACTGTTGGAAATGCTTCCTTTGATTTCAGCAGGTTTTTGAATGAGCTACAGGAGCGGCCTGTTTGCAAAACTGCTGACGTTAACTTGACTGAAATATAAGTGACCACAGTCTGTTATACAGAGGTAGAAAGATTGAACAGCAATACAAGGACAAATGCCAGCATAATCCCCAGGGTAATATCACTTCCATCAATGTTATATTTTGAGTCCAAATCTTTCCCAATATCTGTTCCGTTACTAATGACATTTTGAGGACAAAGGGGAGATAATGCCACGCCTTCTGATCTATTTTATTTTGACATTTCCTTGATCCTTTTGAACATTGGGATATAAATTAGGAAGGGAGACTGTGTTGCATTTATTACATGAAATTACCTTCTGAACTCAAAACTCTTCAATTTCATGTTTGAAATTGAACACCAGCACAATGAAGCCCAAACCTCAGTCTCATTAATATCAAAGGTTCCGATATGTAAGACCTGTCTGTCTTTTTAAGTTTGCAGTACTTCTAGTTATGAAACATTCAGCATTTTGAAACATATGGAAGAGTTTGAAATGCATCCATATGTTTAGCCAAACCGCCTGCACACCACAGTGTTGATTCTTTTGATGATGATTAGTTAGCAAAAAAATAGATCCCGATTTCGATTTATTTCCTTGATGGAAACTCTCTCCTATCCAGCTTTATTTCCTTAGCAAAGACAAATTCATCCTCCAGCAAATCATGTGGTTTGGAACCTATGTGAAATTTGAAGGTGGCAGTTTCATGAAAAGAAAGGTTAAAATCAGACTTCTCGGTATGTTTGCGCCAAACAACCTCACTGGCTTCTGCAGTTAAACTTTGTCTGACCTTGATTGGAGTTGACAAATAAATGATGACTGCTTTTAAAATTTCCAACCCAAGAATATAAATATGAACCAAGACTCCAAGATGAGAGCCTGGGATTCTTCTGACCTAAATAAAGACATTAGTAGAGTCCATGTTTGGCCAGGAGACAGAAGGAGACGTTTCCTGGGCACAATCCATTGTATCATAACAAAGGTAAAAAAAAACACAAAACAAATGAATTATGCCCTAAAATACCCTACCTCTCTCTGTTGGTGGGGAAGGAAGCTTGGGAGGCCTAGTTCAGGCACAGATGTTGACATTGCAGAGGTGAGGTGAGGTGAATAAGTCCTCTGTGAAGGGATTTCTTGGGAGTACATCTCCTCTGAGGATGACAGACAAATGGGTCCAGCCAAATATCTAGCAAAACTTATTCCTAGGGAGTACCAGGAAAACTCAAAGATGAGGATGAGGCACATATGAGACCTGCCTGAAGCCTAGCAACAAGAATATTTTTATGAGCACCAGTGGGCTTTGGAACAAGCCTGCTGAGAGAGAAATCTGAGAATGTGTTGACAAATGCACCTCAGAAGAGGTATGGCTACATACAGAGGAATCAGCAATGAGGTGTCTAACAAGAAGAGCTGCACTATTGCTATATTCATTGCTGATCCTGACCCTGGGGTGACAACAATTAATTATTTTCAGTAGGGTTTCCACTAGAATCCAGAATTAAAACTGTATATTTATTTGTAGCTTGGGAAGGGAAGAGCAAAATCACAGAAAATTATCTAGACAGTGTCTAAAAGTTGGTAATTTACCAGTGGCTATTTTAGACAGTGCAATATACTTACTCAGTGTAGTAATAAATTATGTGCAGTTTGCCAAGTAATTTACCCAGTTCTCTTTTCATAATTTCAGCTTCAAAATGCTTTAAATAAACTGTGACATTATGTAAATGAGTGTGTATTTATCTAACTGTTTCTTTTAGACACTAATCATGCAAGCAAGAAAATACCGGGTATTAAATGGACTATGCAAAATAGATACAAAACCCCAGACTTTAGACACTGTTCTATTAAATAGATATGTATGATAAACTGTGCATAATTTTAATGAGGAACAAAAGTTAATGTAGATATTGTATATCAATTTTTCACAGGAGAATTCATTTCATTGCTTGGACACTTCTTTCCAGGGAAAGCGGCTGCTTTATAAACATACAGTAAACACACTTTGGGCTTCTTTCGCTTACCCTCGCATGTGGGCGCACGGTTGAGTTAAGCAGTGATCATGTCATTTAATGCAGTTCTATAAAAATGTCCAGTCTTGCACTTGTGGTCAAAGTCTCTTCATGCCATGCTGAATGGAAGCCCCCCGGTGTTCGGCTGGGGAGTCCTGGTTCATAGGCATGCCCACCCCTCGTAGACAGCACAACACAACAGCACAACCTTAGCAGCACCCTGGCGCAAAGTCTGTATGTAAAACTGCAAGCTTTACTGTGGTATCGATTTTAATGTTTTAATGCTAGTCAACGCTTGGATTTTTCTTTTTTAAAAGGCAGTGTTATGATCATCAAATTTGACTATGTGCTGCCCTGCAGATAGTTGTTTTGCTGAGTTCAGAACATTAAAATTCCATGTATTGGTTTAGATCCACGCCTGCTGCATTTACACTCCTGCCAGTCAGAGTCACAGAAAATGATTAATAATTCATCAAATATTAATATCATCCCTTCAAGTCATAAAAGGCTGCAATATACATCTATGATTTTTAAATAAAAGTTGATGACTGTAGGCTTTTTTGTAATAGGTAACATGGGTGGGGAGAGATAATCTGATGAATGTCGTTATTTATTTTAACTTTTATATTAGGTTCATAGAAAAAATGTAATCTCTCTGTAACCTACCGAGATTTATTTATAATAAAGAAGAGACTGATTTTCTAATTAAAGATTTGTCAAGTAAAGCAAGTAAGTGTGCACGTATTTTCTCTCTTTGGGGGGCAGTCATGTGAAATAAAATGGTTAAGCTGCAGTTGCAAAGCCCCGTGTCAATGCATTTCCTTGCTCTGTGTAGATCTATTCAAACACACGGGGACTGAAAGTGGTTGTCGTCACATGTGTATAAAACAGACAAAAGGGTTGTCTCCCTGGACGCTTAACCTGGCATTAATTTCAAATTTTGCCTGTCCTTTTTCAGATGCACGTGCCCAAGGTTCTGAAAGCAGCAGGGCTGTGCCAGGGGATTATATCACTGTCACATTGATGTATGACAGATTACGCTTATCTCTCTCTGCTGACTACCCAGAGAGACTGGAGAGACAAGGTTTCTAACTTAAGTGCTTGAATTTTTGCTCCACGTGAAGCGAGGTGAATCCAAGCTCTGGATTTCCATGAGCGCGGGGAAACATTCACAAAACACAAACCTACCCAAAACACATACATGCTACGTAAACTTAAATCACATGGAAGAGGCTTGTTAACTGCAGCAAGATGCAGTGAATGCCCTCCACTTGCTAGATCACAGTACCGTAGAATCATAGAATGGTTTGGGTTGGAAGGGCCCTTGAAGATCATCTAGTTCCAACCCCCCTGCCCTGGGCAGGGACACCTCCCACTAGATCAGGCTGCTCAAAGCCTCATCCAGTCTGGCCTTGGACACCTCCAGGGATGGAGCATCCACAGCTTCCCTGGGCAACCTGTTCCAAATGGCAAAAAGTGTCTGGTATAATCAGATCCTCTTGGATTTAAGCACCCAAGATCATCTTGTCTATTGTAGTGAAGGGATTTGCTGAATAAATTGTAGCCTTAGGACTTTGCTGTCTTGAGGCTGTCAGTCCTTATCAGCAGAAGTTCTTTGTCAGACAAGGGAAAAGATATGGTACAAGGGTGGATCTCAACAAAATGAAAAAAGGAAATACAAATACTCATATTTTTCTTCTGTTAACATCCAAAGTAAAAGCGCCTCTGGACCTTGATTTCAGCAGGCATGATCAGTTAGAAATACAGAACTAGCATCTCATGGTTTTCTTTCCACATCTTCTTGGCCACTAAAGAGAGCCAACTTGGCCACGTATGAGCTGCATGTGATATGGTGAATGGAAATAAATGACAGATTTTTCACTTGCTGAGAGAAGAAACATGCACAGAAGGATAATGATGCTTTTAACCATCAGTCCCTCCTTTTTTCCCCAATTCTCAAAAAATCTGGGCTCAGATTTTCTAACCATTTGAACACAAAAAATCTTTTTTTAATTGTCTGACAATTCCTGATCCATTTCTGTGCTACCATCAGATCACTAGTATGCTTATCTGATATTATATCCATTTTAAAATGTGAAGGCCCACGAAGTAAGAACATATAAATGCCTTAGTTGCATTTGATACAGCGGACAACGATAGTTTTGAACTGACCACTGCAATTTATGATGTCAATAATCTATAACATAGTACTGTGGCATCTGCTATTATGTTATAACAAGAGCCAAAGGCTGACAATTATTCCTGGATACACAATTTAGGATTAGATCTGGAGGGCAATTATTCTTCTTTCCAAGCTGGTGAGGGATCTGGAGACCAGGTCGTATGAGGAGAGGCTGAGGGAGCTGGGCATGTTTAGCTTGGAGAAGAGGAGGCTGAGGGGAGACCTCATTGCCCTCCACAACTCCCTGAAAGGAGGGTGGAGAGAGGTGGGTGTTGGCCTCTTCTCCCAGGTGAATAATGACAGGACCAGAGGAAATGGTCTGAATTTGCGGCAGGGGAGGTTTAGGTTAGATATGAGGAGGAATTCCTTTACTGACAGAGTGGTCAGGCACTGGAACGGCCTGCCCAGGGAGGTGGTGGAGTCCCCATCCCTAGAGGTGTTTAAGAAACGTCTAGATGTGGCACTTCAGGGCATGCTCTAGTGGCAGAGATTGTAGGTTGTTTGTTTGTGGGGTTTTTTTTTGTTTGTTTTTTGCGTTTTTGTGTGTGTGTGTGTATAGTTGGACTCGATGATCTCAAAGGTCCATTCCAACCATGAAGATTCTGTGATTCTATGATTCTAGAAATAAAAAGTCTTTTAGAGATTTGGAAACTGTATGGAGGGGACAAAAAGGATGAGAAAGTAGATCTGATTCCACCAAGGTTCTGAACACCCTCTGCAATTCACCTACAGCAAAAGGAACACTTTGGAGCACTTTAGCACTAGACCTGGGCTAAAGGCATTAAGGCAAGCTCCAGAGCTCTCCATCCATGGCATGAGATTGCTCGTTCTGGGTTGGTGTGTCCTGCTGAGAAGCAGGTGGCAAAAAAATGCCACCAAAAATAAAAAACACCAAAAGCAGAGTAGACAAAAGTGCAGTGAACTATCTCCACAGTAAAATCTCTTCTGATCTCTTATTATTTAAAGACAAATTAAATGTCTGGAAGACAAGATTCGAAACCCCTAACAAAGGCCTTTTTTGTTCTTATTTTTCAGAACTTCTCTTGCTATTCTTGTTATCCTTGCAATTGCTCAGTCCCTCTTTGAAGGTCACTGAGGTCCATATAATACTGCTGAGAGCACAAATTCCACTGACCATAAATCATCTAAAACAAAATCCTATTCCAGAGTGTAAAATTTGCCACTACTTGATTTCATTGACGATCTAGTTAGCCTTGTGCTGTAGATTTCTCTTGTGATACCCCTATGAATGTGGATTCATTACTCCACATTCTCTTATCATGTCTCCTCTTATAAGCAGATCTAATGCTCTGGTATTAACAGCCCATATCAGAAATTCAGTCTTTTTTGGTAGGATCATGTTAATTATTAAAAATTCTTAAAAAAATAGAAAATCCTGTTTCTTTCTTCCCTTTCACAGGTATAGAAGAATCTCATGTCAGTCCTGTGACTCCTGACATTAAAATATAGTTTTCAGGAAGCACCTGTATGTTTTGTATGTCTTTGATGCACTTAGGTTTTTGTCCTTTCAGAGAAAGGTTAATCACATCATTGTTTTTTGTTTCACTTTCCCCTCCTCTATGCTCTGTTGTTTGCTTCACCTTTGAAACAGGCAGGACCACCCTCATGTGAAAGGCAGCTCTTTGCAGACACAAATAGTCCATTAACCCCACTTTGGGAAGCCTCCTATCTCTCCTCTCTGTAAAAGCATAACTGAGCAGCAGTCGTAACAGATTTTCTGGGCCACAATTTATAACAATGTTGAAAATCAGTTTTCTGACACCCTTTCCAAATTGATACTTACAAGATAATGACAGCAGCCCTAAAATGTGAGATAATATTAGAAAATCATTATTATTTAAACCATTTTCATATTACTTAAGCTTCAGTACTTCTTATTTTGCCTGGTTTGTATCCTTGCCTTTGCTTTCACCTCAAACAGATTGGCGTTGTGCAAAAAGGTCATCAATTTTGGTTTATTTGTCTGGAGATTGGGAACAAAGGTGAGAATTTCTACTGGGATCCCTACAGCGACTCTAACCAGAAGACTCCTGCCTGTGGGGAACAGGAGAAGTTCTCAAAGAGCAGGATGAAGTCTCAGGCAGCCGTGCCATGACTGACATGCCTACTCCAGGGTGAAGTTAATCTCTGATGTAGCTCCACACACGCAGACAACCAGGCAGGAGTCTGAATACGGAGATGAGTCCTCCCTGCAAAGTTAGGTGTGATGAATCCCATAAATTGGTCCCTAAGTCAAGTGAACCAGTTCCCATCTAGTTTATTTAACTTGGGGGGAAAGTATCCTAAAACAGGGTCAGATTTTAATCATTTGTAGTTTTTTTTAAGTCACTCACTTTGCATCATGGTAAGTGAGGAAGGATTTTGTGGTAGTTACAATCCTGCGTAACTTTATTTGTCTGGGATGGAGATAAGGCCAAGGGGCTGACTACATGAACGCATCCACTGCTCAGACTGCCCTGGCAGCTGAGACATTTATTGAAATGCACGTTCTTCAAAAATGGAATACTCTCTTCATGCAGTGTTCTGCATTCTGCATTTATCAGTGTCAGTATTAGTAAATGCACAGTAAAATTGATACAAAGGATTTGGTTTTAGTATACCAGATCACACTGCCTTCAGTAATAAGGGTTGCAAATGAAAAACTGCTCAGCACAGCTTTCTTGTGATGACTAAACCCTCTGGGATCTCCAAACAATCCTAAAATCCATGTTTTCCTCCTATGCATTATATATAAATATGCATTTCTAATCAAGATATGCACTCTCTTCCTGGTATATACAGTAGAATAGTCCTGAGGTAGTAAGAAATAGCTTTTTACTCTCTTAAAAATTCAGATTCTTCTCTAGTGGGTCTTTAAATCTTTGTTCCAGGAATTGATCACCCTGTTTTGACGTCAATGGCCAATACTGAGGTTATTGAGTGCAGCAATTTTACAGCCAGCTCCTCTGTTTTCCTTGGTGTTTTACAATTAGCCAAAGTTTTAGCAGAAATATCAGCTGGGTAGAAAGCCTTTTGTCATTTTAGATTCATCAGCTGCAGAAGGAAGGTCAAAAACAAAAGCAAACATATGTCTTCATATTTACATTTAAAACAGGCAGCCCAAACAGCAGAGAACTCTTTGCATTTGTTAAGCACAAACAAAGCATTCTCTGTAGTGGAGTTTGAAGGTGACTGATAAATCAGCCAACAATATTTTATGTTAAGTGTTTACAAAAAGAAGTATTTAAGACAGAAAACACTACTTGTCCCTTGGGAATATGCTTACCCATGATTCCACCTTGAAAATGGCTCCACATCAAGAACAACAAGAAATCTAACTCAGCACCTTCAGTTCTATGTTTCTATTTTTTATGTGCTAAATTTCTCTTTTATTCCATCTTTTTCCTCTGAAGACAAACCTTCTTTCTAGATTGTTTGATTTTTTATTGACTAACACATTTTCCTTGTGGTCCAAAGTGCAGAGCTGCACAGATGATAAATCAGAGCAGTATGGTTATTATTTACCTATTGCTTTTCACATAAACCATCCCCAAGCTAAATTTCACAAGTTTTCTGTTCACATGAAAAACTCTGCACGTACCTGGGATCAAGCTTGCTGACATTATGCAGTGATCCAGACTCTGAAAATGATTTTAATTTTTTTTCTGGATGTAGTAGTGGCGTCCATTGTGTGAAGCATTTGCATCATGAGAGTTACATGGCTGTGCACTCTGGCATATATAAGATGGGCTCAGGCTTCTACCTGCAAAGAAGGATAAAACTATGACGCGTTTCAACTACCATTTCAGGACAAAATTTTCAAAATGTGTTCTTCTCTGAACTGTGGGTTCTTAAAACAGCTCAAAACCTTGACATTTCATTAAAAATGTTTACGTTTACTTACAACATACTTTTCAGGGCCAGGCTGGATGGGGCTTTGAGCAGCATGGTCCGGTGGAAGGTGTCCCTGACCATGGCAGGGGGGTTGGAAGGAGATGATCTTTAAAGACACTTCCAACTCGAAACATTCTATGATTCTGTGATTCACGGAGCAGAGGTACGGGCGCTTGACCAGTTCTGGCTCTGAGCTCCTTTCTTTTCTGCAGTGAACACAATCTGAAAAACTGTGGATAAAGCTGTACGTAACGTAATACAAAAGCTGTGCTATACTAGCCCTCTGACAAATGGCCATGCTGTCCAATACCAAACACTTCTCATTGAGGGAGTCTTTATTCTAATAACAGTCCTGCTATACCCATTACCATTTTGATTTCCTCTGTCCTATATCGTCATACTAATGCCAGGGCCAGACCCAGCCGCCAGAACTTGGTTGTCTATACTAACAACCTGTTAGAACAATCTTTGGTGTGGTTTTGGTCCAAATTTTGCAGTGTAGTGTCCAGTTATATCCACCCTCCCTAGTACAAGGTCATAGTCAAACTGGGGAGATTCCAGTTGGGGGTCACTATGATGGTCAGGGGGCTGGAGACGTATATGACACACCCAGATAGGCTGTTGAAGTGCAGATTACTCAGACTACTAAAAAGCTGCAGGGCAGATCTCCTAGCACACCTCCACAGTCTAGCTGGGGTTAAGGAATAAAGACAAAGCCAGAGTTTTCTGAGGGGTGCACAATGAGAGGACGAGGGACAATGGGCACAAAATTCTACCAGGGAAATTTTGGTGAGATACAAGGAAAATAAGTTTCACCATAAGGGTAGTCTAATGTTGAAATGGGTTGCTCAGAGAGGTCATGGAATTGCCATCCTCGGAGATGCTCAAACTCGTCTGGGCATTGAATTGCTCTCTGAAACCCACGTGATCTTAAAGATAGACCTATTTGAAAAGAAGTTTGGATTACCTGACCTCCAGAGGTCATCTCCTTCTTTAAAGCTAAATTAGTCCACAATCCTATGATTTTGTGTTTTGATACCTTATTTTAATATTTTATTTTAATACTATAGATCTGTCCAGATTGTGCCCATCAACTTCTGCACCAGAGAATGGACCCTGACACTATTTAATTCTAGTACAATTGGAGCTTTTCTGCTCCAAAAATTGGACATTGCGTGCCAGAAGTCTGTCACTTTCCTTCCTTGCCTTCTGTGATTATTCACAATGCCATATATATTATATACATATATAAAGAATATATCTACATCAACAAGCCTTTGTGGGGAACAGGAAGAGATTTTTACATTACTGGGGAAGTTTATTTCTACTTTTAATTCCTACTGAAAAAATTTAATAGCTATTAAAAGAAAAGGAAAAAGAAACCCACAACGACAAACAAACGCATTCATAACTGTTGGTTTGTATTTCAGGAAAGATGAAAGAAAAGGCAAAGAAGAGAATCCCACACTATAGTTTTCTTGAATATTCAATGTATGTGACTAACAATTCATCTGGAAAAAGTGACCAAAATTTTATTGTGTTTCTGAGGTTCCAGATTTAATTGCATCAAGGTCAGCTAATTTGTAACAACAAACTATGATGTATCCAACAAGTAGTATCTAAATGATAATAAATATAGAATTTCATTCCAAGTTATAACAAATTGTGGTGGATTGACCTTGGCTGGATGCCCGTTGCCTACCAAGCTGCTCTATCACTCCCCTCCTCAGCAAGATGGGGGGGCAGAAAATAAGATGGAAAAAACCCTTGTGAGTTAAGAAAAGGCAGTTTAATAAAGCAAAACCGAAGGCCGCACGTGGAAGCAAAAGTAAAATAAAGATTTCCCTAATTCCCATCAGCAGGCAGTAGCCAGCCACTTTCCAGAAAGTAGGGTTTCAGTAGGCATAGCAGTTGCTGCAGAAGACAAACATCATAATAACTAATGTCCCACCACCACCCTCCTCTTTTCTTTTAGCCTGTATTGCTGAGCAGACATCATAGGATAGGGAATATCCCTTTCGTCAGTTTGGGTCAGATGTCCTGGCTATGTCCTTTCAGAAGATCTTGTCCACACCCAGCCTACTGGGTGAGACAGCCTTGATGCTCTGCGAGAGCTGCTCAGCAGTAGCCAGAACACTGGTGTGTTGTCAACCCTTTTCTAGCTACCAATACAAAACACAACACTATGAGGGCTGCTATTGGGAAAATTAACTCCATCTCAGCCAGACCCCACATAGAAATCTTTTCTGTACTCCCTTCTGATACTGTACACAAAGTGCTCTTCAGTACCTGAAGGCGGCCTATAAGAAAGCTGGGGAGGGGCTGTTTGCAAGGGCATGCAGCAATAGGACGAGGGGCAATGGTTTTAAACTAGAGCAGGGTGGGTTTAGATTGGACATTAGGAAGAAGTTCTTCACCATCAGGGTGGTGAGACACTGGCCCAGGTTGCCCAGAGAGGTGGTGGAGGCCCCATCCCTGGAGACATTCAAGGCCAGGCTTGATGAGGCTCTGAGCAACCTGATCTAGTTGAAGATGTCCCTGCTCACTGCAGGGGGGTTGGACTAGATGGCCTTTAAAGGTCCCTTCCAACCCAACACATTCTATGATGCTATGACTGGAGTGCTCTGAGACCTCTTGCAGATGATTCATAGGTATACAGGCCACATGTTAAGGAGAGGAGCTCCACAGGCCATACCAGAGAAGTCATCTCCTTCATGGCAGAATCAACTTGAGGAGCTATATAATAAAGCATTAGTGTAGGTTAATGTGCAAGTCATATGCAGTGGTTTCTTTGTTTTCAACTGAATCAGTTTTGGAGACGGCCATGGTAGGGTTCTCCTCCTATGTTACTCTCTGCTTTTATTGAAATCAGTGCTAAACACTCATCGTCTTTACTAGGAAGAGAGTTGGACCTACCATGTCTATAGCATCTTCAATGCTTGAAGGATCAGTAAGCTTTTTCATATATATATATATATATGAAAAGTCATACATCCAAGTGACCATTTAAGTCTTTTTCCTCATAATTAAGACCCGTAGTTAATGTATGCAATAACCTTTGTACTGTGCCTTTACCCCAGAGGAACAATGACTGTGATTCATAAGGTACATTATGTGCTCCGTTTGGCATATTGTCAACAGTACTACCTTTTAAAGAGTCAGGATTAAGGGTAATGGGATAGAAAATTTCCTTTTATCCCATCACTGGGTCAGTCTGGGTGTATCCCATGTATTAGCTTGCAACAAAAAGGCAGAGTGCATGTCTTCAAATCACATGTCCTTTGGGAACTTCTAAAGGGAATGCTACCAACACAAAGGAACAGGAAACAAAGTCAAGTGTGTTCAGCGACCTGAAAGAATAAATTCTTTTATTTTCTTTCCTTTTTCTTTTTAGTTGGCCTTTCTAGGTTCTTACTAAAAGCATAATTTAGTCAGAAGCTGTCTTCCTTTTTAATGCTAAATATGTAGGTTGAAAAGTACATATTGTCTGGAATTCAGGGTTACAGATGAAAACCATTCACCTTCCTCTGACAATGCAATCAGTGTCCGGCATTAGAAATTGGGCTGATTTCAGAAGGTTTTACAAATTGCTTATGCAAACTCCAGCAAAACCAAAGGGGTTTTTTTCAGCCCTAAATTTTCATTCCATCCAAGCCAGCATTGCCATATTCCAGATATTATCTATTTTCATCTCAGATCTGAAAACCTCTTCCCCCAAATTCCCTTCCTGTCCTATCATGCTGGAAAATCAAACAACTGTGCCAGCTACAACATCACACAGTTATACTGGTAAGACAAATATCTGACTTAGTATAATTCTTAGTTGTTATTGGGTAAAATTTTCATATTCAAACTGCCTGGTAGAAGTCATCTTGACTGTGAGAAAGAAGGGAAAGGGAAAGGG
>VXBH01009004.1:435523-517547 GCA_013400035.1 Rynchops niger
GAGAGGAGAAAATATTTCACTTGGAAGGCACCTACAACGATCACCTAGTCCAACTGCCTATGTTACTGGATATAAAATCAAGAAAGCAACAAATAATTCCTACTCTTCATGTCTTACACACCCATGTTTCCTCTGAGACAACTGGAAGAAGGTCCTAGGTGAGGCAGGATTAGACACTGTGATCAGTTGTTGCTTTCCAGGATCCGGTAGCTTCAGACAGAAAGCTTAGATCCTTTGTGAGAATGGGAATTACTGAAACTATTTGCAGTAAGATGATTTTCTCTAGAAAGCCACATTTGCACAAACTGCACATTTGCAATTGCTGCAGCAGTAAAACTGGCGCCGAAGGCTATATGAACACGCCAGTTGTTGGATATTCACACAAACAAATTAATTTCAAGAACTTGTCATTTGCACAAAAGAAGTGGTGATGAACAATGCCACTCAGTGGCAGAAAACAATTGGGAAAAAAAAAAAAAAAAAAACCAACATTTTGAACAGAGTCTCCATCAATCAATGGTTTGAGGAACCAGGAACGAAAAATGGGAGCCAAGTTATTTTCCTTTTTGTTACATTGCTACAGGCAGAAGCAAGGTTACCCTATGGAAATGATCATGCCTACTCTTTGAAAAATGCTATTCCCTTGTCTTCTCTTAAGCTTTGTGGTAAATTCTCTGCCACTCTGTCTCTCTAAAACAATGTGCATGGCCTCAGGAATGTCTTTATCTAATTCCTGCTGCATGCTAGGTTGTAGTCCATTCAGCTGGGCTGATCTGTATGCATTTGGATTTTCCAGCTAATTACTTTGCTTTATTTGTATCATTAGTTTTATTGTTGCTGTTTTTAAGAAGCTTTTCCTACCTAACTAATTTCGAGATTTTTTTTTTATTTCCTGAAATAGCGAGTTACAGGAAAAGGCAGCAAACATCCTGTGTTCCTGATCATAATCCCCAGTTTCTGAAACCTTTAGGTTTTCTCATTACTACTCCTAGAAAAAAAACATTTAAAATCCGTATTTCCCTTCTTGATGTCCTGTAGCAAAAACAGGTTTTCCACATATAAATTCCTATACACAGGGCATTTGCAAGTTACCCCTAGAATTTTAAATGCTGAACATGAAGCAGAGAGGACTTGATGCCATGAGGAATCTTGTTCCCCCAGGTACAATACCCTGTCTTCATGCTCTCGGACAGGAGCAGTATGTCTGTACCCAGGCAGTGCCCTGTCACCTTCTCAGCTCACACCAGCCACTACCCAACAGAGCCATATTCTCACTTGCTTATACGACTTGCGGAAAAAACGTGGGGTTTTTCTTGCCCAAGAGCAAGGAAAAGACTCATCTCCCTTTGTGTAAACTGCAGCTGGTTGCCCTGCAAGAGACAGTCAGCTAGCTCCATCTATACTTCAACATCACATTTGCAGAAGCTCATGAGGTTAACGGGAAGCCCACAAGTCAGGCCATCGGCCTTTGGCCTCTTCCGTATCACCACCACTGTGTGTCACCCAGTCATTCCTACGTGACAGGCAGTAATTTGCATGAATGGCTAAACCGTATTTTCATAGCATCATCGTATCATAGAATACCTCGAGTTGGAGTGGAACCATAAGTACCATCGAGTCCAACTCCTGCTCCTCACAGGACTACTTAAAACTAAACCATTTTCCTTAAAGACACTCATGTTTGAACTAAAGACAATCAAGGAATGGGGAAACCATCCCTTCCCTCCATAATCTGTTTCAACTCTTAATCAAGATCAGTGCTTAAAACATATTATCCTGGTTTCTATTGTTTGTTTGTTTATTTATTTGTTTATGTTTTGTATTTATATGCTGCAAACTGAATCTCCTCTGAAACATCTGCCAGGCTCAGTGACTGGACACAGTAATTACAGCGGCTTTGCTCTGGGATGGAGCAAGAGTGCTCACACTCAGCTGCTGCTGAAAAAGCTGCTCTTTGCCATCCTATACTAAAGTTAGCAGCCAGCTGCCGTTACTTAACCTGCAGGTTGATGTCTCTCCACGCCACAGCGAGGAGGCAGCTCAGACTTGCTGATGAAGGCTGGCTGCCCCCAGGACATCAGTCTCCTCTACCAACAGTGGATTCAACTCCGGCAGGAGCTGATGCACAGCCCAAAAAACGTGTTAGAGACTTGCTCTGGCTTTGTGGGAACTGCAGCAAAGGCTCAGAGGGCAGAAACGGCATGTTAAGGGAAACCCTGCAAACATCCGCTGGGAACTGACTTCACTTCAGTTGGATTTTACCACAGATTTCTAGCAATAGTAGGGCAGGCATCCTAAAGGGGCCAATGTTAATAATTACAAGCACACCAAATGTGGGCATTTCAATTCAGCTTTTGATGACATCTAGATGGCAGTACCCTGAATATCAATCTGTTTGAATGTCTTCACTATGGTATGCCTCTAAGTTTATTGATGCTTCCTTTGCTTCTGGCATACACGTGGTCCCTATTAACAGCAGAGGAGGAAAGAAATCTATTTGTGATTAGCAAAGAGGTTTTTCTCTGGTCAATAACCTTCCATTCTTAAGCACTTTCATAGGCTTGAGAGTCTATATTTTTCTCTTCCAGCAACACTGCTTTGCCAAGTATGCCCCTTTTATCAATACAAATCTACTGGAGGTGTCACACTCTCCTGCCTTCTGCTGAACCTGACCTTGGAGGAGCACTAGGCTCATCTGGTATATGGAAACAGAAAAACACGCTGTCTTCCCCTAGCTTCCCCACTGCCGCCTTCTCAGCCAGTTGTCACCCTTTAACAAGCAAAAGAGCTTTACATGGAGGTAAGCAAATATAATAAATTGATCTCTCTGAAGATGAATTACACTTTTTTTTTTTTCTTTATGGAAGCCTTCAGGACTGAAATCCTAATAAACAGCTCTTCATAAGGTATCCGCTGTCACTTTTTATTTTTCTAAAGCATTTTTTTTCCCACCGCTGTATCTTTCAGCATTTATCCAAAGCCAAAAAAAAAAAAAAAAAAAGTGTTACTTACTGGTATAAACAGGCTTGCAATATTTAAGCAAAACATATAAGCTATTCAACAAAAGCCAGGTTGACAACAACGTTTCCAAAATGAGACTATAAGGTAATAAAAACATTATGCTGGCTTCTGCTGCACAGAGAATAAGAAAATTAGTGACACATTGTGACAAATGAGGACTGGGAGAATTTTCCAGAGAAGGGAAAAATGAAAGTGGAGCTAGAGAAGAACGAAGCAAAACCTTCCAAGAGGGCCATGTTTGACTACAAGAATTAACGGCTTCTCTTCCTATCTCAGGGGCCCCTCTGTGAAGGCATTCCCCATGCCAAACCCAGGCGATTTGTCAGCTGTCCATTAAACTCTTTTTCTTCCAAAGGCTTAACCCCAGCTATATTCCCATTGTATTTCCACAGATTGATATATCCCTGTTTCAAATAGCAGAGCTTAGTGCACCCCAGAAAGCATCCCTGTCACTGATGTTAGCAGTACTAAACATGGCAGGCTGAGGATATATTCCCAGCAGGGCTTTGACAGTGCTTAATATAAGTCCCTATATACCTACCTATACGGAAACAAAGCTGTTGCTTGATGATGTCTCTTTCTATTCAGCCATTCAGGTGAAAACTTTTCTTTTGCTGTTGTTCCTCAGCGAGATACAGCTTTTCTGTAAATAGCACCGTGGGCTGATTTCTTGCTTCTGTTCCTTCAGATCTTGAAGCAAAAGCTCTGGGAGCGACAGGCTCTGGCTGTGGCACCACATGCGGGTGAGCTTTATGATGTTCAACCTGATGCTTATTTTGCTATAGCTTGTCTTTGTGCCATGCTGCCCTTTCTGGTATTAATCCCAGCAGTATCCCTGGAGTTTGTCTGAACTCAATCCCTTCATACAGATGGAAGAGGAATGAGTGATAAGAAACTCCAGAGTTACTCAATGCCAAAGCAAATGGGCTATTGCCCAGTCTAGCAATATGAGTCAAACTGACACTGGAACTGAGAGGAGTCTTTGGAATAAAGGTGGTTCCCTTGTGAGATGGAGACAAGGGAAACTAACAAAAAAAAGGGAAGTTTTGTAGCGCAGCCAGAATATTAGTGTGCTGCAGGTATTTTTGCTTGCCTGTCTTTGAAACTCATTGTGACCTTGGAAGAGTTAGCATGGCTGTGAAGCTGTCCCACAAGGAAAGCACGAAACAGATGTAAAGCCAGCTTAGAATACTTCTGCTTCTGTTCAGCAGGGTTCAGTCAAAGTATATCCAACAACATGCCTGTAAGCGCATGTCCCATACTCTGAGGTTTCTCTGTTCACGTAGTGCCACGGGAATGGTACAGCCACAGAAAGGAGGTGGGTTGTGAGCATGCAGGTTCTGCACATGCGCCAATGCCCCACTGGTAGACCATGAAGAGGGAGAGCTTGGGGTGACTGGTGGATAAGCAACTGCATTTCACTCTTTTAAGCCTCAAGTCCAGTTCAGCACACCACAGAAGCTCATAGCACCATTTTCTCACTCTGTTTCCAAAATGCTACATGGCTCTCTGTCTGCTCAAAGATGACTGTGATCCATTAGAGCATTCATGATAACCAATTTCTATGCAAAACTCCATATGACTATAACCCAGTGCATGCTTTGCACCTTCTGGAAGATGATGCATTGGATGAGATTGGAACAGGAATAAAAATCTTCAAAGCTTCAACTTCCAACCCTATCGCATTTAAAGCTGGCAGTTTTATCTCTTACATCATTCATGATGCTTTCATGCTTTATTCTATATCCTTTGCATAAAAAGAAAACTTATTTTTTCCATTATCCCCATATCTGCAAGTGCGGTACAGAGCAGCAAAGTGCTCTTAGCTAGAGAATAATTTTCTTCTTTTTTCCTCTTTGTTCAACTTTTCTTTTTTCTTCTGATTTTATTCTTCATATAGCAGTGATTCATGTCAACGATATCCTATGGCTATTGATTCATACAAAACCCTAAACATCTTTCCAGGTACTCCACCAAGGGATTTCAAAACCCACAGAATTATTCCAGGATAAATTCTAAGTATTACAAGATTCATCTCTATTTAAACGAATGAATCCCTCACTAAAAGACTTGTCCTAGGAAATAATTTCAACAAAGACTGATTTCATAGTTTAAGATAGTGGTCACCGAGAGCGAATTCAGTGAAGAAGACATTCAGAGACGTAGAAATTGAGACTCGCATCCATAACAAAAAAGTTTGCACATGGTTTTGGGGTATCTATTTCAAGGTTACAGACTAATTCCTTGGACAAGAATCCTTGTTGCATGAAGTTCATCTCTAGATTGATGAGGAGAAAGTAAGACTATTTATTGGAAAGGTGTGCATTTGAGTCTCAATTTCTACTTCTCAGTCTCTTCAGAAGGGCAACTCATTTTGGCTAAGCAATTAAGTAGTAACTGGGCCAGAGAAAAACAGAGAAACTAACTGTACAGGCATGCGGTCAAGAGCCTTTGAAACACAGCAGACTCTGATTGAAATCCAAATGGGAGGGAAGAGACACTTGAACCTTCGTTGTCCACTTGCTCTTTGTGCACCTTACACCACTTGCAATTCCAGATCTCAACAAGAGCTTTCAAAGGTCTCAATAGAAAATGGGAAAAACATCATGATTACACTTGCTATATAGGTGGGGAATTTAGGCAAAGAGAAGAATTTCACTAATGTCTGATATTTGCCTCCCACTGGATGTATGTAGCCTTTAAGTCCACCACAACTTTCCTTCTGACAGGCAAATATCTGTCATTAGCTTTACATGGTTTTAAAATATTTGTTTAAAATCAAGCATGCACCATTCCAAGAGAAAAATTATGCACACAATTTTCCACAAAATATCAAGAGAAGTGGAAGCACAGCAGCATACTTCCCAATATTTAAAGAAGAAAGAATTTCTGAAAAGTTATTTATAACCAGTATATCTGGAATCAAAAGTTCTTCTATCTATCAGCACAAAATCAAAGTTAGAAAAGAGTCAAATTATAAAAAATAATATTCTAGAGGAATGAGATCAGTGAGAAACCCACTTCAAATTTTCTCCAATTGAGTCATGCTGTTCTATTTAACAGTTAAAGTAAATAGAAGGAATTTGGGGAAAAAATCTAAATCAAACGTTAAATTTTGGTGAGCATCCTGAAATATCCTAGAAGGGGACTGCCTTCCACAAAGTGAGTATCCATCTTTTTTGAACACTGGATCCCTAAAAGTGCCCTTATAATTCCACCATCTTTTCTACCTACTGAACCCTTGGGGAAATTACAGTAAAACTAAAGATGGGTTCATGCAAACTTGTTTTCCTGTTTCACAACAATTTCAGGAGCCCATTTCTGGCCTGACCAGATTCCCACGTACTGCAGCCCTGAACCCTCAGGGGCCACAGCTACTGCCAAGAAGGGAGAGCTCTCTTGTGGAGAGGGTTCTAAAAACTCAGGTTTGGCCCAAAACACCAATTCTGTGAGATCTAGGGTTGCTCCAGCACCACATCATAGAAGTACTCGTGGTTCACAGTATTTTACTTCTGAAAATCAAGCTCAGATAAAGAGGGAGCCTTAGTTTAATACGACAGTGAAACCAACATTTTACATTAAGATTTAAACCCCTGTTTGATTGCCAGCTGCAAGCCCTGGTTGTTTTAACACCCACAAATAAATTTTACATGCACCAGAACCTCTTCTTTTTTTAAATCCTGATTAAATTCTTCTTTTATTTTCAGCTTCCACTACAGAAAAAGCTTACCATAAGCAGAAAGCTCCTCACCAATCTCCAAATCTCCATGGAGAGCACATCTGTTGTGGTGCTCTCTCTGATCTTATAGTTTTCCTACTGATCTAAAAATAATCTTTTTGTTCATAATTTTTTTACAAAACCTGTTGTTTCTCTTTCAGTGTATCAGAGTAACAGCTATGAAATAAAGGCAAAAAAAAGAAGTCTGTTCTTTTATTCTGGCTTTGAAGAAAGCTAATAGAAATAACCCCTGATTCACTCAAAGAACTATTTTTATGCCCTTTGTAGGCATAACCTTCAAAGAAAGACAAAACGCCTTCTTCAGTGCCTTGAAATACTTGTCGTTGGATCTAAGCCTGCATCAATGAAATCAAAGCGCAGCGCACTCCGTTTTGGTGGACCCATGCGATGTGGGGAGGAGCACCTCTCTCCAGGGCCATTAAAGGAACTCTTTTCAAGCATCCTTGAACGCTTTGTCAGGTAACGTGCTTTATGTCAGCTCTGTGGGACCAGGCCCTGCCGGGAAGAGCTCCTGTGGCTCCTACAGAAAAGTCACTTTGTACCTTTGCCTTTGTATGACCATGGAGTGCCTCTGCGCAATCGGCCGGTGGCCCAAATTCTGCTGGAGGATGAGTGCCCCCCTGCCACTTAATGATGCGCTGCCAGGACAACTCACATACTTTCATTTGCCCCAAGCCTGCTGCTTTACACCAGGATGTTTCATTTCGTGCCTTCCAACTTCTGCATTGTGAAAAAATTGTAAATCGTTTCCTTTCACGCTTTCCATGCTTTCTGTGATCCGTATCGTACCCCATCAGACTTCCCCCCCTTACGAGGTGAGTCCATTTAACCTGTTGTTGTACAGCAGCTGGTCCATGTCCCGTGACAGGGTTTGGCTGCCCTTCACCAGATTTTTCTTTCTTACATTATTTCCTCTGAGACAGGGCATTGGAACTGTGCATGTACGGTGCAGATGTAGCATGCCAGGGGTGCAGGCAGCAGCTTGGCACTATTTTCCATCTCAATCCCATCATTTACTGTTCCTCCCATTGCATTTTTGACTGTAGCTGAACTCCCTGTGAGGGCAGAGCAAAATGAGATTGAAACATGGCCATGTCCAGTGAATACCTGGGTGGTATTCAGCTGAATATGAAATAAAGATTCGGCTTTGTGCTGGTGTAATCTCCTGTAGTTTCTGAGCCTTGGTTAGCCAGATCTACAGAGAGATTACTGCTGAACTGGGGAGGATGAGTCTGGGAGGAGAAGCTCCTGAGGGCTCTGCAGCCTCTGCCTGCCCATATCACTTTACCTGCTGCCAGCACGGCCTGCCAAGGTTTTCCACCGTGCATCTTTTGTCAGATGAAAAGAAAAAGGGAGAAGAGGAGTGCTGACTACTTCCATTGCTCTCCACAGCCGGACTGCCCACGTGTGCAGCCCACCGACTCCTCCAAGCCATGAGAATCGAGCCTCACCACTGTTGTTTCTCCAGAGAGGCCCCAGCTCACTTCCCACCTTCTGGCCGAGGCAGCAGCATGACTGCTGATCAGACCAGTGTATGAACCAACACCCTTTGGTCCACCTCCTGTAGCACAAACCCTCCTCATACTGTCCTTCCACGTGGAGACTGAGCCACCCTCCTGAAAATCCCTGCAGGACAACGCTGGGGACGTTGTCCTTGAGCCAGGACAGCCCAACTGCAGAGCACAGAGCAGCAGGACCAAATCCAGGCAGAGCTTCTGGGCTCTCGCTTGCAACCACTACTCCCTGCACAGCGCCCAGGAGCGATGTAGGATAGGACGAGGGGCAATGGTTTTAAACTAGAGCAGGGTGGGTTTAGATTAGACGTTAGGAAGAAGTTCTTTACACTGAGGATGGTGAGACACTGGCCCAGGTTGCCCAGAGAGGTGGTGGAGGCCCCATCCCTGGAGACAATTCAAGGCCAGGCTTGATGAGGCTCTGAGCAATTGGATCTAGTTAAAGACATCCCTGCTCACTGCAGGGGGGGGTTGGACCAGATGACCTTTACATGTCCCTTCCAACCCAACACATTCTATGATTCTATGATTCTGTGATGTGCTGCGTGGTTGGAGGGGGCAGCAGCCTGCCTGCCCGCTGCTCCCTGGCTTCCTGCACTTGCTGCTCATCCCACTCAAGTCACAGCAAAGCACTTGATTACAGACATGTGCAGGTTGTGGCTTGCACTGAAACACAAAAGCAGCCGTGTTGTGAAAACATACAGCTTTGTAATCAAAACCCAAAGACAAAACAACAGGGAACAGCATCGATGCGTTCTCTTCCTTTATTTGAAAGCACACTCAGATAACAAAGTGCAGAAACTGAAGTCTGCCCGTCATGCCGTCAGTAATGTTGTGTGTTTAGAGGAACAAAAAAGGGCAGAGAAAAATGAATATAACCAATCTATTGTTCCAATACAGTGACAGCAAAGTGTCCCCTGGTGTTAAGTGCAGCCAGTATGTTGGGTTTTGGTTTACTCTTCATAACACAGTGTTATATATTAACAACATATCAACTCAGCAACACCACTTGAGAACTCACACAGTTATTTACAAGTTCACTCCATAAATTTTCTCTTACATTGTTGATTCAGTTCCAGAATGTTGCACTGACACACAACGCGTTGGAAATATTTATGGACACTAACAACTGTATTTTGTACCATGAGTTACAAGACTGTAGCAGTTTATGGACTCTCCACTGCTCTGACATCTGAGGTTCATTAATAACCATATTCAGATCTTCCATGACACTTTGAGCTCCATTATACCAAAAAAACCCGCAGTAATAAGTATTCTAGAAAGTTCCATCTGAGTTTCTTACAGATGTATACAGCTTTGAATGTTGCTTGCAACGCCAACGCGCTATTACTGACACTTCAGCTGTGTAGTCCAGTAGGCCACTGGGAAGGTTAAGTGTGTTTTAAAAAGAAGCAGAACATGAAGGAAGCTGAAATCACTCATCAACAGGAACAAAGTGGCCTTCAGCCTTCCTTGCCTTTATGCTACTGGCCAAGTTAAATCCTTACTGCAGTCAGTACCTCCTCCCAGACAGAGGGAAACCCTCAGCTCAAGGTCTAATTATCTAAGTCAGAGCTGGAGAACTTGCCCCTAGAAAGTGCTCGATATATCTGGCATTTCTTGGGTCTGTCATGTTCCCATAAAGCTGAAAAGACACTTTCGCCTTTTATTTCTATCACCATTTCAGAGCATGGCCATTCCTTTGATTCCAGTGGGCTTGCTCCTGATTTATCCCATCTCTAATTGAGAGAAACCCAGCCCCTACTTACTTTCCCTTGTGCTTGTGGATCTGGACCCTCTATTGTAGGTGTTGTAAAACAGGTGCAACTCCAGCGAGGTGTTGCTGTGGTGGAAAACGTGCAAGACAAATAGGAAATGCAAGATCCTTTTTTACATTAGAAATTGAAAATAGATGTAAACCATGGACTTCTAAGGAGGTGCAAACCTACTTTCAGCAGGAAGGAATCTGATTCCCTAAACAAAGAAGGAGAAAGCCAGCTAATATGTGCCTGTGATTTATTGCTCTACAATACTAAGCATAGGTCAGTATCAGGACATTAAATGTGAATACAGTTCTAGTGCCAACAAACGGAAACAATAAAAATAGCATACATACTAAAAATAACACTTGAAATAGTCTTTTCATAGGACACACCTTCAGCAGTAGGAATGCCTTTCTATACGATGAATACACCTAAGGTTTGAGATGACAATCATATTTCAGTTATTTTGGGTCAGTATCACTAAAAATGTATTGATATCTTTGTAAATTTAACTCTGTTAAAAATATAATGAATGAGATATAGAATGAAAATATAGATCACAAATAACTAACAAATATTTTTCTAAAGGTAATTTTCTCATGTAATTTCCCTGTGGTTATTTGGTATATTTCAATTTAATTGCTTTGAGATTCCAGATTTATTATGGTATTCTCAAGACCTCAATAGCATAACTGAAAATATTTTATTCCAAGAGATTGTCTATGCAGAAATTACAGAACTTTATTTCAGCTTGAACTGCAAAACAATACCTCCCTGACAAGCTCATCTAATAACTGAGAAAGCAAAGCTACTGCTTCCATAACAAAGTTTAACTCGGCGTCTAGACATGCCACTGCATTGCGCCAACTTTGGATTTTAAAACAACTTCATTAGAAGTGGAGTTTCACTGTATGACACATCTTTTGAAGCAGGTTTCAGTGTACACAGTTTATCTGTCCATACAGCAAGGTCAGCACTCATTTCCCCAGCAATAACAATAGCTCCCAAGGTTAGATGCTACCAGCGTTTAAACAGGGAGATTTTTCAGAAAAACAGACATTGGGACTAAAAATGACCATTTAGAAGTATTTACAGTTGTAAATAATTTCTGCTAATGGATTAGCTAATATGTTCTTGAATATCTGATAAACCATGCCCTAAGTTCTCCCCTTGACATCTCTTCTAAAACTTGATTGTTCCTCTAGTTCAGAATGTCTCATCTCAGCTTTTCCTGCCTTAGCTTCCAGCTTTGATTTCTAATTCTATCACCTTCTGAGACTGTGAATAATTCCTTTCCTTCATTTACGTTATTATTGCCTTAAAACTATTTATAGACTGATATAATTTAGTCTCAGACCCTTCCACTTCTTGGCTACTTAACTTAACCCTGTCATCTTCTCCTTTTAGCTTCCATTTCTTATACATTATCACTTTTTTTTCTTTCCTGTTATATTTTCCCTTAGTTTCTCTAAACCTTTCCTCAGCTTCGAGGACCAGAACTGCAGGTAAACAGGCAGGTTCTCCACATAGAATCATAGAATCTTCATGGTTGGAAAGGACNGATCAATCTAAGATAATGGCTTGTAATTCAGGATAAAGGATGGTCAGATGCTTCAAAGGAACACTTTTAGGTGTTGCAAATTGCCCCCACGCATGCAAAACCCTAAGGTAAGATCTTTTTCTTGATATGTTTTGCAAGATTGGTGCAGAAAAAGCAAAACTTTCACACCAGCCTCTGTGTTGCCCCTTTTACAAACTGAGAAGACCTTCACATCTCTATTTTCATATCTATTTTCTACACGTGTATTTTCTAAATGTTCAATATTTTTCACTAATGTAGGATTATGTTGATGCGATGCAAACATTATTCATCATTTAAAATGTGCACTATACCACACTTTGTATCCACCGTCTGTGACCGAAATATGTTCTGTGCAACAGTCACGTTTTGGTAAGCGCACTGCTTACTTGATATTTCACAAATTTGTTATTTTATACAAAGATTAAGAGATCTATTCCCAAAATTCCCTTTATGTGGTAGGTCCAAAATACAGACCAACAGTCTGTCTTACTGACTCAGGGAATCTACTAAACCTTTGCTATTTATTAGTGTCTTTCATCCAGATGTTGCAGTGACCTGATTTGATACTGATGTCTCTCAGAATATATCTATAACAAATTAGGTGGCAATTTTCTAGGGTTTTCTTCTCTACCCACTTGAGACACTAAAGTACAGTCAGTGAGGGATAAAGGCTCATTATACATAATCAGTGAAGAATCCTTTAAGTTCAGAAGTAAAGAAAGCATGAAAACCTGTAACTTAGCTTTGCATTTTGAAAGATTTTGTTCTGACCTATAGGTCCAAGATCTGCTCCACCAGGTAGAAAGTGAAACAGAGGCATAACTGGGGAAGTGAAGACAACGCCAGGCAATTACAAAAATAGCCCTATCATTATATGCACCATGTGCCAAGTAAAGGGGAATAGAAGTCATCCTGAAAAGCAAAGCATGTAAATGAGAGAAAGGTCAGTATGGGATGCTCAAGAACATACATAAACATGGTGATGATAATAAAGGCCTCTCCCCTTCATTGCAACGCTCCAAGCTCAGCAACAGCTCTCCAGAAAATCTAGTTCCAGGTGGCTAAGCGATCTTCCTCAGGGCTGGAGAACTTTGAAAGATGCAGAAGTGGAGGAAACGAGCCAATTATCCATCTGCCTTGGGAGAGGGGAGGGAGAGAAATGGGTGTTGCAATGAACATTATTAAGAGCTTCTTACCCAGGGAAAGACTCATCTGGGAGCATCCTGAGCTGGGAAATGTAACTAAAAAGACTTCAAAGGAGCTTTCCTGAGGGATGCAGATTAATGTATCTGAAAGCTCCCTAGTGGGAAGAAAAGGTATTAACACAATCATAAATGAACAATGTAGAATTACAGAATAATTAAGTGCCTGGTCAGTTAAAAGCAATTCAGGTTTATTTTTGTGACCAAGACAACCCTGCATGCTGGAGGTGGGTCATCCTCCAAAAGCCATTTTCCGTACACAGTCATCCAAGAGAAAAGTTCCACTAAAGAATCCAATTCACTAGCACTGCACCTGTCAATTCATTACTCATACTCTCTTCATACAAAGACACATCAATTTTCTCTCCCTCCGGATGCCACAAAGCCAAAAATCTTCTGGCTGAGATCTTGCACATAAGCCATAAATATTTTTAACAAACCACTTGTTGGTTTGTTTTTTTTTCATTATCGTTACAGGTGTAGAAATAAATTTTGCTACAACAGCTTTTATCTTATGGACAAACACTCTTGACTACCTTCCAAAAGCTCAAAACCATAAATTTTATTTTTAGTGCTTAACTTTTTTCAACTTTTTTCTGCCGTAAAAATTGTTTAATTCCCCTATTTCACGTGTCTCTTCAAGCACTGTAAATCTTGGTAGTTCTACATTGCCAACAGATTTCCAAGTCTGTAGAAGAAGGTTTATAAGCATTCTTCATCTATGACTGAAAAGGACCAAATTAAAAGTCTCCATATCCACATGCTTGGCATAATTTCACTGTCTGTAACCTTGAAATACAGAGTAGTGGCTTAATCTCACTGGGACAATCTTAGTGTCGAGGTCAGGTCATTATCTAAATTGAGTCTTAACCTGTGTCAATTGTTTCCTTCAAGGCGCTGACAGTGAATTCAGGTAATGTTTTGCTTCTTGGCAAATGTGCACATAGGATACATAACAAAGGATTCTCATTCATAGCTGTTATTCTTGATGGCACTATTTTCACTGCAAAACATTTCATTTAATGTTAATGCATAAAACGAGGAACTTTCTTAATGTAACAAGGGGGTTGACATATTGAAAATGCAATAAAGAGATCTTCCTTCAGAGTCGTATTCCTTATTCAATCATCACACTGAGTAGGTTTTATTTTGTTGGTGCTTTGACTAAGCTCAAGTCGCAAAACAACAATGTAAGTTTGAATCTTGAAAAACATTTAGAACATTTCTTGAACAGAAAGTGAGAGTTTAACTGCCTTTTGATGACCTTAGACCAAGGTTACACATCTCAGCTTTATATAATCATCAATTCTCAGACTCAACACACAGAGAGGCCAAAATTGTGTCCTGAGCATCAATGGCAAATGATTACCTTTTGAACCATCAGGCTACAGCCTTCAATTCAATTCAAAGCTGACCTTGAAACTTTGAATCCATAATGAGGCCACTTATTTCTCTGCCACTGTGATCCCAAACAGAGCATGAACTCATTGTATGATCTGTCTGTACAAAGAAGGAACTCCAGCTCTCTTTTATCATTGAATCGGATGGGATCCATGAGCTTTTAGGTTCAGACTCTGCATTTAAATTGCAGTACTGCATGCTTGAATGCTTATGTCCTGCTTGATTCAGAAAAAGATCTTTCACTTGAACACGTGCTCAGTATAAACATGTGTCTAACTGCTGGTCAAATTGGAATCCTCGTGTTTCTTACAGAGCAAGTTACTGTTCAGCAGTGGTAAAACTGTGTCTTCAAACAAATATAATTATGGCACTGAATAAAAAATAAATATATTTAAATAAATCATATGAAACATGTTAATCGTGATTCCAGAAGTTCATCATTTGAGTTTACTAAACCTCTGACATTATTTAGATAGCACCTGTATCTAGTATATTCCCTATAGTGGAATCCAAAAATACTTTACAGTCTTTAAGAATATAAAATTCAGCCCAAACACAAGTATGTATCAATTTCTGGGATGGTGCAGCAGCAATTCTGAGGAGGGTACATAATTTTAAAAGGTAAAGAGAAAAGCTTCCCCAGTTGAAACTGTAGGAAGGGTTCATGCACCAACTGTGAATTGATTTACCCTGAAATCTGGCCAGACTAGTGCGTGTCTCCTTCAGCCTCCCCAGCGGCTCTGCTCCAGCTAATCTGCACTTAGAGGGGCACGGCATGTCTGTCTTACATCAGACCTTACTTACGATGCATAGATATCGACCAAAATTTGCCTGGATAAAGAAAGGAACAAAGCTGCAGGAAAGTGGAGGGAAGATTGGTAACAGCATCATAACCACATCTGGAAATACTTTGAAGGATGCCTTTTGCTCTGGATCAATTGTCAGGCACAACTTCCAACCATAGTCAAGAAATAAATTTCTAGAGAGGTCCATAGAGGTGAAAGAACTCAATTTTGTGGAAAAATTTAGCATAAAATATTGTATAGGTGACACGGTAGCTCCTTGTAGCTCTGTGAGTTCTCCTAGTGTTTATTCAAACCTCTTTTGATAACACATTGCAGAGGAGGAAACAAGACTTTCATCTCTCAGTTTAGGAAATTCAACAAAATTCAACTTTTGCACCACTGTCTGAATATCATTTGAGAAACTAGCAACTGTTTGCACTGCAGAATGGGAGTGCTGGGACACGCCAGTAAACATCAGATTACTTTAAAACTTTATGATGTTATTGTATAAAACTAGATTAACATCACTACAGATCAGCTACAAACGAAGTTCAGTTCAGTATGGCAGGGAATACAGATTAAACACAATTGTGAGATAACAGTATGATAAAAAGTACCATTAAATGCCATTAAATGTTAAAAAGGAAAGCAACTGAAACTCTTTCATAAATGCTTTTTTTTTTTTTTCTTAAAGGAACTATTTAAAAAAAAACTTTTACCCCTGTAATTTTTTTTTTTTTTTTTTTTTTTTTTTTTAATAAACAGCACAAATCATCATGGAAGTATCTTTGATTTACAATTCACTTAGTTTTATAGTATCATATTCTTCCCAAAGAAATTACATACAAACATTAAAACCATTATTTTAAGCACTGATAATCTCTTTATACTGAATGGCTAATTTTTGGTCTGTAGTGATGCCTCTACCTTAAGGTAAATCCAAAAAAGAAAAAGAAGAGAATGGGAATAATTATGGTTCATATCCAATGCAACTGTTTTGGCTGCCTTACTCTGCAGGTCTTTTCAAGGCATGTTGTTTTTGTATTGAGTGTACTAGGAACTTACAAGCTTTGTTTTAGTAGGATTGTTATTCTCCTAAATCTTTTCTAATCCTCATCCTTCCAGGATTTAGTGTTTAAAAATTGGAATCAACTGCACCTGAAAAAGACTTCTCTGCTACCTATGCTGTAACGATTCTCATTGATTCACTAGTTTCAACTCTAGTTTCATGCTTAGGGTTGAGGAAGGATTTGCCATTTTATACTTAAAAATGATCTCATAAGGAATGCTGAAAAGTACAATACAAGGTGAAAATAGTCAGCTACCATGCAAGAAGTCAAACCTGTCTGCTTATTGCTATCACATTTCATTGTATTTTTGGCCAGAGAATGGTAAAAGGATGTGCAAACTGTCAGTTTGCTCTGTTTGCCTCCCATGGGGCTGACTTGATTTAGGTTCTGCTTTTTTTATCACAAGCCATTCGTGATTCCATATTTCTTAAATGAAACTAGCATTTGACCAAGAGACCTTTCCCCTCTCGTTCACAAATACTGCCCATCTGTGGGGTACATGTGCCACTTCTCATCTTGCCTTGACTAAAAGCAAAATATTTCTGAATATTGAAGGACTGAAGACAAAGTGGTTTTAATAGAGCTTGTAGCCACATGAGTTGGAGACAATCAGTGGGCTAATGTTTCTCCAATGGGTAATTTGGAGCCCTGATAAGTGAAGCTCTGACTCTGTTTTTTCCTCTAAGGAATCCTTTCTCTCATGCACCAGTTCTCCAGTGACTGCAGTAGGAACACAGGGAGATTAACTTTAGCAAAGTAAAACTGGCCTTCACGAATATTTTCCTTTCCATGAAGGAAAATATCATCCAAACTATCACTTCTGTTAGTCCTAAAAAAAAAAAATAAAAAAATTAAAAAAAATATATATACTTATGAATCTTCTCTGTTATTTCTTCCTCTGTGTACTTAAAGTGTTTGCCCAGCTCAAATCACACTGTTTTGGTCAGGATGCAAAGAACTACATTGTACATAGGACTAGGGAGTAAAATAAAACTGTCATCATGTTTTCATTTATTTACAGAAGGAGGAACAGGAGACAGTGTGATTTTGTGTCATCAGGTTTTCATCTGCTGTATGTGAAATGAGCCTTCATACTCCCAGTTGGGTTTCGTTCATCGCCGTCGAGTCTCTGTGTGCAGATATGGTATACATCCTGGGGGAAGGAGAAAGCACAACAATCATGTTGTTCGTACCAAGCTGACAATTAAGTTTCTCATTCAGGGAAGTGATTTTTCCAGATCATTTTCTTCACTGCACAGGCCTAGGAAAGCCAACTTGCGTTCAGCGTGAGGGACTAGGTGAAACCTCTTTCCTCTTTCGAAGTGATAACATGGACGTTAAACACAAATCCAGCCTCCAAAGATTCATTGAAGGCTACTTTGGATTTATCACCCATTTGCCTAAACTGCAGATGGATTTTTGATAAGCTATAAATTCATCACCTCAAACACTTACAACATACATCAGCTCTGTATGTTCTGCAGATGAGATAAATCTGAGTGTAAGATTATGGAATAATCTGCTAAGGGAAGCTGTGGAAGCTCGAAATATTGACTCACTCTCTGAACAATACATAAAAAAAAATGCTGGAATTGGTAAAGTAATAATATGAATAATGAAATGGGCCTTCATGCCTCTAATAAGTACATCCCAAGGCACATATGTGTTAGGCTTTAGAAGCAAATTACTCTAGTGGAATCCTATCCTTATATGGGGTAGGGCATTATTGGCCTTGATATCAGTCTACACTGTCAGATTAACACCCATCATTATCTCAGTATTATTCAGTCCCAGAAGTAAGAGACTTGTCTGGCATAAAACAGAACTAGAAGCATTTTTCCTCCAATTAGTGTTTCCAGGAACTCCACCTGTGGTCAGCACAGATTTTGCCAGAAAGTTGTAAATATAACACAGGCCTTTTCATGAGGCCTTATTACACTTTGATTTGTTTGTTTTGGGGTTTTTTTGTGTGTGTGAGTGGTACCTACAGGGTGATTAAGGAAATATTGTTTCTCCCTGCTAATTCTGGGGCTGAAAGGCATAGTATTAACAGGTTAATTATGCAAGGAATTAACACAATTCTCTCCCGTTTACTTCACTGGAAATTGAGGTCATCAACACCTTCCGGAGGTGACCCATATGATGACATGAAATAAAAGGAACAGGAGGACAGGGCTGATCCAAAAACCACTAAAACCAATGAGACTTTTTCCGACTATATCAATGGAGTTGCAGCTGTATCTGAAAGTAAGAACCATCTCCTTGCTTCTCTTTTTACACCTAGAATCACGTTACAAATTTCCACGGCAAGAAAGATCCTGAATAGGTCATGGTCAAAAACAAGAAATAAAATTCAAAGAGCTGTGACTCTTGGTAGATCTTATTTTGGTACATTTTGGGAACATCGTGTACTTGAAGATGTCTGACTTCTGAAAGAAGAAATTACCTTGATTTCTTCAAAGAGCTCTTCTTCTGCAATGTCTTCAAACCACCTGACCGGCAGCAGGCAAACTTACAATCAATGACCTGGTAAATAATTGGGTTGTACATGGCGGCTGACTTGGCAAGCAAAGTTGGTACCACTGAAAACTGAATGGGAACTGAATCCGGCTGTCCAAAGGCTGACCACACAGAGACCACAGCGTAAGGGATCCAGGCAATGAGGAACCCTGCACAGATCAACATTGCCACCTTGTGAAAGGAAAAGAGAAAAGGAAGAGATTATTCTAGCATTTATGACACTGACAGCACAGCACAGCACAGAGCTAGGCAGAATGCAAGGGAACGTGCCACAGAATGGAAAAGGAAAATGATAACCCGCTTCAGATAAATATACAATATGAACAAAAGCTGTCACGCTTTTCTCTTCTCTTTATCTAGCGCCTGTTTTTCTTTCACCTGACACAGAGCAGTTAATGAGTCTGGTATCACAGACCTTTAAAAATGTTATAAGGTCTGGCTAAACCTGAGGAAAGTAAATGAGATCACAGAAAATAATAGTTCTCTGACATTAAATTTTAACTTTTTAAGGAGGAAAGTCCTTTCAAAACATACAGCCTCTCTTTTTTAGGATAATATATAACATAGAGCTGTGAAAGTTTTTGAAAATTTTAGCAAGATCTTTGAAATGAACGTAGGTTAAACTTGAAACATTTCCTACAGGGTTTCTCCATGGGTTGTTTTTTTCTTTTTCTTGCTTATTTAAGGAGTCTCTCACTTCTATAGTGTCTTCCAACCAAATTTTCCTGTTTGTCATAAAGAAACCCAGTCTCTTTTCCATTCCAGAGTGAAACAAGCATGCACTGCGAAAACAAAACCAAAAAAAAAATTACTAAGCGCAAGTCTTCCAGAATCTGGGTCCTTTGAAATCAGATTCCAAAGATCATAATATCAAAGTCACTGAAGAAGTTTCCAGGACTGAATTAGGTCCTTATGGTGGGGGACCCTGAGTGTCTCTGTAGGTGAGTTTGTTTAGGAGGGTATATTCCTGTCTATGTCTACTGTAGCTCCTTTTTCTGAATCACTCAGTATCAGTAACGGAGGCAAAAGCAACAGAAATTAGAAAAAGAAGAGAAGAAAAAAGATCTAATGCAGTGCCGCTTCCTCTCTTGTAGGCTGTGTCAAAAGAAGGTGTCAAAACTCAGTGGGACCAATAATCTGCCATGAGGATGGCCACTGGCAACAGGAGGAAGGAAAAGAGTTTTGATAAGCTAGATCTGTCTTCTGCCTGCACCTCGGAGGGCTTGTCTTCCACTGGAAAAAAATGCCAACCATTTGAAACCCTTTCAAAACAAGTATGGAAAAAGTGAGCATAAAGTCATTCAATAAGGCATGAGCTGTCAAGTCTCTGAGTACACCCACTGCAGCAAATTAAAAAAATGACTGTATTTACCCAAGTAAGCTGGAATTGAAAAGTTTGGGAATTTATTTGAGAGCGAGAATGCTAGTAAAATGTCTAGTTTCCTTTCTGCTAACCTATAGCATGCATTTGTACTCCATTAGAATCTGTAGGTGCTCTAAAAGGTAAATTTTTACCAAACATTTAGGTTGCATTCCTGGCAAATCAGAAAAGAACTGCCTTATAACACAAGGAAATTTTGCCATAGGAAAGTTTAGTATAAATATTAAACTGTTTGGTGCCAAAATTTGTGGTTTATATACTTTACCTGAACCAGTGTAACTGCACTCAGTCACGGCCTGATATAGCTTCACATGATCTCATGTAATAGCACATACTGGAGAACATATGCCATTATACTGCTGCCATTGGCACATTATTATTGATAGTAGTACATGTGGAGTCATTTGGAATAATGATTACAATTAGGATTACAACAAAAAATCATCAGAAGTCACAAGGATTTTGGATATTGCATAACCTTTCGTGGAGCCTTTTGTTGCTCATCTTTTATAGTAATATTATTTTGAAGAAAACGTCATTCTTTCATGCTTTTTTTGTTGTCTGTCAGTGAAGAAAGAGTGCATGTGAGCCAAGGATCTCAAACATAGCCTGTTTGTTATAAACTGCGCTGTGAAGTTAAATGGGTTATGATGGAGACTCATTTTCCGCATTTATACCTACCCCAACGTTATGTTCTCCACTGTAGATCTAAGACAGAAGAGACAACTTCTGTTTCAACTCAAATCACATTAAAGTTTTACGTGATCCCTCCAATGCGGCAAAAATAAATATGCAGACTTAAATCAAAAGTTTTCATTGTTCTTCAAAGGAAAGGTGCTGAATAACCGCAAAACAGTACTGCACTGAAGCAACCCTTTTTAAAAGCAAGTACAGTTTTACCAGCTGTATTGGCAGCACTGACCATACGGGTAGCTAACTGAGATTCTCCAATATGTTTAGAAATGATGTCACTTATTGCTGTGTATTATATAACTTTCAGTTCAACTCCCCAAAATTGCAAATAAAATTTGATCAGCCAAGCAAAGGATGCTGCTTGTCTCCCTCTTGGCTTGGCTTACAGAGGCTGGTGAATCTTTTACAGCTGAGGAATCTGGTTTTGTTCGATACAAGTTTTTATTTTGAGAGATTTCCTGGCACAATAACCAGTATGAGGAACGATCATGGCTGTCACCATTGACAAGTACAAAACAGATTCAATCAGAAAGGGAGAACAGCGTACGGTCTGAGATGGAAAATTAATTTTATCACTTCAGTGCGTTTTTATCAGCAGCTCATGGCTGAACCTAAATGATAAATTATTTGCATAAAAACAATTGCAATGTCACAGGAGTGACTTTGGTTTATTATCTTCATTAACAGAAGAATGTAAGGTGTCTGAAAGTTTTATTTGCCTGTTTCAATAATCTGCTTTTTGTCTGTTTTTCTGTTATAATTCCTGGGCACCTCAAACTCCTTAACATAATTCTTCACAACTGCTTCTGAAAGCAAAGGGAGTTTTATAATGGGGAGCAGGGCCACGGGGAGATGGTGTGACTTGTATAAGGTCACCCTGAGTCACAGTCTCTGGGACTTGAGTGCCCTAATCAGAAAATAATGTTTCAACTCCTGTCTTCTCATACCATGATAGCAATAGAGGAGAAAGCTAAAAGAACCACCTTCAGAGTATTGCACTATTGCTCGGCACAGGAGAGCATATGGTTGAAGTTCTCCAAGCCTGCTTTCACAACCCAACAAAGCAAACTGAGTTAAATCTTCCTACCTACCTTGGTCAGCTTCATTTCAAGTATGTGGCTGTTCTGAATCCTGGTGTCATAGTGAGCAACCTCTTTGGTGGATGATTTGACTTTTAAAATTATTTTGACGTAGGAAAACACAATAACCGCCGTTGGGAACAGGAGGCAGAAGAACAGAATACTGAGAATAAAAGCCTGTCCAGCCACCGAAGCCTGTGCCAACCACCAGTCCAGAGTGCAGGAGGTCCCAAACGGCTCAGGGGCATAGCTCCCCACACCAGCAAAAGGCACCGTAGCCCAGAACGTAGCATAGGCCCAGATTATTGCCAGACAGATAAATGCATGGTGTCTCTTAAGCCAGGTACCTGGAAGAAAATTCAAGAGTTACAACTTCAAGTCCACATGTATTTGGCACAATAGAACATGTTCATCTACAAATGCAGTAGGGGTTCGCTTGGCTGTTTAACAACTCTGTAGGGTCCATCATTTAGAGGGATGGAGCACCTCTGCTGTGAGGACAGGCTGAGAGAGTTGGGGTTGTTCAGGCTGGAGAAGAGAAGGCTCCAGGGAGGCCTTATAGCAGTCTTCCAGTACCTCAAGGGGGCTTAAAGGAAGGATGGGGAGGGACTCTTTATCAGGGAGTGTAACGATAGGATGAGGGGCAATGGTTTTAAACTGAAAAAGGGTAGATTAAAATTAGATAGTAGGAAGAAATTCTTTACTGTGAGGGTGGTGAGGCACTGGAACAGGTTGCCCGGAGAAGCTGTGGCTGCCCCATCCCTGGAGGTGTTCAAGGCCAGGCTGGATGGGGCTTTGGGTAACCTGGTCTGGTGGGAGGTGTCCCTGCCCAGGGCAGGGGGTTGGAACGAGATGATTAAGGTGCCTTCCAACCTAAACCATTTTATGATTCTATGATTCTATAATTAAGTGTTTAACTCAGCGTTTCATTACTCATTATGAAGGCTCACTACCTGCAACTGTATAACGTAACTTATATTTTTTCCTAATCCTCCTGTCATATATTAACTGGCTAAAGTTGGATCTCAGGATACTTCTTAACATAAATTATTAACCCAAGTGACTGAAAGACAAGGTTTTACAGAGGAAATAACATAGCCAAGATTTATCTTTACCTTGTCATTCTTTTCCAATACAGTAAATCACCATGTGCGTATTGTCAGAAGTATTTGTAATAGGTGTTTTCATGTATCCTTGCTTATTTTTTTTATTAAATGCCAATGGCATGCCTGGAGCTGTGGAGTGGAATATTGTCTGTCTGCTCATCTTGAATACAACTGTAATTCATCTAGAAAAAGCTTCAGTTTACAAATCTTCCATCATCACATATGTTCAACATGTTGGATTCATAGAGGACTAACAAGTTAAAACCTATGATTTATGCAGAAACTCAGACTCTGGTATTATAACATCTCCTTCCACCTTGAATCTGTTTTCGCTTCCCGTCCACCGACATTGAGGAGCTTTCTTCAGGGTTTGAGAATGACTTAAAACAAAAGCAAAGGAAAGAAATAACTGTAATTTGGATGTGACTAGTGCCCCTTCCCCAGCTGGGAAGATCACTGGAAGGAAAATGAGCACTGACTGACAATGTATTCAAGCGCAATGGCTGAGAGACAGAAAGGTGGTTTGTTGTGTTTAGGCATGGAAAAACAAAGCAACAATAGTGGGAGTACTAAAAGAGCAACATTATTTTCACTGCTATTGTCAAACCATAGCAACCTATTACAAAAAAAAAAAAACAAAAAAAAACAAAAAAAAACAAAACCCAAAAACAAACAAAAAACCAAACCCAAAGAAACAGTTGCTGCTTTTGGAGCAAAATGAAGGTGTAGGATATATTAGGTGCTCCAGGTTCCTGAAGACTGATTTAGGCCTTACACAGAAAATGGCTAAGTTAACCACCTAGACTGAACATGCTAAATTTGTTTACTGCTCTCCATCATGTTGCATGGACAACCATGATCAGATATCCTTTGAGAAAAATGGTATTGAAGTGTTCTGTCTCTCTTGAACTAAGATGTCTTACTAAATATGAGACCTCACGACACAAATGCACCTTACCAACTCTGTGAAAAATTGTCTATGATTTGGGTTACCACTGAATTATTTTGAGAAGACTTCTATAGAAAGAACTGAAATCCTGCTTAATGTGAGTAGTGTATTTTAAACTCAGCTAAGGGGACCTTCCCTACATTCACATTTAAGGAAAAAGGTATGCAAGGGTATGTAGCGTTAGGACGAGGGGCAATGGTTTTAAACTAGAGCAGGGTGGGTTTAGATTGGACATTAGGAAAAAGTTCTTTACACTGAGGGTGGTGAGACACTGGCCCAGGTTGCCCAGAGAGGTGGTGGAGGCCCCATCCCTGGAGACATTCAAGGCCAGGCTTGATGAGGCTCTGAGCAACCTGATCGAGTTGAAGATGTCCCTGCTCACTGCAGGGGGGTTGGACTAGATGGCCTTTAAAGGTGCCTTCCAACCCAACACATTCTATGATTCTATGATATGTCAGGATCTATGATAACAGATCTTAGCACAGTACCACAGCCTTTAATTGACAGCACACTCAGCTATTGGACAGACCAGCACAGTTACACTTTCTAGCTGCAAACATTTCCTATAGCTTAATATTACATGATTGATATCATATGTCCTTATAATGAAAACTGTTGTATGTCTTTCAAGTCACAAGGAGAAGGTGTTTGTTAAATGTAAAGTCACCTTGAGTATTCCCTATATTTTGTTGGGGAACTAGTGGCTTTCAATGCAAGAAAAACATCTTTTCTAAACTGTGACATCTTTTAACTGAAAAGAATGAAGCATATTACACATCGTATTCAAGAGATATAAGATATTGATGGATATGTTGGTAACAGCTTTCATTGCCAAATTAATTTCATCCTCTCAGGTTCCATCTCCATATTAGAGAGATGATACCACATTATGACCTATTCTATATCCAGATCTTTTAGCAATAGCAATAGCTTGCCACATATCTTAAAGCAATTCAGGCCTCTAATAAGGAATATTTTTGTGTGTTGGTCCATAAAACCTTTCAATATGTGTGCTACCTGCAACTGTTAATGTTAATAGGTCTTGATAGACACAAAGTGATTTATCTATGAGCGATTACTAAAACTCGTGGTTTAAGTAGACAGCAGAGAGACGACAACAGAGGTGATACACCCAGCAATACAAATTTAGCTGGGATTATTTGGATCATGCAAATATGTTTCTCTTATCTGTGTATTCTCCTCTACATTTAACAAAAACATTCTGAAGTGTTTACGTATGATTTCAGTCTAGAAAACTCTATCACTTAATCTAGTTTTTCTATAGCCAGTTAACATAGTTTTCTTTCTTACCATAAGACAAGTGGCAGATTTTTAGGTACCTATCCAAGCTGACAGCTGTCATGGTAATAAGGCTCCCACAGCCGAAGAAGAAACCGGCCCATCCATACCAGCGGCAGCCCATCCATCCAAACACCCAGCGGTGAGAAAAGAAGGAAATGATACTAAAGGGCTTTCCTACAACTGCAAAAGGAGAAAAGAACGTCAGTTGACTGATAAAATCCATCACTGATAAAACCACCCTTTTTCAGAAAAGCAAACCTTCCCCTTTGTCCAAAGCTGATACCAGTAAAAATGCCCTGCAAGGTGGAGAGAGGGCTTCAGGCACAACAGATGTGATGACTTGTGTGCCCTGCATCCACAGGACTTGGGGCAACAAAGTTGGTGAGGGCTCTGGAGAATAAGTCTTATGAGGAGCGGCTGAGGAAGCTGGGGTTGTTTAGCTTAGAGGGGGAACCTTCTCGCTCTCTACAACTACTTGAAAGGATGGTGTAGAGAGGTGGGGATCAGTCTCTTCTCCTAAGGAACAGGTGATAGGACAAGAAGAAACAACCTCAAGTTGTGCCAGGGGAGGTTTGGGACGGGTATTATGAAAAATTTTTCCACTGAAAGGGGTATCAAGCATTGGAACAGGCTGTCCAGGGAAGTGGTTGAGGCACCATCCCTGGAGGTATTTAAAAGACGGGTAGACATACTGCTTCGAGATATGGTTTAGTGATGGGTTTTGTCAGAGGTAGGTTGATGGTTGGACTAGATGATCTGAAAGGTCCCTTCCAACCTTGGCAATTCTATGATTCTATGACTGAGCCTGAGACAGCTGTAGATAGATCCCATAGAATCTACGATGTGGTAGGATGAGACAAGTCTGCAGAATGGAAACAAGTGTTTTCCTGCCAACCACGTGAACCAGAATTAAACCCATACTGTGGTACTGAGCATGTGCAAGCTCTTCCCATTATGATAACTTCAGAGGATGTGTGAAGTCCACATGCAAACACATGTAAACAGTACGGGTGATGGGTGAGTCTGGGTTTGAAACAGGCACAGATATATTTAGGCTACATTGCCCTAATCAACTGAGTGTCTTCAAATGCAGGATAAAGAAATTTGCCTTCAAAGGGGACTTCTGCAAACCAACCAAGGCCCAACAGTGCGATGCAGACTGTGGTAAAGTGTTAGGTTAGAAAGGAACATGGTCTCAGCATGGACTTCAGATGTAGAAGTGGTTTCAGCTCCTGCCAATACCACACTCTTCCTTAGTGACTCTCAGGAAGATACCTGGCCACAGACATTAGGAAGTTTTAAGCATCCGCAAGCAGAAGGGAAACATCTAACTATTTTGGAGACCCCATCCTAGTGGCACCTTAGCCCATTTCTCCGTTTGTAAAAGAGGATGGTGCATTATGGAAGAAGTGAAGTTAGGTCACGTGTTGTTCCATTCTCACCCTAAAACAGATTAACATTATTCATATTCTTTGTAAGTATCATGAAAATGAGAAAGTTTGGAAATTGTAATTTTCTAGTTGGAAATCTCCGCTTCCTGATTTATTTAATTTTTGTTTGTCTCAAACTAGACAAGCAAAAAAAATCAACTTTGATGGAACAGAAAACTCAAAAATTCACAATCTAGGAATATCAACATGTTTTCCAAATCCTTCATTTCTACTTACCAGACTGATCTGAAATGCTCCAAGGCCTGAACAGTTCAACTGCAACATTCAAACAACATTAAATATTTAACTCCCCTTCCTGTGACTATTCCTGCACAGGAGTTCACAGAGCACCTCAAGGAGTTGAAAGCAACTCAGTTGCCCTGGGCTAATTTCCCTGGCTGAACCCCACCGTCTGTAATGCCATGGTAGATCAGTGAATTGGTTTATAAAGAAGGCAAAATTGGTGTTGCAAACTGTATTTCCCACAAGATAACCTATTTATAGAAGTCAAGACAAAAGTCTCAATTTTGTTGAAGTGATCTGTAGAAAAATATTTTGGACTGTTCCCAAAAATATTCCATTTCAAATCAAACTGACACAAAACTAAACATTCTGTTTCCATTCTTAACAGAAAATTAAAACTTTTCTACCAAAACAAAATCTTACAGTAAATGGCCTTTGCTTCATTTTCTATGCCAAAAGCATCATGATTGAAAACCCTTCAAAATAAAACTTATATAAACAGCGTATTGCGGGATTCTTTTCCTGTAGCCTGAGCTTGTAAGGGAAATTCTGCCTGAGCCTGAAGGTTGCGCTCAGGTCAATATATTATGTGCTTTCCTCCAAGCAGAATAAATGTACCTTAATTTTTCAAGCAAAAGCTGACCCCAGTGATTAAGATTTCAAGAAAAACATGAAATATGGCAAGGTCTCAGATATATGCTAAGAGTCAGCAACTTGACTCATGTAAATCATTGCAAGCTCTAAAGGCCAACATATTTATTTGCACAAAATCAAATTTCTCTTCAGCGGCACAGGACTCGGAGCACTTTATCAGTTCAAAATGAGCCTGATGCAGTTTTGAACAAGTGTCTGGTGCCACCCTGTGGAAATCCGCAAGAAGCCATTGTAGAACCCGCTTCTTGAACAAGGTGCCAAGGCAAGCGTGTGAAATATGAAGATTTTGGAAAAAGTCCCATCTTCACTCCAATTGTTCCAGCAGAGAATACCTCACATTTCTCGAGTCAACATCTTCCATTAACAAAAAAAAAAAAAAAAGAAAAACAGGAAAAAGAAGGGAGAAAAAGCACATAGCTGTGCCAATCACAACTGTTTCTAATTACAAAAATTAAACATGCAGATAGATTAAGATCCCTATGGAAGAAAAGATGAGCTTAAAGACAGAGCTTAACAGAGAAACTAGCAGCCCTCCTGCTAAGAGGGCTCCCAAACAAGCTGTAGTTTGTATGGTTGGGACATACAGCTGATGCGGTTAGGAGATATCTGTTTACATTCCAAATGTAGATAGCTATATAGGTATGGCTTTGTATTCCATATAGAGCTAGGGAAATTCTCCTGAAACACTTTGTCTCATTGGAGTGACTGTCAGTGGAGTCAGATATGAGCCTTATAAAATAGGACAGGCCTATAGGACACAAAGGAATTGCAAGAACCATGAAGAGGCAAAAACTCGTCTTTTTTTTTTTTTTCTTCACCTCAAAGTGCTGCAAGATGTAAATAAAGTCTCCATGGCAGATATGCCAAAGAAATCGTTAGGATTTCTTTTTGCGGCAGCAGAGCAGAAATATTTAAGTTAACACCTTTCTTCTGCTGAATTCATAAGTATCTCCTTCAGAAAAACACGTTTACTGAGCGCCAAGAGGCATCACGGCTACTGGAAGTTGAGGGAGTGAGCAGCTCCTTGGATGCGTGCAGTGAGAGCCCAACGAGCTTCGGATTTGTGAGGCTAGGAAACATCATTTTATGTTGTTCAGTGCTATTTTAGGCATTTGGATGAAGGCAAAAGCATTTGGCAGAGACGAGGGGAGGAAAAGGGTGCACTGGAGCTGGGGGCAGGGGTCCCAGTGTGTGCGACACGTAGGGGACAGACGGCTTTGGGAGCATGGGAACATACTGTCATTTATATTGCACCGGGGAGATCCCATGGTCAGCTGGGTCACATCGGGGCTTTATACCCATTGGATTGTCTGCCATCCAAAATATCCTTTTCTAAAGAACGTCCAGTCCTCCCCCTGCATTTGCATGTAGCTCTAAGTGGCTGAATGAGACTCGTGTCAAGAGCCAAAGGAATGATCTCCAAAGGCTTTTCACTCTGCAACTTTGTGTAAACCTTTCCAAAGCTCCCTCTTCTCATGCCAGGGCATCCAGGCTGTGGGCATGAAATAAAAATCCCTCCAGTTGGCTGATGTTGCTCTTACTCTATAGATTGACACAAATGCGTATTTTCCTGACCCAAAGGTAAAAGATGACAGTCTCTAGAGAGAAAATTACTAGCTTTGATAGGCTAATGGCCACTGGGATTTTCCAATTCTTTCCCCTCATGCCCTTCACCAGTCATATTTGGATAAACATGTATTTTTGAGGTACCTGGATCCCTCCTGTTTCACCCTACAGCAAGAAAATACAATTTTCTTGAACCACAATACTGATCTATTTTGTGGTTAATGTGCCAGGATGCACGTGGGAGCCATCTGTGAAGGCCTGCCCAGTGCTGGGGTGAACAGGAGTTTTGCCTGATTGATAAATCCAACCCTATTTTTTCCTCTGTATTTTTCATTTCTTTCCATCAAATTGTTTAGGAATGTTTTTTTCTACCCCTCTCTCTTATTTATATGCAAATAATAGAGAAAAAGGCATTTTTGGCTCCCCGAAACGTCCAGAGAGCTGTCTCTTGCTGCTGCCAGAAAGAATGGTGGGGTAGTAAAAATGAGTGAAAATAAGACATGAAATTACCTGAAATGCCCAGATCACACACTGCTAAATTAACCGTCATTATCTCAGCAGGTCTCAACTTCTTTTTTCGCTTTGAGGACATAAAAATAACATACCCATTTCCCAGAGTTGAAAGAATCCCTTTAAAAATAAAAAAAAGAAAAACAATCAAATTAGAATTCACCTCAAAACCAACACTATCCCATCTTCCGTGTAAAATTCTCTGATATTTTCAGCCTGAACCTGTGGTCCCAAGGCCAGACACTTTACTCTGAAACATGATCATCTCATCCTCATTATGCAGCTCATAGAGACATCTACAGCAGACATCTCCCTCCCACAACGAATGCTATTTTCTCCTCTGCAGCAGGGCATCGCCTTCACCACCTGAGTCTGCACAACTATTGACTGAATGCGCATAATAGAAATCCCATAATTCCTCTGTTCTCACCAACTCCATTTTTCTCACAAATCTTTATACAGCCACAAGAATGAAATTCAGTTGTCTGTAATCACAAGGACCCCAAACCTCTGACCAACCTTAATTTTGCTAAATACTATAATTAGAGGTTGAGGGATAAGTTTCTAAAATAACGTAAATTGAGATATTAATATCACATCTTAAATTTTACAATTGAAATTGATTTATGCCATGAGAAAGAAAAATTATAAAGTGGATCTGATTTTAACTTCCAGGTGGAATTCAGTGCATGAGGAGGCACCCTGTTCATGTTGGCTGACATCTTTTTTGCCATATCACCGCCCAAGAACCCACAGGGACCAACTCTGCAAGTGGTTAATCAGCTATGGAGGCAATCACCAAAAATGGCAGGGTTTCCAGTTTCCTTAAAGAACTGAAGTCTGAAAGAGTTTGAGCCTGGAGTGAGCGTTCTGCAGTGGAAACACAGGATAGCACACAACAGCCCTCTCAGGAAGCAAGAGTCACCCCCAATGGTGAACACCCGGAAGGGACCATGGCCCATGAAGGCCTCATGCAGGGGGAGAGGAGACAAGTAAGAAGGAGGAGATGCAGAAGAAAAGAGTGAAGAGCAAAGTGGAGGAGACTCCCTCACCAAAGGGACCTACAATGGCAATGAAGGAGAAGGATAGACGTTGGAGTGAAGTTAAGTTCCCCACAATGAGTGTTTTGCCCACAACATTAACTGGTGAATGATCTCTCCATCTTTACCTCCACCCTGTCATTATCTCCACTGCTTTTGCTCTTCCTGTTTCCTCCCTGTCCCACTGTAAGCAGGTGGCTGCCCTGGGTGCTTGGCTGCTGGCCAAGGCCAACCCTCCACACTACTATTAAAAAAGTCATAAATAACCCAACTTTCCTCTGTCGATGAGGCAGGAAAGTCACTCTTCATGGTGCCTTCCTACACGTGGCTCTGGTGGTGCAAACTCTGCCATATTCCATGTTTCAAAAAGATCCCAGCAGCCCCCCATCTGCCCAGCAATGCCGCCCTCTCCAAATATTGTACCTTTGAACACCACATAATTTTCATCAGAGTCTGCTGGGAGGCCAGACCTCAGGAATTAAACCTCTGAAATTAAATGGGTATTTCCTCTGGCCCGTCAACGGAATGATGCCCTTGCAAGGGTGCCAGGTCCTCAGAGAACCAAGAAACCCAACCTAAGGACATCCATGAGGCAGAAAAAAAAATGTTTCCAGGGGCTAAAACCAGACAATTTCTCAAGAAATTGAGTAACTGCGGAGAAAACATTTACCAAACTCAGGAAAAAAATACTTTCATTTCAAATTTTTCAGCAACACTCTAATTGGAAACAATTCTTATGTTTATTCTGACAGTATTGCTTTCTGTATTATTTTTAAAAATAAACAGGACAAAAGCTGGTTTATCATTGAATCTTAGGTTTTCTCAGATAATTTGATTTATCCTTGGGGAATGAAATTTAAAGGACATCTTATACTTTTATAGCTCTGAAAATTTAATCTGAATTATAAGTAGATATTGGTATTCCTATGAATTATTTTCTTCCTTGCAGCTAAGTGAATGAATCTCAGCGTTGCTGAGTATTTTTCATATATCTTAATCCTTTTCTCTCTTAATGCCAATTTCTCTCTAGTGATATTTAGAATATCTAGTGTGCCAGCATTCACTTCAAAATACCTTTCGAAAGCACCTGGTGTTTTCACAGAACCACAGAATCATAGAATCGTTTAGGTTGGAAGGGACCTTAAAGATCATCTCGTTCCAACCCCCTGCCCTGGGCAGGGACACCCATCCAGCCTGGCCTTGAACACCTCCAGCGATGGGGCATCCACAGCTTCTCTGGGCAACCTGTTCCTGTGCCTCACCACCCCGACAGTAAAAAATTTCTTCCTGATATTCAATCTAAACCTCCCTTCCTTCAGTCTGAGGCCGTTACCCCATGTCCTATCACTCCACTCCCGGATAAAGAGTCCCTCTCCATCCTTCCTGTAGGCCCCCTTTAGGTACTGAAAGGCCGCTATAAGGTCTCCCTTGAGCCATCTCTTCTCCAGGCTGAACAACCCCAGCTCTCTCAGCCTGTCACCTTTCCCTGAATCTTCTTCAATGGACTGATAGTCCAGAGAGATGTCTTCATCAGACAAGTCTCTGAAGAAACTGCTCATTATTAATAGCAATGTTTCATAGAACCTCAGCCCACTGACCTAATCCTATGGCTGGAAGGTGTCCAGTGATAATTAAGTTGCCTTTTGTTTATACCGGCATCTGACAGTTGCCTATCTATCTAAATCATTTTTTAACTCATTGGTGGTAGAAACTTTATAATCTCCTTAGAGGCACCTAATGCTTCATTTTTCCTACTATTAAAAAGATTTTCCTAATAGCTAGCCAAATCACAGAAATACAGAAAGGTAGGGTTGGAAGGGACCTCTGGAGATCATCTAGTCCAACCCCCTGCCAGAGCAGGGTCACCCAGAGCAGGTGGCACAGGAACACGTCCAGGTGGGTTTGGAATGTCTCCAGAGACAGAGACTCCACCACCTCTCTGGGCAGCCTGGGCCAGGGCTCTGCCACCCTCAAGGGAAAAAAGTTCCTCTTCATGCTGAGATGGAACTTCCTATGCTCAAGTTTGTGCCCATTACCTCTTGTCCTGTCCCCGGGCACCACTGAAAAGAGCTCCTGACACCCATCCTTGAAGTATTTATAAGTGTTGATAAGATCCCCCCTCAGCCATCTTTTTTCCAGACTGAGGAGACCCAAATCCCTCAGCCTTTCTTCATAAGAGAGGTGTTCGAGTCCCCTGATCATCTTGGTAGCTCTCTGCTGCACCCTTTCCAGCAGTTCCCTGTCCTTCTTGAACCAGGGAGCCCCGAATTGGAAGTCCTTGATGGTACAGACTCCCATCTCTGGTAGATGCTGGCAGGCTGTGTGTCTGGGCAGACCCTGGTGCTGGAAATGGAGGAAAAAAGACTTTTCAGATATAAATTAAAGGCTATTTTCCGGAAGCAAACAGTTCAGGGCACAACTGTCCATGGCACCGTAACACTATTACACATATACACACAACGAGCCAAGGGTGCGATAACTCAAAAAGTGACACCTACAAAGAGCCAACCTGCAGTGAAAGGTGAAAGTGTACAAAAGCAATCTGAAGAAATAAGACTCCTTTTCTCCAATCTGACAGCAGTGCTAAACCATCAGAGGGAAAAAAAAGAAAAACCACCAAGGTAGTTCAGGATTTTGTTTTCAATTAAGCTGTTTCATAACATGCTGAGGAAGTGCTCGACAACAGTTTGCAAATCAATAGTTACTTGCCATGGGCTTTCAAAGAAGCTGACAGCCAGCAGGTCTCCTCTCAGTCGTTAGTCACCCTACGCGGCCGTACAGTAAATCAATCAAGTCAGTAATGAAAAAGGTAACAGGGGAAGTGACAAAGTGAAAAGAATTGGATTCTTACAACCACGTGTACCATTGTTGGTACAATGGGGTTGGGTTTTTTCTCAGACAATTAAAAAAATTACACGTGGAAATTAACTAGTTAGGACAAAAGATCACACATTCACAGAGAAATTATCACAAATTGGTCAAGACCCCTTCTTTTCTTTCGATAAAAAACCATATTTTTATATTTTTGAACTGCAATACTTCAGTTGTACAACCAGCCTGACCCTAAAAGCTCTGCTGAGTTTCCTGATAGGATCCCAGCCTTGTTCACTCATTGTTCAGCTGCTTCTCATTTTTGAAATAAATTTTAAACTCACTTGCACCTTCCATGCCTCAAGCACAAAAAGATGCCCAGTGGCAACCCCCACCTCCTGGCTTCCCACCTTTTCACAGCTAGTCCCTCTCTCTGTGACCAGGATGTCCATGCAGGACATCCTCAGGAGGGGCCACCATCTCTTGGAAGGGATTTGCAAAGGAACAGGGGACATGGTTCAGTGGCAGAAGGTGAAAATGGACAGGTTCACCCTGGACCACAAGTTATAATAAAAAAAAAAACATAGAAATAGCCTCACTGGGGGTGGGAGCTGAATGCTCTGGCTTGGTTTTCTCTCTTCTGCAGAGTTACAGCAAGACACAATTATGCAGAAGAGCTATTTAAGCACACAGTCTTTGCTTACTATTTTGGATATTTGGGAGCTGCGATCAACGACAAAGCTGTCAATCGCAGCCCCAGCAAGGCTTTGGTCTGGAATTTGGTGTCAGTGAATAGTTTCACAGAGCTGGACTTCCTTCTCCACTACCTCAAGATCCACTATCCACCACCGAAATTCTCAACACAGCAGCGCTTCATGTCCCAACAGAAATGTGGATGCTTTGAACTGTCACAAATCACCTTAGTGGAAAAGGAAATTTAGGATTAATTTTGTTTGCAGGAAGTAGAACAAGCCACTCTGAGATCTACCTGGGAAAAACAAAGACTAACATCCTTCTAAGTTCTCATATTTTTGCAGGTCCAGGGTTTTATTAAAATGTTGCCATCCACCTAGACATGAATGGGTGATAAAATACAGGTCTGCACATCAACAGGAGCTAATGGTGTCATCCCCAAAGCTCTAAGCGAAACCAATCTTGTAAGGTGCAACTCACATGTGAAGCATTAGCCCAATCAAAGCCTTTTTGTCTTTTTCTTGGTAAGAAAAATGTGTTTAAAGACTACTTTACCCCATCTATTGAGAGGCACAGCACCTGACATTGCTCCTTCCACCAGTTTTGTTTTATTCCCTCTCTTATTTTCTAAGCTCGGATGCATAATTCAGCTTTACTGGTATAAAGCATCACACTCTCCTTCTTCACACAAACCCCTATAAAAGGGGTTTTTCTGTACTTCTGCCTAAAACACTGCTTTGCTGGTCTAGAAAACATGAAACCAGTTGCTGTTGCTGAAATGGCACAACTGACCAGCAGATAAGCAATGACTGCTTAAAATCATTGCAATGATTGCGAAAAGGAATTTAAAATATCTGTGCAGAATACCAGTGTTATCTCATGCTATAGATAAAAGTCCAAGGAGGATGCAAATATGGTATTTACATGTGTATGTGAAAAGTATACCTGACTGCAATGAAAGCTTGGCCAGAGTGTGCAATGACTGTAAGGTAACTAACCAAGTAAAATTCAATACAAAACACGCACATGAAAAAATAAGTTAAACACAGAGCCAAATGTAGGATACGATGTCTAAAGCGGGGTTACACATACATACAGCTATGTATATGTATACAGAGCTATGGCTTGAACTTTCCTGGCTTGGGCCACTGGGCACAATGATTCCACCACAGGCTGTTTGATGTCCGGTCCACAACGCTGGGAAGATGGGAGTCTTACTGGTAAGTCCAATATCAGAGCAATTATCTTTTTAAACTATATATTTCTTTTAAAACTATAGTTTTTAAACTATAATTTCAGTCTCCTCACACTGCCCCTGTAAGTCTGTGCCTTCATGGTTAGCTTTTGGTTTTTCACTGGAAATTCCTTATTTCTGTTCCTTGCCTTAATTTGATTATACCTACGGTTTTTCAAGACGTTTCAAACCTGGCAGGGGTATTTCTTTGCAACTGAATAAACCTACGCTAAATACAGCCGATATAACAAAGCAACACAGTGTACATTGGAAGGATTCGTTTCAACTACTCAGACATATTTCCTGGGATTAAAACTAGGTTTGCTTAACCGAGTAGAAGAAAAGAACCAAGGGGGGTTGTTTTGGACATTTCAGTGAAGACATCTGTTTGCATAGCACAAAAGGCTGCATGAATACTGAGAACGGCACAGAGATACAGCTACACGTGCCATCTCTGCTGCTCTGAACTCCTTTTCCAATAAAGACATCAGCAGAAGACAAATGAGAAATAAACGTTATTCAAGCCTTTGTGAGACCTCCACTGCAGAAAAGATTAGATTACTTAGAGCAGTCGGGGGAAAGGCAATAACAGTAGGAAGGAGGGATGTAAAACAGTGAAAGAGAAACACGAAGGTAGGAGCGAAAGAGCTTTGTGTTTTGTGCAGAACTGATAGAACTAGAGAATGAATCAAAACCAAAATAAATGTCAAGGAACCCATTGTATTCAGCCCAGTATTCCGTCATTTGACACCCAGAGCCCAGCTCTGTGTAGCACAATTACATGACCTTGGCTCAGCTTTAGTAAGAAAATAGCTGCTGAAACTGCGTAAACTAAAGCCACAAAACATAAGGAAACCTAAACCACAGAAAGAGGTGTAAAAGTGTTGAGGCAACAGTTAGAAGCTCAAGTACTTGAGAGCAAAGATATCAACACAAAAAGATATAACCTTGCCCCCGTCCCCAAAGCAAAGATGGTAAATCATCAAAACCAAGGACCAGTTTATTCCTAGAAACAACAGAGACCAGTATTTCCCAGCTGAATGTCAACTCGGCATAAGAACACTTAGGGTAGAAACCCATCCCAGCTACCATCTGCATGCACTAACCAATAAATAATTGCATTTATTCCGCTTGCAAAGTCACTCTGTACACGGTAGAAGACTCCAAAACAAAAGGGAGTGGAGGGTGTCAGGCAGAAAAATATTATTCAATACAATATGTAACAGAGGACAGCTGACGCTGAGCAAGATTCAAATGAGCACATCTGAGAATGTTCTCTTTGCTGTGTAGGCACATGAGAAAGGCTTTGAAAACTGGCCATAAAACCCACATGGCCTAAGGGCAAAAGCCAGTTCTGGGTGGGATCGATTAAACTGCAAGCTAGTAACTGATCAGTAGAAAAAAATTGAGTATTTCTTCACTTTTTGATGGAAGATACACTGCTAGTCACTTTTGGCTACCTGGAGCAGCATTGCCTGTTGTCACTAACTGTTGACACTGTTGACACCGCATTTCTAACACATTCTCTCCTCTCCTACATTTTTCTTTCTAGTATGAAGAAATATATAATTACGCATCTAATGCACAGAAGCTTCTGCTTTCTTTGTGAGTGCCTGCAAGGATGCAGTGACATAGTCCTGTTTCAAAGGCAAATTAAAAAATCATTACCAATTACTGTCAAATAAAACCCAGCTATGATGTCAGCTTCTCTAGAAAGCTTCGATGCAAAGGGGTCTTCCTTCTGGAGATAGTGAGGGAGGTATTCTTCCTGGGAGGAAGTGTTGTGATCTGACGCCATCCCATTCATGTCCGGTTCAGCTTCTGAAAAAGAAAAGAACAGAGTTCGCAATAGGTCACGTCTGCCAGCAGAAAACACAAAGATATTTTTGTTCATATGCAAGATGCATCCTCCTGTCTTCATTTCTGCCCTGCCACCTCCCAGGGCATTTCAGGATCCAATTCAAAATTGCATAAAGCGTCCTGACATGATTGATTTCATGACTTACTTTGTCCCCGAATGTCATTATTCATTCAGCCCTCATCACGGTAATCCCTCTGAGCAGTCCCTAGGAACCAGTGTGTCGCGGCATTCAAGCCAAGGCCTCTGAAGCACCTTCCCTGAATACCTGAAGGAGTTTCATGTTTCCAGCTGGGTGTAAGAGTGACCCAAGGCCTACAATACGGGAAAAACAACTGGGGCAATTGCTTGTGTCTGAATAGCTTCGTTGACCAATGTGTTTAATACAGCCTGAACTTGTTGTCTTTATCGATACACACTGTTCTCGCAATTCCAAGAATCTGGGAATTATCAGTAAGACAGTCCCAGCAATTTCTTCATATCCTGAGGGGCACTGTGTCTACAGATGGTAGCTCTGTAAATTTTATAGTTGAGTGAAAAGTTACTCCCATAAATTCTCCTTATAGTTATTTAGGGGGTGGGTTCTATATGTAAAGAACTTTACACGGTCATGGTTATAACCAGTAATTGGCTATGACAGTTATGAAGAAGCAGCAGGGGTATTAAATAATAGACCCATCTGGGCAAGCTTGTTCAGTTTTCTTACCATTTCCTTTTGTGTGGAAATGGGCTATTGAGGTCAAATGTGCTAAGGTCAATAAAGCAAATCCCAATATGGGAAAACTAGAGTATGGCAGACATCCATGAAGCCTACCCCTCCAGGACAACTGAAGAAGTAAAGTGAGGAACTGTAGCATCAGACAAAAACATTTCTGCAATGTCTGAAACTACCCAGACAAGAGCTGTTTAGGACATTCAGTCATCCCAGTTCTTCTTGCCCATGCTTGGTGGGGCAGGAGTGGCATGCAAGAACATAGCACCTGACTCCCAGGGCTTCCATACTTTTTGCTGTGGGACTTGGGACAAGTTGTGAAACTCAAAAGTCCAAACTTGCAGGGAGACTAAGCAAGGAGAGAAAATGTTTCATTATTTTACCCATTTGCTATCTCTTCCACATATTGAAGCCAGACAGTCTTCTCAATAACAGCACAGCATGACCAGAAACATAGTAGATGACACCTACCTACACCTAAAGCACCCACAACCCCCTCCCTGCTGCCCCTCTAGCTTTGAAAAAAAGACCTCATTTAAGGGAATCAGGTCATGGGGGCACATTGCCACTCTAGACATGGGAGAAGCCAAAAGGTGTCTCAGGCTTATAGCTCCAAGTAGAGCTAAGTCTTTACAGTTCATCAGCTTCACTGTTGGTTTGTTGGTTTTTTTCCACAATAAAGGCAAAAATAAGCAAATGCTGATTAATTTAAAACAACAACAACAACAACAAAACTTAGGTGACTTCATGAACAATTTTCTCCTTTCACAGCCATGGAGAACACACACTCCAAATTAATCACTGCTCCAGATAGCAGAGCAACCCTTTAGGTTTGGATTAGGTACCATGGTACAGCAGCCTGGATACGGTCTAAAGAGACCATCTTGTACAAAAGGGTGGACTAAGGCGCGAATCTGGGCAACAAAATAACCAGACTGATGATCCTCTCCATCCAATCATAGACACAGGTCCTGATCCAGATTCCACCCGGCCTTTAAAAGGATCCTGATGCTTTTCTGTCCCCCAGCTTGCATGCTCCCACAGCTCCCGTATCACTGCAGCACTTGACCCATGTGGGTGTCTGAAGTGATGCAAGTGGAAAAGCACAACTGGGACCTGTCAGCACAATTTGGATTTGATATAAATAAGTATCAGAGTGTTTAAGGGCATGTTCCTTTCCTGAGCCACACTAAAATCTCCCACTCGAGTCAATATTAGGTGGCTGAAGGGAACAGCATTGTCCAACTTACAAGCACACACACAAAAAAGGTAGAATTAAAGAGGGAATTACAACTGCCGTATACATGTCCTGGTTTGAGGTAAAACAGAAGCAACTTTCTGTTTGATAATTTTACTTCTTAGCTAGGCCTCTTCTAACTCTCTGACGTTAACAGCATGTTGTGCCGAAAATGGTTCATTCTCAGAGTGATAAGACCAATGTTTACAGATTGTGCCAAGGAATGGTACGCAGAGAGGCTCTTGCTTATACTTATTGCTAGAACAACCAAGGTCGGCTAATTTCATTATTTTCTCCATTGGAGGGTCGGAAGCGGAAAAGCGTAGAGGGGTCCCACCTGCAGGGAGGAGTGGACAGGACAGGTGACCCAAAATTGACCAACAGGGGTATTCCATCCCATCCTCAGTATAAAAGCTGAGGGATCAAAGGGTCAGGTTCTTTTCTTCAATGGCCAACGCCTGAGGAAGACCCTGTCTATTCATCTGCCTTTGATCCCGATCCATGGGTTCCTGACTCCAACTCTGGAATCCAGTTCCCACCCATTCCTGAGTCCAGTCTGGGTCTTCCCCAGTGCCTGCTGGTGATGTCATCCTGGGACCCTAATACGGTTTTGTATATACTGTATCTATTTTATTATTTTTCTATTATTATTATTAATATTTCATTAAAGTAGTTTAGTTTCTTCTGAACTCATAAATCTCTCTTTATCTCTCCTCCTCCTCTATGTGTGCGAGAGGTGAGGGGGGAGCATCTGTCACCAGCCTTGTCCAATTTGGCCCAAACCATGACAATACATTAAGGCCAGACAGAAGCCCAGCTACTCAGATTTTTAACCTGCTATAGAGGGAAAGGGGCAGGTTTCCCAAACAAATAACAGCCATGGGGCAGGAAGAAGCCTTCTTTGATTAAACTGGACTGCTACAACATGGCAGATTTTGTTGCTTCACTCAATATAAGTTGTTTACCTGCTTGCAAATCTTAATGTTATGACAGACTAGTCCTATCTGGTTGCTGAAAAGGAAGAAAAATCCTTATGTTGGCTTTAAGCAGAGAGAGCACATTATTTCTTGAAAATTTTCAACTAAAAGAAAAGGGAGATTATTATCTAATTTCCAAAAAGACACACAAACTTTCCTCTTTACTTTAAATCATGTCTGGCAAATTAAGAATAAAAGAAGTTTCAGATATAAAAAGATGAAAAACAACTTTGCTTGATTTACACAAAATATGGTCCTGTGAGATATAATACAGGATTTTAATAACAGATGATGACTTTAAAAGATTTTCATCATCCTGATTAGGAAAAAATTAATTGTGCTTATCAAATGCTTCCCAAATGCTTCTCTATTCAAGAATCAAATCTCACTTCTAGAGGGAAAAAAAACAGAAAGGGTTGTAATGATCTAGTGGGAGGTGTCCCTGCTCACGGCAGGGGGTCTGGAACTAGATGATCTTTAAGGTCCCTTCCAACCCTAACAATTCTATGATTCTATGATTCTAATTAACAAGGCAGAATAATTATTTATTTCATAATTTCAAATAAAAAAAAAACATAATACTGATCAGCATCTAGTGCCTAAATGTTGAGGAAAAAGATAAGGAGAGGGATAACCTTTAAACTATTAGGTAAAGCTTAGGAAATTAGGGAATGTGCAATTCCCAGGAATTTAGCATTTATAAGTGCTAAGTATAAGTATAACTGATCCGTACTTGTCCCGATCTTCTTTCCTTTCAAGTTCCTGTGAACTCTGAAAACATATTGGGAAGCTGCAGAGAGGTGAGCTGTACTAACCCAGACTTAAATTATGCCTTATTCCATGTGGTTCAGCTAAATATTGGCATAGATTGGCAAAACTGAAGTCCCTAATCTAAATTAGTAAGAAAGGAATCATTGTGTTAGCCTGCCCAAAATGGATGCATTCAGTTTATGGAAAACAGCCAAACTGGTATGAAGTGGGGAAACTATTTTTGTAACTTTGCAGGCAAATGAAGGAAATCTTAATACCAACCATTTTCCAAAAGAAAAAAAAAATCTGAAAAAAATAAAAGTGTGTTGTAGCTCGTAGACAAGAGCGGTATGTAGTATGTGCCATAGGAATCACAGAAACTGAGCTACAACCAGATGCTGCAAAGAGATTCCTCTGTGAAAGTTGCTGTGGCATCAATATTTTGTTGTGCTTAAAAAGAGAGCACAAAGAATGAAATATTATATTCAAAGACATGACCACATATAAGCATTGCAATCCTTTGTAGAAGCAGATGAATTTACCAAGGGATAGATGGTAGAGTGAAACAGAAGACATCCGCAGACCCCATGCCACCTCATAGAGAGAATTAGTAGAGCTCATTTTAGAAGAATTAACATAGCTAAACTGATAACATTATCAATTGTATTAATTAAGAAAATAACTTTCTGCCCTCTCATGGTATATTAAAAACAATAAAACTAGGAATAATCTTATCTGAGTCAGTAAAACACAAAAACTAAAAGGATACATTAGTGCCAGAGGGTATTGTTATCTTTTTAAGAGAAAAAAAGGGAACGGTCTTTTTCTTTAATTTGTCCGATGACATCTATTTCTCAGAGTCTCTGCAGCAAAGTTAGTCAGCTCTCAGTGTCTGCTGGAGCCCAATTCATTCTGTCAATCATCATTCTTATTCTAAACTTCCCCTGTGTGTTTCGTGGAGCCCATCTCGCAAGCTTGGGCTGTGGAAGGCACAGGCAAAGGTCCCCAGCAGACATCGCCTCATCCTTCTATGCCCACCCTGGCTGCTACGCTGATAACACAGACCACCAGTCCAACACACCCGGTGGCAAACACTGCTTCACCCCTTAAATACCTCCTTCCCTGTACTTATGTTTCTCCCATCTGATGGTAACTGTCAAAACACACATCCTCAGTCAAGTGTTTCCCAGCAGTCCAACTAGCTGCTTTATTTAGGAATGTAAATAACAGTGACCAGAAAAAATTACCTTAAAACAACCACAGAGTACCACCCTTTTTTTTTTTTTTTTTTTGACCTCCTAATGTAGTAGAAGAGATTTCCTGAAGAAAAAAGGTCTTGATTTAAGCTTAGTTTAGGGAAAAAGCCTGAAGACTTAAGCTATGGACTGGGAATCTGTCTTTTCTCCTTAGTAGACTTGTTTAACCACCAGGCTGACGGTTATTTTAGGGTGGATTCCCTTGCACCTGTTGAAGAGGAATCATCACTTGAATTCACTAAGTTAAAAGTTTAAACTAAAGTTTCCTACGCTTCAGTTGCGCACTGTGCTTCATCACATCAGACTGCTGCCTTTGTGCTAATCACAACAGAAATCAGTAAAATTGCAATGTCTCGTATTCCTCCTACAAGAGACAATCAGAGAGTTTTTGGAACATCAACCTTTGGGATGATGACACTAGGAAAATACTTTATGCCTACCTTTCACAGAAGATGTGCCCAACTCACGTAATGCAACATCACATCGTGACACTGGGATGGCATGGCTAGGAGAAAAGATACGCTCAGATTTATATGGCCTCCATCTCAGGCTAAACACCCTGCTGAGAGGTGAAACCTAAATTTTTGATTAAAACCCTGGTTAGGTGCTCCTATTTCCTTTCAATCTTAAAAGTAGGCAGTAAGACCTATTACTGAGTTTTGAAACAATGCAATAATTACAAAAAAATGTGACAACAATAAATTCACAGGTGTTTGCATGACTGTTCTGGGGCTACTTTGACATTAGTAAGCAGTGCAGACCTACAGCAGTGGATCTGTAGAGCAAAACGGTTGCTGCTGAGGTCCTGCTGAGGACTTTCATTTTTCCAAGCACCAGCGCTCAAAAAACCAAACCAAACCAAACAAAAAATAAAAAAAGGAAAATATATGAAAATAACAAAAAAGTGAATGATAAGGCAAGCCTTTTGTTAATTGAATCCTTGATTCTGATTAATAAGCATAGATTAAAACCCAAACTCTTAAAAGATGTTTTGCAACAGGAATGCTTCTTCTAGTGTGGTAGGCACACTTGGACAAGCACTGGAAATAAAAGCAGTTATCAAGGACTGGTTTCTTCTTGCTCCCTTGCAGGACCAAAGGATTCCACTTTGTAGTAGGTCTCCAATGACCAAAATGTGGGAACAGAGAGCACCACACCACAGCGTACCATCTAGCTCACGTACGGACCATCTTTTCAGCCCATCCCATGCTGAAAGGCCCCCAGTGACTGTGAAAAGAGATTTAAAACCCTAACAAAAGAAACCGATCTGCTGCTTCCTATTAGAAATGGACTCATGCTTATTCCTGTGCTGCAGACATTCATATTTAATTAATATAAACAATTCTGCTTCTAAATAATGTATTCTTTAAAATGGAACTGTTCCACTATAGCCAACCTCAGGAGATCCAAAATCCTGACTCAGACACCATAAAAAGGCAATATTAAGCCTCAAAACTTCTAAGATTGAAAAATAAAAAAGTGTTTTGAGGCTTTTTGTTTGGTTTAATCAATGCAATTTTGCCAGCCCTATATCAGGTTTGCTCCCTGCTTTCTCCTCATCTCCCTCTGGGGTGTTTCACCATGTCCTTTGCAGTTTGGCCAGGTTCTTCTTACCCTGAGGAAGGCAAGGACATGCCATCCTCACCTCTCCCAGGAAAGGTGCAGACCACAGAATAGCAGAAATCTTCTTGGTCCCTTCCTCCTATAGGGAGGGCACCAAAAGTAAGGGGAAGAAAAATCTCAGTTGTTCCTGTAGAGCACTGACGTCCTGATGTTTTTCCTAAGGTTTGGACACATCCAGGGAATTTTCACCTTCATGACATTTCGCAGCAGGTGAATGACAGCAACCAGACTGGACCTGACTGTAATCTGTCATTTATTGGGCACTGACGTTTGGCTTCAGGGTTTTGTAGGCCCCTCGGTGGCTGGCACACTGCAAACAGAGCAGAAGACTTTCCATGACTCGAGTGAAATCCAGCCAGTGAGCTTAAGGTCACATCTGCTGCTACAACACCATCTGGGGAAGACAGGATCTTCATGGCAACTGCTACCTCAGCAACTGCAAACCACTGACGCTATCTGTCCAGGCTGTGGTTTTGTGCATTTATATTCCATCACACACCATGACTTTCATAGAATCATAGAATCGCCTGTGTTGGAAGGGACCTTTCAGATCATCTAGTCCAACTATCAACCTAACTCCGACAAAAAACACCACTAAACCAGGTCCCTCAGCACCACATGTACCCGTCTTTTAAATACCTCCAGGGATGGTGCCTCAACCACTTCCCTGAGCAGCCTGTTCCAATGCTTGATAACCCGTTCGGTGTAAAAATTTATCCTAATATCCAGTCTAAACCTCCCCTGGCACAACTTGAGGTCATTTCCTCTTGTTCTAACGTTTGGTACTTGGGAGAAGAGACCAACACCCACCTCTCTACACCCTCCTTTCAGTAGTTGTAGACAGCAAGAAGGTCTCCCCTCAGCCTCCTTCTCTCCAGGATGAACAACCTCAGTTCCCTCAGCTGCTCCTCGTAAGGCTTGTGCTCCAAATCTTTGACACTGTCCTTCTTTTCCATCCTAGTCCGTCTGTCTTCCCATCTTCTGAAGGAGGTTCTTACAGTCCCCTATACTCCTGATGGAGCAGAAAGGTCTGGAGGACCAAGCACAGACCAACCCCCTGGGTCCTGCAGAGTCTCATCCCTTCTTCTACTTGATGGGCAACTTTCAGCAAATTGCTAAACCTCTCTCCCCAGAAGGAAAGGAGAGTGAATTTGTATCTACGGCAGACACGGGCCAATGTGTGCTGGTGTAATGGCTCTCAAGTCAGTGATACGAGCAAGAATAATGTGTTCCACTGGTTTGGACAATTATTATAAACCACAAGCTCTCCTAAGAGATGTAAAGGCATGCAATGCTTTTATGAAGTAGGAGTGAACTTAATAGCTCCAGTAACAACAGACTATGATTTTGCAGGTGATGTCATACTCGGAGACTTGAAGCTTTTTTTCCTGAGAATAGCATGTTTGGAAGACAACTGATTTGTTTAAAATAAGGAGATCAAGACTGAAATTTCAGATTCACCTCAGCAGCCTGTTATGTTTTCAATTTTTGATGTGAAAAATCACAAGCATTATGTTTTCAAAAAGTGCTGCATTTATACAGTTATTCTTCAGTATCCGAAGGCCACATAACATCCACAAGCCTGAAGCCACCTGAATTCTACAATTTATTTGTGGGTTTGTTTTCCTTTAGCTCAACAAAACAACAAATAATGCTCTCTGTGGTGTAATGCCTGCTAATATCCCCAACAGCAGCCAACTCTATGCTTGTGTTCAGGAGCAGAATTTGAAGGGCATGCAGATCATGGAAAATCTCCTTCTTCTGAAATCAGCAGTGTATTTGAGCAAGGTGGGTAGAGCAGCAGCCTTCACAACAGTCAACTCTGATTAGGAAAATAAATCTCTTAACTATTCATTCTGGCTGCTCATAAAACCCTCTGCATGTGGTTTCCAAAGAGCCAGAGCTACGATGCTCAATGATAATCCTGGAAGACTGGATGGTATTTCCGAGAGACCCAACCGAGTGGTGACTGGGGCTTTACGCACTGCAGAAGGCAGACACTGAGAAGCGAAATGGTGGCATATGATCTTTACAACCCTTATGACTCAAAACAGGCTGGAGAGGACATCAAACAAACCCTCCTTACCCGATTTCAAGGCAGGATAAATTCTGCTTATGTTGTTAAAGGTGATTGTCCAGCCTAGTCTTAACAATGGATATTTCACAATTTCACAGCCTCTGTAGGTAATTTCTTTCCTGAGGTTAATTAGAATTCTCAAAAAGAGAAACTTGAGACCATTGACTTCTTAAACAGCTCACATTGTTAGGTCAGAGAGACTCATTTTCCCCCAATATACTTAATATCTGATAGAGGCAGATCCTTTTGGGGAGGAATACTGCTAGGGGTTAATTTCGCTATTTTAGGAGTGTAATTAGTTTAGATTCAATAATTTGCTGAATTCACACTTGATAAAAGATTTGTTAATGCAAAACAGATTATAAGCAGGGTTGTACACAAGGAAGGACAATTCAAGTGCCCTGAAGAGCTAATACACATATGGAGGAGTGCACTTGTGCAGTGAGAAGTGTCATCGCTTTGGCAAGAAATAGGCATCAACAGTGCTTTTTAGGGACTCCAAAAAATTTGAATGTATCCATGATATTATATCATAAAATATAAATGAATTGCAAGAGCTGCAGATGCTGGAAGGAAAGAATAAAGCATTAAGGAATTTGGAAGAAACTGAATTCAAACTTCATTTTATTTGGAGGGTAGGGGGTGACTAAGAACCATTGAGAGAAACTTCATTTGGGAACAACAAATTAGAATGAAGATCCATGTGAACCTCTGATCAACAACCATACAGATTCCTTTCTACTTAGGTTTTAGTTCATAAAATCAACCAAATTGCAAAGCATTGTACACAGCAGCACCACAACAGCGCGCCACACAGCACCGTGCGCCTGAGCCAGCGCCCGCAGCAGGGGACATTCACAGTGCCCTCGCCAAGGGATGCGGGAAATCGGCATCCAAAACGCACTCACAGCTTGCCCAAGGAGAACACATCATGCCGGGGACCCTGTTTGGATTAAAAAAAATTAATCTCCAGCTTCAAGCCCTCATTGCAAAGTTCTACTTCAAGAGACAATGTATTAGGGTGAAAAGATCCATATTCCCACCGCATCCCCAGGGAGCCCTCTGGCACACAAGAATTTCCTCACATCCATGTTTGAGTTCACCCTGCTTACAAACTTCAGGGCTCTTGGCTGGGGTAGGCAGCACTATGTTTTCTTGCAATAGTTTTCCTGGCTGTGAGCAGATCTTCAGTGATGCGAACCTGCTGCAGTGGAGCAACGCTGTCTTACACGTGCCAGATGTCTGACTCTATCCCCCCTTCCTAATCCTGCAAAGGGAATTAACGTGATCTACAGACTTAAGCCAAAACAAAGCAATAGAAAAGTGAGCAGACATTTCTCAGGATCCGAACAGGCTGCAAAGGTTTTATTGAGTAAAAGCATTTCTATGGTACCTGCAGGTTTCACACGCCTGCTTTCCTGAGGCTGACTTGTTAAAAAAAGCATTTGCCACTCAAATATGGGAGCTACGTAATCAGCAGAGACTGTCTAGAAGAAAAGGAAAAGTAGTCACAGTCAAGCCACCATTCAGAGAGGACAAAAATGAGGCTCAGTAACCCAGAAAGTACAATTTTAACCAGGAAAACAGTACCCTGATAGTAGCACCACAGGAGAATAAGCAACAAGGAAAAGCTATGAAAACAAGACCAGGTAAAGAAGAATAGAAAGGCAATGCCAACTCACAAGATACAGCACCTGCAATTTTGGTTGTGACTCCTGGAACACTTTTAGGTGGAGGTTTCCAATTGCGGAGGCAACCCTATTCCTGCGCTTCCGCATCGCTGTCCGTCTGTCCATTAAACAAGTGTCCTGGAGACACACAAAAGCCTGATCCTCTCCCAAGGAGAAACAAGTGGGTTCCTGGCAGACCAGCTTATGAAATCTCGTCCGTTCCTTTCTCATGTAAGGCCTGGAGTAAATACATGCATAACTATTTTCCAGCTCATAAACCTAATTGGAGCGGCTTAGTGATGTGCGTAGAGTCATACAGCGAGTCAGAGGCTGGGAATGTAACTTGGAAATGCAGATTCGCCTTCTCTCACTCTCTCTGCTGGATTTCTCTCCTATTACAGGCTGAGACTGATATTAAAATTGTCCTTTCGCTGCCTGTTCGGCATTGCGAACTCCGGTGAACCCGCAGAGAGGGTGCCTGCATCCCATCCGGCTCAGCAAAGAAACACCCTCCAACTGCAGGCAAACGCCAGGGTTAGCTGATGCCCGGCTCTCCGATGCTAATTATTAGCTTCAGTGCTAATTTGCAATTAAATGCGGTTTAGAGTTCTGCCAAATACAAAGAGCTGTTTTTTCTTTGGTGTAAAGTGCCATCAGGACACTGCACTTAATGGTTTTACACCTCCAGGCAATTGCCTCCTCTCTAGGAATAAGCAGAGCTGTGAGGAAGGGACAGGAACAGTTTCTGCAAATTCTCTCTTGTCGTAAGAGAGCATTTTGGGACTTTTGTTTTAATCGCTTACTTTGAAATCCACCAATAATCAGCATCAAATCAAACCCATCAATACTTTATGCTCCTGATATTGCCCAAAGACACAAATCATCAGTTCTCTACCAAATTCATTCTGTAATAAAGATAATGCCAGATCTGTATAGATCTCCAAAAAGACTAAAGGAAAACTACTGTCCAAAAAGGACAATATTTATCAAAGCACCATTATGCTGCCTAGGCATGTTACATCATTAAATTATTCCTGGTTATATCACACACGCCCAGAGACCCTAATGCCATCAGAAGGAGTGGAGGAGAGAAAGAAATAAAGAACAACCCTGCAACCACTACATATCAAAACTTTGAGAAAATTTTTCTGACTTTCTCAGATACCTTTCAGAAGGCTACACCCTAAATCTCTATTCCTATGGCAAAACATGTTGTTCCACAGGAAGGACAAGAAAAGTAGAATGGCAATCAAGAGGATTCTCTGTGAAACTAGGTATCAGTGAAGTTAATGTGAAGACGGACCTAAATTAAGAATACAGTGAAAACGCATAGCGTAAGCAACTAGATGCGCACGTATCTGTGCAATTTTGCACCTGCATGTTGCATGTGCACACCCATACTTTCAGGATCTTACAAGAACAGGAGGAGAAACAGGACGTACCTTATTCATGAACTCCGTATAGAGCATCCCCCCTAGAGCTCCACAGCTGCTTTTATTTCAAAGTCCGGACCAGAGCGATCTGCAAAAGCATAAATCCACAGCGCTCCTGGCGTCTGAAGTTTTAGGGTTCAAGAGGGAGAGGGGGAAATTCACGCCGTTCCTCGGTAAAAGGCAACCTCTCTCCTTCCCCCCACTTCCCGACTCAGGCTCCCAGCCTCTGGATGCTGTGCTGTTCCTCCCTCTCTCCCTCTTCCCAGGGGGGCTGCTGTCAATCATCCACTTTACCCCATGAGAATCACTCTCTGGAGCATCCTGCCCCTGCCTCCGTGCCGATCGGCTTCCCAAAGAAACAGTGACCCCTCGGAGGACACCCCGGGAGGGTACCACTGGCAGAGGAAGGGGTGTAAGCCAGAGCCGGCCAAATTCTGCCCAGCCACACGTCACATGCTGCTGGATCCCTCCTGCCAGCACAGCTGTAATCCTGTTTATCACTCGCGCCACAAAACAGGGAGTGCTTTTAAACTTGAAGGTTTACATGCTTTTTTCATCAAGTGATTCTTACTTTCTGTGAGGAAAGAAAAAAAAAAAAAAATCTGTAGTCCTAAAAGGCGTTTTCACGGAGTTAATAACAGCATCTTCTAGCTTTGTATTTTATTCATGTTCACCAACATCACCAGTCACTTACAAAACTGGTCTGGGTAGTAAGAAGACATGTGTGTAAATCACCATCACTACCCTGAATTCAATAGATTTTTACATTAACTGAAGACCTGGCTTTCAATTCCCACTGCAGCGAAATAAATTTTAACGCCGGCAAAAGAAGTTTACAAATACGAAATGGAAGAATCAGCCCCAGATTTTTCCGCACCGAAGCAGATTTCTGAGTCGGTACAGCTCTGCCCCACAGAACCGCTTTGCTTTCATCAGCTGCCTGCTCAAGAAGTACTTTGCTGGGTAACCCAGCAAAATGAATCCAGTCCTGGATATGGAAAGAATATTGCAGGGAGCATTTTAGCTGCTCTGTAACCAGAGACTAACGCTGTCACCTTTCTGCCAGGGGCTAGGAATTAAGAGGCTGCACAAGTCACTGACAGGTTTTAATAAATAACAACTTCACGTGACATTTTAATACCAAAGGTCAGTACAGACTATGACACTTTTTTTTTTCCTTCATTTTAAAAAAGATCATCACCAATTTCATCGGTGTCTTTCTATGCTTGCCAAGAGGCGAAAGGATTGTATCTGACAAGTGAAAGAGCGTAAAGGATTGTATCCTACAATGGTAAAAGAAGATAAGAGGAAGCAAATGATTTCCAGAATGATGGAGATTCTTCTGAGCCAAGGCAGAGTCTTACAGTAAGGCTGGATATCACTATTTATATGGTTACATAAAAAATAAAAGCAGCGTGTATTTTTTCCCTAATGAAGAGATGGGGAATAGCCCAATTTTCGGTTACAGACGCCCCAGTTAGTTAGTTCACCTAGACTGCTGCCTTCCTTGGCACAAGGGCAGACCCTTCAGCCGTAAGCACAGCATATGGAGGGAGAAACCATGAAACTCAGGAGAGAGCAACTTTCTAACTGACCCAAAATCCAGGCTACACCATCAAAAACCTTGCATCGCAAGTGACTTCAGGACAGTTCACTACAGAATTAACAGGAAAATGGTGCTTTATGCTCAATTGACTTGAGGCGGCTTTGCAAAAATGCTCATCGTTAATGCCATGTTTTATTTACAGGGTGAGGAATCAGGGCAGAGAAAGATGAAAAGCACATGGTTTTCCAAATAGAAAATTCACTCTAGGTAAGATTGTCAGTCTTCAAAACTGTCAGTGTGTGCCAAAACAGTTGTAGGCATCAAGAAAGCTCTTGAGACGCGAAGATCCAGAAGCTCCAGCCCGTCCAAAATTGCTTCTGCCCTACTTTCAAGGGAAAGAGACCAAGGCAAGCGGCGGCTCTTGAAAACAGATGCTACATGGTGTCCCTCCTCTCCTCCACTTTTTTCACATGAACATGGAGAACAGTGATAAACAGCAGCACCTATTGAGGATTAAAGAGCGTGGTATAACATAAGAGGGTCAGGACTTGGAAAGGCCAAAGAAGAATGGATGAAGAGGAGGAAAAGGGAAAGATGAGTGTAATTTATAGCATCATCAAGAGCCTTTGCCACTAGGAGACAACAGGAGAATGGTTCTCTTCCAAAGCACTGGACTTGCAGGGCTCTCACCGATACTTCTGAACTATAACATAATTTTTTAAGGAAGATTTTGATATTTGCTATGGAGTCAAACACCAGTAGATGTAAAGTATAAATTGAAGTCCTTCTGGGGCATGTCCCTTATTTTCAGCAAAGAGTTTGCTTTCCCTAGTTGCAGAAATCATGGAAAACAACTCATGAAAGGCAGCAATGGAAGAAAATTGAGTTTATTCCTCAGTTTATTGCAGGTGGTGCTGGTGATGTCATGTTGTCATTGTTAGTAACAGACCACTAACCTCAAGTCCTCCTCTTAGCTCTCATCTTAACTAGTCTTGACTTGATCTGCTTGCTCTAGCAGCAAAGTAGTCAGGTGACTAAGCCCTTACTAGTAAAAGAAAATGGGCCGATGGTTATTTTTTTAACCACAGTCCTTGTTCAGTAGCTTTAAAACTTGGACTGGTTCATATTTAGTAAGGTTTAGTCATGTCAAATATGGCAAAAGTCCAGCATAGAACCACGTGTGAGTGAAAATCCTAGCATAGCGTAGGATCATAGATCACTGGGAAAGAAGCTCACTAACAAACAACAATATAAAAATACCCTCAAGCAAACCGCAAAACTGAAGAGTGCCAGAAGAAGAAACTATTGCCATCAACAGCAATGCTGGCAACTTGGGGCACTGACATCTTGCCGTGACAGCCCTTGGCCAGCACCCACAGGAGATCACGGGCAACCTCAAGGGTGGGAAAGTAGCTTGGAGAAGAGGGACAGCAAGAGAGCAGCGTAGCCAGGATATTGCTATTAATTACATTAGTAATGTCACACCTTTTATTTGAAATATCGATGCATGGGTATCATTTTAACAGGACCAGTAGCAGCTTTTGCCTTATTTTAACTTGGCTAGCAACCAATTCTTGTATGTGTGTACAAGATTTGGACGGCACCAGGTCAGGTTTAGGATGTGGTACCAATGCAAATGCTGTGAACTGTTTGATGACCTAGTTCAGGCACGTGGGGCTTAGTGAAGATGTGAGACTAAAAAGATTCAAGTTGTGGAACATATGTTCAGGAACCTAGGGGAAAAAAAAAACCATAGCTTGGAAAATGAGGAATCAGATAGTTCCAGTGTCTGAAGAGAACCAAGAAGATGCTGGTCTTCCCAAGCTTGGAGGAATTCAGGTGGTAAGTACCTTTCATGCCAAGTGTCATAAATAGAGAAATTAAAACCAACAGTGAACGTGCTTGCAAGAACACAAAAAGGAATATTTAATTGGGGTGTTTTTTTAGGATAAAAAATAGTAGAGGGGGGAAAAACCCCTTCAGCCTACCAGTTCATTCATAGATTTTTTTTTTCTATTTCTAAAGCAACCTTATAACAAATTATTTATTTAATACAAAAGCTGAAAAAAAAAAAAAAAGATGATGACGACGATGATCAGAATGACTGTACTTCAGTTACTGGTACATGACAGCACCGTAACATATCTTTTCGACAAACAACATGAAGCACAGAGAAGCCCCACGTTACCTGCATCATTTACACCACTGTGCAGTATTCTCGGTGCAGCAGGTAGTCCAAAGTAAACATGGTCACGGGCTAACCGCAGGTTGTCTGAAATGTTCAGCATGTTCATTCACACGGTTATAAAAAAAGTTCATGGCTTGATGCTTAATGTCACACTGATCAGATGAGATAAAACTTAAGTAACCCTCTGCTCTGCTTATGCAGTTTCAGCCTGGCTACACATTCAAATGTCTTTCCCTTGAAAGAGGGAAATTTGAGTGCAAGATCACAGGACACATCAGGATGTGTCCACCCAAATTACTCCTATGGCACTCGCACTCTCTCATTAAGAAATAGATGTCAGGGCTTATTAGAGGGAAAGGCTGCGTGAAACTCCAAGACATACATCATGACATGTGACAGAGCAAATTAATACAACGCCAGTGCGAAGCTTAAGGCGCAGAAGAGCTCAGTGGTGGTGGGTACCATCCCCTCTTGTGGCCTCATCTTCTAGCTGCCAAAACACGTTAACGGAGTCATTGACTATCCTAAATCTACTAGCACCATTTGGATGATATTTTAAACATTAAGGTTTGCACAGGATTTGCCAAGTGGAGCCATTGTGCACATGCCCAGGCCTTCCCTGTTGGCATTTTATGAATTGGTTACCTGTAAATTCTGGAGAAATAACAAGGCAACTGGAAGCATGAAAACTCCAGTGTGTTTTGTTCATCAAAACACAGCTTTCTCTCTCTACACATTGTAGGTAGCTGCTTGCAGTACCATTCCTTTTGGACAGATAACCTGAGTTGGGTAGGAAAGTAAAATATTTCCCTTTCCTTCTTCCCCCTCAAGAAAAAAAACCTCATTCTTCTTAGCATGTAATCCTCAAGAGAAACAAAAAATTTTCCCCACCTGGAGTACTGTGTCCAGCTCTGGAGCCCTCAGCACAAGAGGGACATGGACCTGTTGGAGCAGGTCCAGCAGAGGGCCATGAAGATGATCTGAGGGCTGCAGCACCTCTCCTTTGAAGACAGGCTTGAGAGAGTTGGGGTTGTTCAGCCTGGAGAAGAGAAGGCTCCGGGGAGACCTTATAGCAGCGTTCCAGTCCCTAAAGGGGGCCTACAGGAAAGCTGGGGAGGGGCTGTTTGCAAGGGCATGTAGGGATAGGACGAGGGGCAATGGTTTTAAACTAGAGCAGGGTGGGTTTAGATGAGACATTAGTAATAAGTTCTTTACAATGAGGGTGGTGAAACACCGGAACAGGTTTCCCAGAGAGGTGGTGGAGGCCCCATCCCTGGAGACATTCAAGGCCAGGCTTGATGAGACTCTGAGCAACCTGATCGAGTTGAAGATGTCCCTACTCACTGCAGGGGGGTTGGACTAGATGGCCTTTAAAGGTTCCTTCCAACCCAACACATTCAATGATTCTACGTGAAAAGAAATCCCTGTATGGATATATGAGTTTCTCATACCTTGTGCAAAGTGACTATCTCCACCACTCCACCAGTCACTGGACCTTTAGAGCCACATGTTCCACCATATCTAGCTATGGAGAATTCCTCAAGGCCCCTCTCTTCTGTATTCTCCCTGTCTTTGTCCTTATCCTGTTACAGATAACCATCCTCAACCTTTTCTCTTGCTCTAAGCCCTTCCTGATTTCTTGACTCCTAATTGCTTTCTTCCTTGCACCTACACAACATTTCTCATATGTCTTGTCCAAAAATCTCTCAGCCACATTGAGATGTCATGGGATGGGATCCATCTGCATTAGGCTCATATCAGTTACTGCAGAGAAACAGATAGTTTGGGTCTTGTTTCGCCAGAGGCCATTTCACCTCACTATAAAAAGCATAGCCGAGAGTAGTAAAGTTAATTGCTCTCTGAAAAAAACAAGTTTTCTAGGACTAGAGAACTTGGTCTAAAATTAGTCCTAATTCTAACTTGTCCTACACACATCCCTCCAAAACAACTTGTAGCATCCTCCACTGCGAACGTAAGCAATGTCTCCTTTAACATGCATGCATGGAGGAATATTTTTTCTCTTACTAAGGCATAAGATCAATCAAGCCACTAATTCTGTCCTCTGGGTCTGCAGAACTTGCCAAAGACAAGCTTAAATTAGGCCACCTGCTGACAGTTCACTCCGGCCATCTGGGTATGTCTCACTTCAAAATAGTCCTGTCTCAGGCAATGATGACACCTTGGGATCTTCTGGTTTTGGCCTCTCAGTCTCCCAAGAGGAGGAACTTGAAAGGTATAAAGCAAAGAGGCAGCCAAATAAAGTGCAACAGCCCATCATGTGCAGGTGAGCAGGCTTCTAGATTTAATTCCATGAGCTATGAATATGAATATGCATGCAGGCTAAGATTCATCTCACCTATCATCACATTAGCTGCCATTGTCAAAATTTTGATATCTATATGCCTTTTATCTTTAAGCATGGGAAATGAACAGAAAACAGCATTTTCATCGATCATTCAAAAGAGGAAATAGGTTAAATAAAGAAAAATGGGGAAACGCAGTTTTCTTAAAAATTTTAAATTAAAATTTTTGACGTTAAATACTTCCTAAGTAATCATTTTTAATTTCTTTATCCTTGAAAAAAAGACAACAGAATAAGCAGAACTGAAGGAAAAAAAAAAAAAAGGAAAAAAAAAAACCCACAATAAAAGTTATATATATAAAAAAAAAAAAATTTAATCTGAAATGGAAACTAATCAAGAGAGACCCCTTAACAGTGTAAAAATGTTTAGAAGAGTGAATAAATTTGCTTCCTACCTGTGTTAGAAAGGCCAAGAAGGGGATGGGGCTAACACTTCAACAAAAGAGGTTCACACTAGACATTGGGAAAAAAAAAAAAAAAACAAAACCAAAAACCTTGGACTGTCATCTAGTAGAAACGGTTCCTGAAAAGTTAGGGGAAGAGAGAAGGACTAGACAACTTCTCAGATTCCCCATTCCTCTTGTTTTGAGTCTATATAGTATAACTATACCATCTATGAAAACTTCCACATGCCAAGTAAATATTGATGAAACCAGCACAAACCCAAATGATTTTACATATCAAAATGAGGTAACAGGTACTGAAATGCATTAAATAACAAAGTTTGAGTACGAAACAGTATTTGATTGATCCGTTTCTACTTGCATCATACATTTCTCTACTTCATACTGTCAGTTCAAGAAACAAATCACACACAATTATTGACAGAGATTAATCTTGTGGGGTTGTACATTAATGACGTTAGACCCAAAGACAATTCTTGCTGGGTTTGAAATAAGGAACTGCCTGTTTGGACCTCGACTGCTTTAATAGTTCACACTTCATTTGGACTCTCCACTTTGCAAAAAATTGTAATAAAATCGCCCCTTTAAATATTTCCTTTGATGGAAGGTTTTCTTCTGAATTTGAAACCAAGGACCCTCCAGCAATCTCAGCAATGATTTTGCCTTTTCATTGCTAGAAAGTGTAGCAACTTTCTGACGTATTTCATCCCCCTAGATATAAAAAAGTGCAGTCCAAGCACCTAATGCTGCCTCCATCTAATTATTAAACACACTGGTGGCAGTCTGAGGAAGGGGAAAATCACAAGTCACTGCGGATCCATCATTTCCTCACATAGATTCTCGCTGTCTTCATTGCAAATGAAAAAAGGACAAAGGACACTATTTTTTTAATTTTCCAGTATATTAGACAAGCTTCGGCTTCTCGATTTCTGTCTGTTTCTCTCCATTAAGGAGACGATAAAACTTAATAATGTTTAAAAGACTCCATATATATTTTGTTGTTGAAACAGCTCAGGCAATACTGAGGTAACACTATTTAATTAAGACAATTAACCCTAAGCTGAGGTACTGATTTTTAGAATAGCATTAGAAGAACTAATATCTGATTGAGATGGTCAGAGTCTTTCTAAAGGTAATAATATAGCTTAATAGCTGATAGAAATAAGGATGCTTTGGCTTATGCAGAGTTATGGATCACTTCGGCATTTGCAGAGAAGAAACAGAATCTCTTCCATGGAGAGCTGAAACCAGGACTAAAAACTAAAACTGATTTTTCCCTATAAAGAATTTTTATGTTTTGCTGCCATTGTGTTGTGGATGTATTGTCTCGGTAGGTTTTTTTGGATCCATTTTAGAATAGCTCAGCTGATCCAACTCTGATCAGTTCACAATCACGTTAAACCCAAAAAGATTCTTCTTGTTGGGTTGTGCACACACACACACACTCACACGTCCCTGCTCTGAGGTCCTTCATGAATGCGTGGCTTCGCATGGCTCATAACAGGGCACAGAGCTGCTAATTAATCAGGGAAGGTTTAGATTGGTTATCAGGACAAATCTTTACACAGAAAGGGTTATCAAGCATTGGAACAGGCTGCCTGGGGAAGTGGCTGAGGCACCATCCCTGGAGGTATTTAAAAGACAGTCAGACGTAGTGCTTAGAGATATGGGTTAGTGATGGTTTTTGTCAGAGTTAGGCTGATGGTTGGACTAGATGATCTGGAAGGTCCCTTCCAACCTAGGCAATTCTATGATTCTAAAAAAAATAAAAGCAAAACCAGACAATAACAAAACAGACAAATACTGTGCTCTGAAAGCTACACAGCCTGATTAATCCCCTGCAAAATACCAACAGCAACTGCTTGGCCTCCTTTCCCAAGAGCAGTGCTCCACAGAAAAGAGAAGTTGATAGTCAGGTGTGTCTTGAACAAAGTTTTAAACACAAGGAACATGAATCTTACTTCCTACACACACAGAATAAAACAGGATTAAAAAAAAAAAAAAGTCCTTATTCTCAGTTCCCAAGATTTTTACCACCTTCCACCACAAAAATCCTCTCCCTGCCTTCTCTCCAAAACACCCAGTGTCTCCACTGCAAGAGGAATCTCCAAATTTCCAGTTTGGAGCAGCATCCTTCTGTGACAGCAAATCACTTTCCTGTGTTTCTTTACCTGGAGATGTGTACTTGGGTTCGTACCTGCCTTTACTTCAGCTACAGACTTCCCTGCTATTTGTATAAGTCTTGCTAAACTAACTAACGTACACCGGTGGGTTTAGTGAGTGGTTTTGATAAGATGTCATGCGACATATCAGAGAAATAAGTCTCCGCTTGTGCGGTTACCACCGCTCTAACACCATCCTTTAGAGACAATAACACTTTAACTTTGTGGTTCTAATTTCGGCTGTTGTTTGGTTAGTTTTTGAACACCCTGGCAGCCTGCTGGTTGGTCTATGTTTGCCTACACGTATGACTACCTCCTGTTGAGTCAATAGCTAGAGAAGGGTTGATGAAAAGTTGAAGTTATTGATGGAGCCCCATATACCTTGAAGCAACGCTGTTGTGTCTTCACTCATGGGTCCAGGCTTTCCTCAAGTCCACGCTCCTGGGAGAAAGAGGAGAAAGGGACAGAGGGAATTTTTTTTATCCACTTCAGTTGATTTATCCCCTATCACACAGCCCTACGAGCAGTTGCGTGACACAGAGCAAGAATAAGTATTGATCAAACTTACCATTGCTGCCAAAAAAAGGTACCCACAGCTGTATCCTGATACAAGGGTTCATGCGAAAGCAAAGTTTTGTGCAGCCACAGAGAAAGGGGACTATTTGTTATGAACTCCAATCCCAGGATCTTACACAAGCCTTCACTGGAGTCATTGGTTTTTTCACCACAGTGAAAGGATGTTGATTGCGTAATATGCGCGATCTCCAACAACATGCAGTGATCAAGGAACTGTAACCATCAGATCAGCCAGTTTGATGCAAACATGACCCAGCTGAGGCCACCAGCTGAATTGTCCAATGGCAGCTATACGCGTAAATGATATTTTCAAGTCTTTCTTTTCTCTGGGTGCTCTTTGGGCACGGCAAAGAAGCAAAAACATGAACTGTGTCATATAAAGCAGAATCTCTTGAGAACAACAGAAAGAGTGGATGAGAAAGAGAGGACAAGGATAAGAAAAGAAGAATGGGCAGAAACAGCAGTAGCAGGTGGGCAGAAAAAAGAAAAGTATTCAAAACAGTAAAAAGCAAGAGAGAAAAGTCTGGAAGGACAATGGGTCAGTAGATTAAAAAGGCTCAAAGGAAAAAAAGGAAGTGGAAGTTTCTGAAAATAAGTTGTCATTCATTTAACCTACATCATCTATGGTTTGGCCAACCCCAATGTTTCAGAGTAGGGACAACCTCCCTTTTCACCTCCCCGTGTGATGATCCCCCTCAGCCCCCTGCTCAGCCTTGTTTACCACTTGCCTTTTTTTCCCCTCTTCCCACTCCCTTCCCAGGCACTGTTGCTTCCCTGTGCATGTCACACATTTTAGTCCTTGGACCACAGTCTCCGCATTATCCCAGTCCCACAAGTGTCAGGCTGAAGTCTATTTACTATGCTCTATTTACTTCCAGAGAAAGAAAAACAAGTAGCCATGAGGTGTTTTGGAGACTGCTGCTCCTGGTCTGGATTATGTTCATCGTGCCTTGCCAACATGGATTGTACCAGCTGTGTAAGAGCAAGCACGGCAACAGGAAAGTCTCTGCATGCAGCTGGGTGGTAAGCAGGCTCTACCATCAAATTAACACTTTTATACTACCAAAATCCCACCCTTAAATAGCATTACCTTCAATGCAACAGGAGATGGCAGTAAGAAAAACGATAAGTTTCCCAAGTAACCCAGAAGGTGGCAAAATAACAGAAATAGTGTTTGGAGATGTGAAATATTAGCTTGGGGAGCTTTTGTCATTGATTCATTTCTGGTGAATTAATTAAAAATTAAATTAAAAAAAAAATCACAGCACAAGACTTACTTGAGCAAATTAATTATTTTTTTTGTGGAAAACTAGTACAAAGGAAATGCTCCATTTTGTCCATTTGAACGCGTTTGTGGTAGATGCAGGTTTAACATCAAATCTTTCATGGCTTTTACACAAACATCAAATACGAATGGACAAATCACACTTTATATTTTAAGCAGGCATCCAAAACTTCAGCAGTTATTTTTTTATCAATATACCAGTACCCACCCATTTTGCATCACTTGAGACAAGACATAAACAAAACAAAACAACACAGACCAGGAAAACCTTCCCAGCAGGGAGAAGACACCTTGGAAATACCTCGAGGATCGGGCACTTATACAGAAAATTGAACTTAACAATGACTAAAGTGAGGACTACAGAAGAGAAAAGGGCAAATAACAATAACACTTGCAAACAGTTGAGAGCAAAAGCCAACAAAATTGAGTTTGACATAACTCATCAAGCCTGGCCTTGAACGTGTCCAGGGATAGGTCCTCCACCACCTCTCTGGGCAACCTGGGCCAGTGTCTCACCACTCCCAGTGTAAATAATTTCTTCCTAATGTCTCATCTAAACCTACCCTGCTCTAGTTTAAAACCATTGCCCCTCGTCCTATCACCCCATTGTACTACTGCTAATTTCTGAGACAGAAAGAACAGCTGTCTCTCTGTCTGTGTCACACAGGTGTGGAAGATGAGCACAAATATTCTTTTAATGGGGCTACAGCATCAGCTTCTGTTTTCTTATACACTGACAAATTTCGTGACTTTCTTGGGGGTTGTTAAATGTAAATCCAAAGTACCACGTGTTTATATATAGGGATGGATGTTAGAGGTTTCTCCATGTATGCGGCCCAGCACAGACAGCAGGCTGGAAACACCTATCTCAAAAATAAACCCTTTTTCTCTTACTGTTTTACACCTTTGCAAAATGTGTGACATGCAATGGCCATAGTGGCTCACTGAGGTGATGCTTCTTCGATGACATCTCTGTTCTGGTGACTGTCTCCAGGGTGCCAGCACTGCCTGACTGCTTCTGCAGCTACAAAAGTGGTGCCAAATCTGTATAAAATGGGAGTCAGCCCTATAGACAAGCATGTTGTCCCAAACGCCTGACAGCATCTGCTGTGTCTAGGCATGCCACTGAAGGAGAGAAAAAGGTGAAGACAACATTGTCAGCTTTGCTAGATGGCTATCCGAGAGGCCATCACCAGCAACAAGCACGAAACAGAGGTCCATCCTTGCAATGGTGTTTCTGCACCCACCTGTCAACCACAGCAAAACCACCTAGCAGAAAATAGCAACAAAGACTTTCAGAGGGTTTTCATGCCATTTCACCTTTTTACCACAAAAAGTGTGCTACTGTCCTAAACCAGCTCAAGAACATAAATTAGTCATTTTCCCCTGCTAATGCATTCAGTAAGTCATTAGCTTGAAGAAGAGGAGGCTGAGGGGAGACCTCATTGCCCTCTACAACTCCCTGAAAGGAGGTTGGAGAGAGGTGGGTGTTGGCCTCTTCTCCCAGGTGAATAATGACAGGACCAGAGGAAATGGTCTGAAGCTGCGGCAGGGGAGGGTTAGGTTAGATATGAGGAGGAATTCCTTTACTGCAAGAGTGGTCAGGCACTGGAACAGCCTGCCCAGGGAGGTGGTAGAGTCCCCATCCCTCGAGGTGTTTAAGAAACATCTACATGTGTCACTTCAAGGCATGCTCTAGTGGCAGAAATTGTAGGTTGTTTGGTTGGACTCGATGATCTTAAATGTCCTTTCCAACCATGAAGATTCTGTGATTCAGTAGTATCCTGGCTTGTATCAAGAACAGTGTGGTGAGTAGGACTAGGGCAGTGATTGCCCCCCATACTCAGCACTCAATACTGTGTCCAGTTTCGGGCCCCTCACCACAAGAAACACACTGAGGTGCTGGAGCTGGGTCCAGAGAAGGGCAGCGGAGCTGGTGAGGGGTCTGGAGCACGAGTCTTGTGAGGAGTGGCTGAGGGAGCTGGGGGTGTTCAGCCTGGAGAAAAGGAGGCTGAGGGGAGACCTTCTTGCTCTCGACAACTTCCTTTCACTAAAATGGTTGTCAACCATCAGAACAGGCTGCCCAGGAAGTGGTGGAATCACCATCCCTGGAGGTATTTAAAAGACATGTAGACGTGGTGCTGAGGGACATCATTTAGTGGCGACCTTGGCAGTACTAGGTTAACAGTTGGACACAATGGTCTTAAAAGTCCAAAAAAAGGACAAATGAGTTGTCCATGGAAGAGTTTGTCTGACCTGCAGCTCTTCACCTAGAATTCAAGCGTCTGGTCATTGAGCCCTGTCTACGGACACACCAGCACTTCCCAAAGGCAATTTGCTCCACTGTGCTCTTGACAGTCCCTGCTGGAACAACATATCTTCTTTCTAAACACATGCATAAATATATATAGCATACATGTAAAGATATATAAATACATATATAGAGATCATATTCAGAGATTATTTTCAACGCAGTTAATATGTGATTTACAGAGCTATATAAATATCCAGGCAAAGCAGGAACACAGCATTAGGAAGAATGTTTGCAGTTATGAAATCTCATCACCCAGCACTGCAGGCAGCCCCAGTGTAAGCTGATGCTGATCCTTCTCTTCCTTTCCCTTCCACTTGGCTATTTGTTCCTTTTGGTTTTACCATAGGCCTATTCCTGACCTTCGTTCAGTGAGGATTAGAGACCTTTCTCTCATGTCCAGCCTGAACATACACCTATTTGTTGTTATGTTGAAACTCTCCTATAGCTCTGATAACTCTTTCCCTGGTCCAGCGTTTATTTCCCCAGTGTCCGACAGTAGCCAATATAATTTCAACCTTCATTTTTCCATCCAAATAAACAAAGTACCTCCAGTTTCTTCATGAAGAGAGATTCCCCATTTCTCAGACCAGAGATAGTCACTTCTCAGGATCTGCTTTAGTTTATCCATCTTTATGAGAGACACTACACGCTAGGTGAGGTGTATTATTCTATGATTCTATATGTCCTGGTAACCACAGCAAAAAAAATTGTAGCCTAATTCTTGAAACAGCCACTGTATTAATTGTACCTTTTCTCCACAAACAAAAGGATTACCTATTAATGACTAACTCTTTTTTCATACTGTAGCAAGTATCACAAAGATAATGCCATCATTGTCCTCAAACTGTGAGCTACCATTAAATCCAAACCGCTTTGATATAAATCAAACTATGGCTCATGGTGGGGATTTAATTACTTCAAGATGTATAGAAGCAGAGAATCTATTTTCTGATGTTGTGATATATGTAAGATAGTAAGCATGTATTTAACATAAGAAAGTTCAATGTGCTTTTAAATTCTCTTACTATAATACATACGTTTTAACAAGACGACTGAAGTTCTGACCCCAAAGTAGGTTAACTGGGAGATGATAAAATGAACAGAGTCAAAATCAGAGGGTGAATAAAATCAAACGAGGCATTGCAACTATTTAAGACAGTCATAAAAGATTATATTCACTAAGAAACACAGACCAAAGAAGAGGCAGGGCACTGAGTGTCCGCAGCATGGAGAGGTGAAGATGTAACCTCAATTCAGGGCCATGGTGAGCACCTAACCCTGGTTCAGTCTCACAAAAGTCAATGAGAAACAGACCCAGTTTTCTTTTTTGTAAGCCCTTCTTTTATAAGGTTCTTACTGCAGTATAAATCAAACTACCAGGAGGGATGGAGAAAACTGCGTAAGTAAGAGAGCGCTCTACACTCGATGGATTAATTTTATGGTTTTCACACTGTGGAAGCCTAATAGCAACTGAGTAAAGTTCCAGTAAAAACGTGTAACCTGAAGTGTTATCCTCTAAGAATACTTTCTTCCTAAAGGAATAAAAGATTTGAAAACAGGCAAAGCCATGACGTTGTGTAAGCCTACACCTTTAACCATTCCAAGTGTTGAGAAGAGGTCTATTTATTTATTTTAAATCCCCTGCTGTTCACAGTCTCTCTCTCTAAATGGTGACACATGAATGTTACGATCTCTGCTGGGACACTGGGAGCTCCCACTCAGAGGGCTGGACCTTATAACATTAACTGGAACTTGAAAATAAAATCTATCCAAGAAGCAGAAAATGCTTTAGCAAATAACTTCTCTGTAATTGTAAACACATCATTTCACAGAATCGCAGAATGGTTTAGGTTGGAAGCGACCTTAAAGATCATCTCGTTCCAACCCCCCTGCCATGGGCAGGGACACCTCCCATTAGACCAGGCTGCTCAAAGCCCCATCCAGCCTGGCCTTGAACACTTCCAGGGATGGAGCATCCACAACTTCCCTAGGCAACCTGTTCCAGTGCCTCACCACCCTTACCTTAAAGAATTTCTTCCTGATAACTAATCTAAATCTCTCTCAACTTGAGGCCATTACCCTGTGTCCTATCACTCCACTCCCTGATCAAGAGTCCCTCCCCATCCTTCCTGTAGGCCCCCTTTAGGTACTGGAAGGGGCTATAAGGTGTCCCTGAAGCCTTCTCTTCCCCAGGCTGAAAAAACCCAACTCTCTCAGCCTGTCCTCACAGCAGAGGTGCTCCAGCACATTTCAACATAACATTCTCTGGAAGGCACAGAAGGAAAAAAAGATAATTACTGGAATGCTAGCTGGAGTTTTCACAACTTTGAGAGCAATCCCTTGAGGACTGGTAAATGGCTAACATCTTCCTATTGAAGTAAAGAAATTTTAAAAAAATGATGCAGGAATATCATGACAGGGAATCACACACTAACCAGCCACTGCTGAACTTGCTTAAATGATTTCAAGGGCATCAACATAAATTATATATACACTGCACATCTGCATGCAAATATGCTGGTAGGAGCTGGTGTGGTGCATATTTCCAAGGTCAACGAGCTCTTCTCTAAGAAAAAGTGTTTTGCCATTCATGTTTGTTTGGAGTGAAAAAGAAAGAAACCATGAATAAATTCCCTCTGTTATATAAAACCCACCAAAAATGGGAAATGCAGATCAAACTGACTGCGACGGTACGTTGGCAATTTCTTTCAGTAACAAGAACAGGAAGATTTTCCACTTCTACCATCATTTTGCTTATAGCAACAGTGAAGCATAGAGCTACTGTGTAAAGCGAGGCACAAATACAGGTGTAAGTGATGCAACAGGACAGGAGGAAATGGCCTCAAGTTGCACCAGGGAGATTTAGATTGGATAGTAGAAAAAAATTCTTCACCAAAAGGGTCATCAAGCATTGGAACAGGCTGCCCAGGGAAGTGGTAGAATCCTCATCCCTGGAGGTATTTAAAAGATGGGTAGACGTGGTGCTGAGGGGCATGGTTTAGTGGTGGTTTTGGCAGTGTTGGGTTGATGGTTCGCCTCGATGATAATAAAGGTCCCATTCAACCTAGTCAATTCTATGATTCAGGAGGCAGAGTATTTTCTTTCACTCCTGAGAAACGGAGACGGAAAATATGAACTCAACTTTGCGGTTCGGAGGAGGGATGCAAAGCAGCGTGGCCAAGGAGAAAGCTAAAGCAGCATGAGGGTCTCACACAAAATGTTAACAGCAGGATTGAGTGCTCGTGCCATGCTGCTGCGAGGGAGGGGAAAGAGATATTCAGATGCTGTCTGGGAGAACCAGGGTCTTCCATATCTTGAATTCAGTGCAATCATTAATGCTTGTTAGCTCTTGGGGGAATTAGCTGCCATATTTTGGAAAAAAGAAGAAACGGCCATTGCATTTTAAGAAAGATTGTAATTTCCTCTGCCATGTCCCTTTGGTCCTCAGCTGCCAGCTTGGGAATAGCCAACAAAATTCCCTGGCACATTGCGATGTCGTGCAAAACCAAACATAATTCATGAGGAGGGACCTCCATCACCCTCTCTGTGTACTAGCATGTGCCATAGTACACAAAAACATGTGAAGGACAAGGCAGTGGGATCCATTTCCCTTAAATCTAGTGCTCCAGAAATCATAGAATCATAGAATAGAATAATTTAGGTTGGAAAAGACCCTTGGAATCAAGTCCAACCATCAACGCCACTCTACAAAGTTCTCCCCTACACCATATCCCCCAACACCACATCTAAACGAGTCTTAAACACATTCAGGGATGGTGACTCCTACTCTGGACAGCCTATTCCAGTGTCTGACCACTCTTTCTGTGAAGAATTTTTTCCTAATGTCCAGTCTAAGATTAGGCATCCAGTCCAGGGTAGTCCATAAGCTCCATAGACAAGGGTGACACACAGGTATCTTCAAACCAAGGTTCAATCCCACCTCAGCATGGAAGTACACAGAGATACCCCATGGAGAGGGCTTCTCCCAAGAACCTTAAGTTCATAAATAAGGTGCTATTACAGAGGGGACTTTTGGACAAACTTGCAATGAATTCAAACCATTCAAAATATGGGAATATTTTGCTCTTGTCACACAAATGCAATTCTCGTGTCACAAACTCACTATCTAGGAGGCAGGCACTCATGCAACAATGAATATTTATAGGTATTTCACTGAACTGTTCTTATCTGTGCTTTGATGAGGTCCCTAGTCCTTCTATGCCATGAAACCATGCACCATCACAAACAAATACAGTTCATCCATTAAACCACCCCTACCAGGCCAGACCATTTAACTCACTCCCTGGCAGTTATTTGCCCACACTGAAAGCTGCAGCCTCTAATGCATCACTGGAAACGTGTCCATCTGCCTTCACATGCACAATGGAGAAGATTTCTTATAATAATTTTATTTTGATCCATTACCACATTACAGTCCTCTAACGCACCAGTAAAATGAGTGTTGTTTAAGCTCGGAAAGGTCTTCTGGCTAAAATCTATAGGATGGCAGATACATGTGCTTGAGATGTGCAGTCTTGTTTGCTTTTGAATCACTTATTAGGACACTGTAAGGCTTGTTTCTTACCTCAGGTTGAAAACCTGCAGAGACGACCCTTAAACTCTCTAGAGCAGAAAGACGTAAGTTTTTCTTTCTTGTTCTCACACAACTGTTCTATTTGATTAAAGGCTCACAGACACTGCAAATAAATGCTTTCTCCTTACACCCCAAATTAATTTTTAAATTATTTAATTAATAATTTCATCTATCTATTATACCATCCACTTAATTACAAGGTGCCTCCTTCTAATTCACTCTCACTGTGATTTTTAGGGCCCTGAAATACAAGATTTCTAAGTTTCCAAGATTACCATTCCCAAGTCATCACAGAGAATACTCAAGAGAGAGAAACTTATCTGTACCTTTGTGACTGCTTTTCATGGCTTTGCTAAACATGATTAAGGTTCGTTTAATTAACAATTTGCCAGAAAAATTAGCGTGTGCCAAATTTATGCTAAAGTTCGAGATGATCAGTACATACGGGTGATTTTTCTGAGGAAAGTTCAGTCAGACATATTGCCTCAAGAATGTTAATTTAATCAAGTCACACTGACATTTTCCCCTAAAGAAAAATCAGATAATAATAGGGAAAAGTCACATCACCTCCTATTTCTAATGAAAAGAAATAAACCATTTCTAATATATCTCGGTACAAGAGACATGGCTGTGCAATACCAACAGTGTAAAATGTTTCACTTGATGCACCCATTTTACATGTGCAAAAGTGAAATCATGCATTAACTTGCCAAGACAAAAACATGTTTCCATTATTCTCCCTGAGGAATTTCTTTAAACGTTATTTTCCCCCTAATACATGATTATATCTTATACCACAACAGACAGCCTCAATGAAAGAGGATTTCATAAAATCCCAACTAGCACAGAAAATCTAGGAAAATAATTAAGACAAGGTGATTTTGTGAGAGAATATTTAGTGGCAGAGGCAAATCAAAAAATCATACCTTGATATTAAGAAAAAGAGAAGAATGTGTCAAGTGTGAAGGGGAGGAAGGTTGCGGATTAATTAGAAAGTGTGTGTTAGGCATTATCTTTTTTCACATTCGACACACTTTGACTAAATTTGAGTTAAACCTTCAGTCAGACAGGTACCAAATTGGTATCAATTATTCCATGTGGGGAGATGTCAAGGAAAAATATGGAGCAAGAGACAAGTAATTGGCCATCTAAAACATCTGCTCATAATTAACATTACAAAATGAGTGCAGGAAGCAGAACTGGAGATGACATTGTTCATTTATGTTACATCGCAACCTGTGGTACAACTGGACTGCTAAATTTACCAAATTGTCTCCAGGCATTTATCGGGAGCAGCTTGACTGACATCAGTGAGGAGCTCAGCAGAACATAGGTATGAAAGTTAAGTTTTGGTATCCAGTAAATCGGAAAAGAAGTGCTTTCACAGGGAGACCACAGACTTACCATTTTCATAAGTCTTCGTAAAAACATTCACAAATTGAAAAGAGACCCAACTTTTCCCACAAAAGATCACTGACATGAAATCCAGAATAGAGCTCCAGTTTTATTCAAACTCAGTGTTCTGTCATTTTTTTAAATTTTAATCAGCAGTCAGGATACAGAAAGATCTCTCATGACTCTTACTGGACAACATCCACACCAAAAAAATCAACAAATCCAGATCTACTGGTCATATATCTTCTTCTGCTAATGAACCAGGACTTCCTTCCTCTTCTTTCTCCCTGTCCATCAGCTGGCCCACACCCACGGTACCAGCAGATACACATAGCACACACGACTGCCCATGAGAGAAAAATGCAATTATGCCCTGGAGCATTATCAGGCTCATCCCTGCAGCAGGACCAGGCAGACACGTATTTTTCCCAAGGCAATTGCATTTTGCTCCTATAATGCTGCACAATCAGTCCTAGAGCTGAGAAAGGGACAGAAGGACCCTTGACAAAAGCAGAGGAAAGCACTCAACTGCAAACTCCTCCATTTGCGAATTTCTCAATTTTCTCCGAATTTCTCAATTTTCTCCAAATTTCCCTGCGGGAAAAGGCAGTAAGCTATATGCGTGAGTCCCAGGGAAGAGGGTGGCAAAGTGCAGGTTGGAGGCCAGGTGAAGTTTTTTTTTTCCTCAGCTAGATGTGTCTTGGGGTCTTCACCTCATCATTCTTTCTCTAAACAATTAGGTCAATATTTACAAAAAATAAAAAGCCAATTGCAGGTATCAGAGGTTTCTGAGAGTTCCTAGTAAAAGACAGCTAAATTTACAACGCATTTCATACCAGCAGTACCATGCTGTATATGAAATAAAAAAAGATCACCTGAACTGATATTTATGTAAGGTCCATCATTCAATTTTAAGATGCCAAGTCTGTAAACCCTGCAAACTCCCCAGTGCTGCTGGGCTTTGTTGCCTTTTTGTACAATGCAAGTTCTTTGATAAACATTGTGAAATAAACGAACCGTTTTAAGGTAAGTGGCTTAACGTTGACAGGTTGCACCTTTTGGCTCACCAAGGGAAATTTTTTCTGCCTAATGGTAAAGGCAAGAAGAGCTGAAGATGCCATTAAAACATCTCTACAAGTCCCGAGCAAGGGCACGGTGCTTGTTAGTGTTACTCCTGGTATATTCAGGTAGTGTAGGAGATGCTTAGCAGTGAGCATGGATGATTAGCTTGCATCTGCATGCAGGCAGACAAGATAATGATAATAAATTATTGAAAATGGGCTATATTTAATAATCTCACACATGCTCCACTATACTCTCTCTGCGAAGAGTTGGGTTTATCAAGATGGAGAATTGTTTTACTTACATTACCTGTATTTTTCTTACAGACTTACATGGTTATATGACTGATGGGAATAACCTGGATAAGATCTGAGATTATGCTGATCTCCAATACCTCTAATGATCTCTAATACCTCCAGAACGGCTAATATCTGGAGAGAAGAGTTATGGTTATGCTTCAGTCCCAGGGATGAAATCCTGGCATTTTCGTTTAGGATCCGGTCAATAAAGAGGTCAAGTTTGTGTGTTCATGGGTATTATACCTTAAAAATGTGGTTTTGTGGTTTAGAAAAATTACTTTTTTTGCATTTCCTTTGTGCAGATGACTCCGGCTGATAAATTAGGTGCTTCACAGGATGGAGAGCTCAGAGCTCACACTGCAAATTCCCCGCGGGTCTGTGCTAACACCGATGAAAAAGGGGGAAAATCTATGACATTAAAACGACAGCTTCCATTATATTTGCACCTTCAGTAGCTGTCTGGTCAGGAAAAAGAAAGTGTGAATGTGCTGAGCAAGATGACTTTGACTTTTAAAAACTGCTTTTATCAAGGTCACGCAAGCAGCCTAAACTTTTAATTGGGCACCATTCCCCCACCACAGGGATACTCACCCTGCCCTTGGCTCGTCTGGCTTTACACGGCGTTAGCAACGTGCTCTCAATGCGATGGAGAGACAGACCGGCCATTTCCAAAGGCGCTCGGCTCACAACCCATCAGGAAAAAGGTGTTTCAGAGACGGTTGCTAGGGCTGCATCGAGCATACATGCGTAAATAAGCTGAGAACTGAGAAAAATTAAAAACCACTCCCCATCTGAAAGTCTATCAGAAAGTTCCCTCAGCAGCAAAAGCAGCAAGCAGAAGGGTAAAAAAAGCCATTATTGGGTTCACACTACAAACATGGGAAACATTGAATGAGGATTCAAAGTCAGATTTTCATCTCGAATTCAACATTGTCAAAGGATACACAAAAATTGTTCTCACTTTTTATCAGAATGAAGTTGCTTTCAATACTTTTCTTGAACCATTTCGGAGCGGGTGGAGGAGCCTTCTGCTCCCCCAGAAAACTGGGTCTTTTGTTGTTAATAAAACAGCAAAGCTCTAAACCATTCAGTTTGTTAACCAAAAGTTATGAATTTCGTAAGCAAATTGTTTGATTTTTTGTTTCCATACTGTTTCCAAATTTTCACTCTTCCACATGGTTTCCATTTTCAGTCAACCGGCAGGGGAAAATTCTTGTCTTCACCTCGGCCTCTCCAAGAAGCTACTGTTTGTATCTTTGACGATAAAAAAATTAGAACAATGAAATTAATTTTTGTTTTTCCTCATCTTTCTCTTAGATGAGTGCAGGCAACAAACAATCATATTACTCTGTAGCCCCAGCCATGGATGCTCTGACAGATATCACATCTTTGCTGCTGGACACAAATTGGTAAATTTTAATCCTATCATCAGAGATATTTCACGTCATTTAGTGGTTTGTTTTTAATAGCTCTACATATCCAAAGCCCTATAAGAATGTTAACAAACAAAAGAATTTATTCCATGCACAGCCTCTATTGATATTGAGTAGACAGATTTATTTTTTCCTGCACACAGAGAGGTTACGGACTGTATTTTGATACATGCACACTCATACACACACCTTTAAGTCTGGTGATAAAGCCATAGAAATATCTTTCATCCATAAATACATCTACCACTTCCTATCTTTAGAGCATCTTCGTGAAAAATTTAAAAGTTAATGCACTGAGAATTGTGTTACTTGAGAAACTAAAATCATAAACTTCATCTGAAAGATGCTACTGAACCAGCAACCTGAACCAGCATTAAGAGTTTCATATTTAGGGTTACTCTTTGGGGGGGAAAAAAACTTAAAGCAGCGCTCAGTGAGTCTGTTGACAGCAAGACAACCCAAGTTTCAGACTTCCTTACATCAGAGCAAAGAAAATTTTCAACAACTTCCCCAGTTGCCCCTTCAAACCTTCAGGTTTTATGTACTTATGAAGATGATTGCACTGTTGTACAGGAGAACAGAGCAAAGCCCATTACATCAGTTTTCTGTTTTTCTTCTTTGCATGGTTTACAGTACCAGTAAAATAACTTTGGTCGAAAACAGCAATAAAGCATTGTGGAAATCATGGGTTTACCCTGAAGAAATAATCCAAGAATTTGTTTAACACTATATGCTTTTATTTATGTTGTCATAAGATCTGTCTCTGAGCCACATGACTTGTTTTTATTTCCTGAAAACAATGTTTTAGTTATGTCAAATCACATCAAGCTAACTAGAGTTCGAGCCCAGAGTTCAACAGTTGAAAAGAATATAATTTCTAACAGAGTTTCTTTCATAAAAACACATGACTCCAGACATAATGTCTGTAGAATACCCTTTTCCCCTTGTACCAGCAAAATTAACAATTAAGGGCAATGACTTTTGTTTAGCAGGGGCGTATTTGCAAATATTCCTCTTACCTGTTACCCACAGCTTTCAGAGTGGAATTTCAGAAATACACTCATCATGAAAAATATTCAAGAGTAGGCCTTCAGAGTCACTAGCATTACTATTATTCATTATTATTACTACTATTATTATTATCTTGTGCTGTGGCATCACATAGGATCTTCATCCGTGGTCCAGGATGCCAGCAGGAGGAGCTCTGTGCAATGATAGCACAGAAGAATAGGTCGTGTCCTCAATATCCATACTTGGTACTCAGGTCAGATCTGTGTTACCCCATTTTACCAGGGGAGAAGTTAACCAAGGTCAGAGAAAACAGCTTCCAGTGTGCAGACCTTCAAGAAATAAACTCCAGGGTTATAAACAAATCAACTGAGTTAAAAAATAAACAAACAGGGTTAAAAAATACATTCATATGTAAGTCCTTGTAAAAAACGTTTAGGTAGATCCATCCTAGGGCATGTAGAGATAGGACGAGGGGCAATGGTTTTAAACTAGAGCAGGGGGGGTTTAGATTGGACATTAGGAAGAAGTTCTTTACACTGAGGGTGGTGAGACACTGGCCCAGGTTGCCCAGAGAGGTGGTGGAGGCCCCATCCCTGGAGACATTCAAGGCCAGGCTGGATGAGGCTCTGAGCAACCTGATCTAGTTGAAGATGTCCCTGGTTACTGCAGGGGGGTTGGACTAGATGGCCTTTACAGGTCCCTTCCAACCCAACACATTCTATGACTTACATTTGAAAGTATTAATGCCTTGCTACAGGAAGGATTAATTAATTAAAGCACTGAGATTCTGAATGGGTTTAGTACAAGCTGTGGATTGTCCCGGTCCTGATTCCAGTCAGCCTGATGGGTCCAGCCACGAAAAGTGGTAAAACATTTTTCCTTTTCTGAACAACTGTATCCTGACCAGGGAGCTACACAGCAGGACTGGGCCTGCAAACCATTCTCGGACCTTCCCCATGGCAAACTTTCAGGTTTTTTTCCTCTCCAAAGAGCAAATATGGAGTTTTCAGCAGCTCTACCTGTGACCATTTCTGCTTCAAGGTTGGTGCCTACGTCCAACATGTCCAGTGTTAAACTATCCCCACACATCTCCTCCACGGAGGATGCCAGGCCTTAGAGCTATTCTGGGATACAATTATCCATACTGACATTAGAAAAGGAGGATTCACTTTTTGAGAATTTACAAGAGAATTTACAATGCTGTGAGAAATTAGGACTGAGTGACAGCCGTTCAGGTAATCTCCAGAGAGAGGGGGTTATTCCATCATCAGAACAATTATATTGTAGGCACGTTTCAGCTGAAAGTCATGCTCATTTGACTGATGCAGCTTTCCTTCACATTTTTTTCACCTCTCTGCAAACTAGTGTTCATAGGAAAGCTGGAAGTAACGACAGTGTTTCTCACTCCACCCATGTCCTTTCCCCACTCTGGCTCCAAGTTCCATAAAGCACGTTTATTTTTAAGAATCTTGTAGTAGCACAAGTGATGAGGAACAACATGCCAGATATTATATAGCTCTATAATTCAAGTAATTTAGGATTGTGACCAGCAAAAAGGGAAGGATTCCTTTAGAAGGAAGGAGTCACACATTCATCAGGAGCATCCCATTTTGCATGCTTGTTCCTTGTAAACTCTCCATAGTAAAGCGTCCTACATAGAGGCTGCCTTCTGTTGCTGCTAAAATCATAGAATGGTTTGGGTTGGAAGGGACCCTAAAGATCATCCAGTTCCAACCCCCTGCCCTGGGCAGGGACACCTCCCACTAGACCAGGCTGCTCAAAGNCGTCCTTCTTGTGCTGAGGGCTCCAGAGCTGGACGCAGTACTCCAGGTGGGGTCTCACCAGAGCAGAGCAGAGGGGCAGAATCCCCTCCCTCACCCTGCTGGCCACGCTGCTTTTGATGCAGCCCAGGATGCGGTTGGCTTTCTGGGCGTATTTTCTTGAAGCAGCCTGATGGCCAAATGCCTTTATCCAGCTGCAGTCTGGCTGTCACAGCAGGTCCCAAATGGGGTTTCAAGGGCTGGTTGCTGAAGGCCAAAGCCCCTTACGAGCTAGTCAGAAAACCCAAAGATTTGCAGCTTTTTTTCTTTGCCAATATTGCAATTGAGTTGTCTTGTATCTGTTTCAGATGTCAACCACTCATTTTTATTAATTTCTCAGTAACCAAAAAATTTATCTTGACTCTCCTTTTTTCTTGCAGGTTTTCACACACATTTGTTACAGGAAGAAGACCCAAATTCCTATTAGTTTAACTCAGCTTGTGACCCGAAGGATGCATTTATGTACTAAATTAATTCTTCTGTCAGCTAGCAAAAATGGAAATCAATATAAATTCAATACTACAACTCCTCTTCTGAAAGGAAAAAGACAGGTCAATCTATCTAGCTTGGCCAAAATAAGGTTGAAAAGTGGTTTGATCGCATCTGACGGTAGAAGGCTCCAGTTAATCTCAACAGTTTCTTTTGGCCTAAAAAAGAAAAACTTAAAAAATTAATATCAGTGAACTTTTTCCCCAAAGCAGACATTTTCAAGACACTTATTTCTTGGCAGTTAATTTTAGAGCCAGTGGGAATTTTACTACTAAACAGCACGTTTCAAAGTCACCCTTCAAGTCTTGTCTTCAATAGATCTTTTGACAGATCCTGGCACGCGTTATGCTCTAGAGTAGCTTTGCAGCTTATTGATAAAAAGGTCAAAATCCTCTATTCTACTGCCCTATTCTTGCTATGCCCAGCAATGCCTTGTACTCGCAGTCCAGGAGATAACGAGAGGATTTCTGCCGTACCTCTCCAGCTGGGTAGATGAATACCGTGGGCTCTGCAGCGCGCAGAGATTAAGATAACTTTTTACAATAACGCAGAAGCTAAGCAAGAAATCCAGGTCGCCCCAGAGCTCCCGAGCCAACCATCCCAGCAACGTGGGAGATTTTCAGCTACAGCACGACAAGAAAAAAAAAAAAGGATTGCATGAGTAAGTGTCATTACCCATACACAGTGAATCTTTTACTGCAGAGAACTCTCTCAGAGAGACACACTGCAGTGTGATGGATCTGATGTGATTTAAACAGGTGACCGGTACCGCAAGTCCGGTTCTGCTCTTGTGTACCGCAAGAAGTCAGGATTAACTACTGATGTCAATGGAGCATTTCTGGAAAAAAAAAAAAAAAAACAAACAGACAACAAAAAAAAAAAACCCAAAAACCCAACACTCTAAAGAGAGAGAGAGAGGCCAAAGATACTACTAATGAATAGCAGGGTTTATGAAAAAGGTTGGCAGCAATGCAATTATACTGATGCAATTACCCCACCTTCCTTTTCCTTGCAATTGCCAAAGGGACAGCCGAAGCAGAGAGCTCTGCCTGGGGATGGCCACCGGTAACGCTAGAAATTCACGTCTGGCTATACTGATAGCAATGCTGCAATAGGAAGAGAGGCCTGGGATAGTTATCAAGTGTTATGTCCAAAAGGGACAATTTCACAGGCTGGAGAACGTCTTTCACACCACTGTACAGATCCTAGTAATTGGTGTTTACCAAAAGCCTGATCAGAGAAAGAAAAACCCGCTGCTTCTCAAAATACTTTGTTCCAACTTGTCCTTCTTCAGGAAGGGTATTTGAAGTTGGACAAATTCAAGCTAAATATATCTCATTCTTCCAGTAGCCCAGTGATTGTAATAGTCTGCCTGTTCCCTGGACAGAGATGCTGCAGCATGAATAAGAAACAAATTCTAAAACTTGACTTGCAGTCCCCAAGGGTCGGAATGATCTTTCTAATCAATCCATTGTTCAACACTTAATCTTCAAACAACCCAAACAGATGATTTATTACTGGTCTCAACTTGAAACAAAACTACCTGAAGGGTATATGTACATCTTTTATGTGGGCTGAAGAGCTATAATTAAACACTGATGCTTAAGCAAGCAAGAGGGCGCTGGGTTTTTCAAGTTTAGCACTGCTGAGCAAATAAAAGTGCAATTCCATGTACTGTCTGTAGTTAAGTAAATAAATTGACCTAAGGTGACTTTTTCCAGTTGTGAAAAAGAATGACTTTAGCACGTGGCTGCAGTAATTAGCGACAGACAAACTATTTTTGTAAAATCAGAAGAGGCATGCGCCTTTTCCCAAATTTTGAGCTAGCCTCAAGGTGTCCCTAAAGTCAGTCTGAGTTTCAGATACAATGGGAACCTGAGGGGCCTGAAGGAACACAGCATCCAACCAAATTTGAACTGAAATGTAGATTACACATAAACAAACTTTAAGCCATTAGAAAGATTTCTCTTTGTGACATTTAGATGGAAGTTGTTCAAGAAAAACACCTCCAACTACAGGGTTCAGAGCGAAACCATAGAAAGATTTGATTACATCAAAAGATAACAGAAAAGTTAACATTATATATAACTCCAATAGCATTTGCTATTGATTCTATTCCCCTTGGGAGAATGAAAACAAAACAAAAAAATCTGTTTTACAGCGAAGACAGAATATGTTAGAAATTATAAGCTAAGTCACCAGCAACACTCTGCCTCCAGGACTCAAATGGGGTATCTGTCCTGGGGGTCAGTGCAAGCAAATGCTGTTGGTTTTGTAATTTTGACCCCATCACATTCACAGACATGTTGAAAATACATTTACATAGTAGTATTAGCCTAAACAAATGCAAACAAGAGAAAAAAACAAAAGACAACGTCTTAGGGAAAGACAGCAGTACACCAGGCAGCTACCGGTTGCCCTATGGCATAAGCCAGGTGGCCACAAGAGATCCATGCATTAGCCTTCAAAAAATGGGAGATGGGCACTAGAAAAAAAAAGAGAGACAGACACTGGGGAAGGAGGAAAGGCAAGAGTCAGAAAGAGAAGAATTTTGCTGCAGAAAAGAAAGTTGTGAGAGGGAACTCCAATCCATGGAAAAGCAGGTAAGAATAAAATGCTCAAAATAGCAAAAGAATCCACTTTTAGCCAGACAAGGAAAGTACAAAACTTGTTGGCCTTTCTGAGAATCAAAAACTTTGACTGTTGAGAAACGAGGGGAAAAAAAACCAGCACTGAAACGGGAGCCAGAGGAGGAGGCAGTGCCCCCAAGGGTCTCCACCATGGGAGCAAGCCCACCACAGATTTTAGGTGCATCTTCATGATGGGGACAGAGCTGAAAAAATGCTGCATGTCCAAACCTGTGCTTTCCCCCCACACCCTGAAATGAGATTTAACTTTAGGAGGGACATAACCCTACAAACCCTGCTCGTCTAGCAGCATATACCGTTAACGCATAAAGCCAAGCAGACTGACCACAGGGCACCACGGCACTTCTCAGTGAGACGAACCAACAAGCCAGACCCAGAGCCACACAATGCCTTCGTGAAGGATGACTGGTCAAGCACCCGCTGGTTCCAGGAGCCGCAGGCAGCTGGCTGGAAGCGTGCCTGGAGCTAGCAGTGCCAAGCCTCGCAGTGCAAGCGAGCGTCTACCACAAGCAAATTTTACAGGGCAGCCCCGCGGTCTCATTCACAGCCTGCCAAGGCTCCGCTGGTTTGGCATCTTCCTCTCTTTTGATTCACCAACCACGAAGGAGATGCCTGTGCTAGAGAGAGAGAGAGAGAGAGAGAGAGAGAGAGAGAGGGGAAATTGCCTGGCTCTCTCTAGAAAGGCAACATAAACCTTGAGGTATTTGTGGTAAATCAATGTACTGCCCAAGAACTTGTTTGGATGTCAACCTTGACCAAANAAAAAAAAAAAAAAAAAAAAAAATATTCAATTTTACCTGCCTGGCCAAGGAGCTCTGACGTCTCTCTAGGCTTGGCCACGCAACCAGTGCTGTAAGTCTGCAGAAAAAATATAATTGCATTGTCCCATGGTGAAATTGCACCTCAAGTACCGTGTCCAGTTTTGGGCCCCTCGCTACAAGAAAGACATTGAGGTGCTGGAGCGTGTCCAGAGAAGNAGTGGTGGACTTTGCGGTGCTAGGCTGATGGTTGGACTCAACAATCTGCAAATTCCTTTCCAACCTAGACAATTCTATGATTCTATGCTTAATTGTGACACCTTGTGCAGAGCAGCACTTGGGGTTTTCAAGTCTGACCACCTTGGCGGGCGGAGTGGAACAGCTCCAAAACCATCTCCTGCACACTAATGGGTCTATCTCACCCCTTCAACACTGACATTATTAAGCTGTTGCAACACCGATAATTTGGGAAACAGGCAGAATTCCAACTGTAGTTATTTTCATATTTCACCCTCGAGCTGCAATTAGGACTGGGCCATCAGCCCATGGCATTTAAAGAAATAACAGTTCACAACCCATAGAGGACAGCTACAGCTTTCACCTCTCAAAAACATTTATTTATGAAATGTTCCCAGTCAGTTTAATTTTGGGGTATTAAAAATAAAACTTCAGTGCTCATCCTCATCCTGTACCATTAACTGGTTCTATGTAAGCCCCCAGTTATTTTTAAATACCTAAATGAACATAAAACACAGGGTAAAACTCTGCTGTGTGCCAGCTCCTGGAAATAAGCACCATACTTAAAAAATCCTTTTGATAAATGGTTTAGATACTTTTTTCAGCAAACTTCAGACGCAACAGATTCCTTTTGCAGTGCTGTTGCCTAGGCAAGACTCCTGCTGGATTTCCTGGGGATTTGCGGGGGGTGGGGGTGTATAATCCAGGAAGCCTCATCCAAGACTGCCTATAAATCCACAGCTGTAATGGACTGTGGTTTCACACGCACATGTGTGCACACGCCAGAGAAGTATAAGGCGCTGGAAGCCAGTTCCATACAGAACTATAAGAAAATCACAGCATTTCATTAATAAAAGTTTACTGTTAACAGTAAAACAAATGAAGGAAAAATACCAAGCAGACGAGTGGTGGGAAACGGAGGTCTTTTTAAATATATTGCAGCAAATTCAGGTGCAAAGCAGTTGTTTTCTCCACACTGCAAACTGCACAACGTGGTTCCCTTCCTTCAGAGGTGACAAGTGACATGCACACAGGCTCATGGCTGCCAAGGACACAGGCTGAACACCGACCAGCATCCTCACCTGACACTACACATCCCCTGCCAGTCTTTGAGCAATTCTTTAAAATACAGTAGCTGATTTATAAATCAGGCATACAGTACCACCTCAATGAAAACAAATCCTCAAGCAAGAGGGGCACGTAGCTCCGATACTACACTGAAAAAGGCCATGCAGAGACTTGGAGGAGATGCTATCGATGTTGAGAAAGGTCTAGCAGAGACAACCTCCAAGATACACGTAACTTGTTAAGGGGAGGAAAGGGAAGGAAAGCAAAAACCCTCCAAGTGCTTCAAGAAGAGACAGAAGCTAAAGCACAGAAGGTGCTGCTTGACACCAAGAAGATGACTTTGGGGTAATGGTCTTTTAAAATTTATGTTACCGCAGAACATAAGCCCAATTTTATCTCTATTTGATCAAAGCTCTCCAACATGCAAATGCGTTATATTAAAGGAGCAGGGATAGTCCCTTGTAGCAAGACAACAGCCTACGAGGAAAGAGAATAAGAGAAGACGACGCAAGGACGCAACGGTCCTGGGGACAAGACCTGTCTCGTGGCCCAGGGCAGAGCTCTGCCCTTCAGAGCCCCAGCTTCTCCCCCCGACACATCTGGCTGTGGGGTTTTCCATAGTACCTGTCCGATGCCCCACAGCCCCCTGTTCACTTCCCAACATATTTTTCTCCCTCTTCAGTAAAGGGATATTGATAACATTATACGGTATTATTTTGATTAAATTGTCTCTATTTCAAATGATGTGAAGCCACAAAGGGATTTCTGACTGGAGTAATACCAGTTAACATTAAAGGACATTTATCTACTTTTTTTGGTAGGGGAGGATAAGGACCACTTATTAGAAACAATGACAAAATTTCAACTTTATTTCCCTTTCAAAGCGTCGATTTGTCCTGTTGAGAGACAATAACATTTTTATCAAAGCTTTCACTAGAAAGGGTTTCTCAGACCAAGGACTGATTTTCGAATGAAAACAGATACACTGTCTCAAATGGACAAACCATTTCCTTCATTAGTACATCACATGGGACATGGGAGATCTCCATCCACTTGATTCAACTCTGAAACACATTCAGAGCTTGCTCCCCCACATCCAAAGAGGGAAAGTAATTATTTGCCGAGTGCTCTTTCTCGTTTATCTCTGTCATCGTCTTGCAGGACTGGGTAAAGAATGAAAATTCTCTCCTGACAGACCAAAAAAAGGGCTTTGTAAATTCCTCAGACACACAAGTACTGAGATGGAGAGAACAAATCTTGAGATGGAGAGAACAGCTGTAATGCAGAAATAGAGGTACATTGTCCACCAGCCTGGGAGGACAAACAGAAATGATGAATACAGTGCCATCTAATAGAATCACTTCTGATCAAAGACGGCCAAAGTCAGCTAGATAATACTCAACATTTGTACATGACATTAAAAATTAAATAATTTTAGAACAGTTCCACATGCTGTACAGCTCCTTATTGCACTGACATAGAAAAAAAAAAAGGGAAGAAATTGAAGCACTGAAATGGCAAACGAGGACAAACTCTCCTCACAGCAGTTTTCACAACCTTTATGTATTAGCGTGTTTCCTCAAGGGTTGCAGCAACTCTGATGGTTTTCTGCTCCTGACAGCAGGTTCAGGACCTTTTATTTTCTGGTTTTCACAATGCTTCCCGTGGTTGTGCTCCAAGACAGTGCTGTCCACGCTGCGAGCTGCTCAGCCACTTCGGTTCATCTCAAACCAGATTTTCTGTGCTTCCTCTCACTGGCCAGGCCCACTGAAGACAACTATCCACTACTAGGAGAAAAGAAATCAGCAGGTCAGGTTAGACATATCATCCAGGTAGGTGGAGGCTCCATTTCAAACAGGAGGTGCCTCACAGTCCTGCGAGAAATGCTACAGTTTGGTCATCTTAAAATCTGACCCAGAAGACAGCTCTTGTGAGGCTGGAGAAACCAGGAGACTTGAAGCAAGAGTCTGCATGACTCTTCTAGATGTTTTACACATTCACCACTAACCCCCCAGATACACAGTCCCATTCTAAAGTTCTCTGAAACAAGATTTTTTTTTTTTTTTAATTTTTAACAATTGTTTCAGGTGTGACAAACTTTTCCAGCTTTCATGAGTCAAACTCCATATTTACACCCAAGTTTATAGAAGTGGATGACTAATGTCTTCCCCCTCTCTGTTACACAACAGTAAACACCTACATGTGGTCTCTTCCACCCAGGTGAGTGACAACATCGACCCAAGTTCTTAGGCACATGCAACCATGGTTTCCACATCAAGTTTTGCCCAATGAAATCACTTAATACTTTTAGCAAAGGTTGCTGAATCACGGGATTAGTGAAAATTCCACATGTTTTTTCCAGAATATTATATTGCTAGTGACTTGAGAGAATTTTAACTTTCAAACGTTCAATCCTGACCTAAAGCCTGATAAAATGAGAAACATCTTTGCTGTTACTTATTTCCATCTCTGGAGGTGTTCAAGGCCAGGCTGGATGGGTCTTTGAGCAACCTGGTCTAGTGGGAGGTGTCCCTGCCCAGGGCAGGGGGTTGGAACTAGATGATCTTTAAGGTCCCTTCCAACTCAGACCATTCTATCATTCTATTTGGATCCTGGATCTGTAAAAGAAGGAATTGTAATCTCAATTTATCAAATCTGGAGCTGTCTCAAGCACTTCTTTTCTCTTTTTCTTCTAGTAGGTAGGAAACGGTTAATTTTAGCAGAAGTCTGGGGGTTGGTCTTTTTGTTTGTTATTGGGGTTTGCTTTGTTTTGTTACTTGTTTTTGTTGGCTGGTTGTGGTTTGTTTGGTTGGTTTTTTTTTTTTTGTTTTTTTTTTTTTTTTTTTTAAAGAGATGGCCTTCTGCACTATATTTAAACTTAGCACATAACAGCAGTGCTGAATGCAACTGAAGGCTAAAATTGGAGAGGAAGGATGCAGAGAAGAGGGGTCCAAAGTTGCACAAACATACAGCCACTCTTGCAGCAAATGACCCAAAGCACAGCAGGCAATCCTGATAGCAGAAGGGAGGTATAGTTTCCTTAATCCCTCTTTTTTCCCCCCTCATAAACCAAGAACATTTGGGCACACTGTCACTGAAAGACACTCTGCAGCTTTCAATACTAGAATCGGGACTGACTAATAGACTGGAGAAAAGCACTGAAATTACTTTAGTTTTCCAAAGCTCAGGCTGAACTGACACAGTTTCTTTTGGCGGATAGCAGGAGCACTGCAGAGGATTCTTGTGAGACAGCTAAAGGGGTTTTCCTTTCATAAATATAGCATGAAACCATTCAAGTCTTGGTACCAGAAGAAATCCAACAAAGAGCAGATAAAAATTTTCCAGCTGAGGTAGGAAACACTACCTCAGTGATGTCAACGCATCAATTCTGCCAACATTTTCCAGGGAAGCTGATGAAACGCAGTTGTTTCCTTAAGGTTTATACATTTCCTTTTTATGAATTGCCCTGATATTTCCAAAAAAAAAAAAAAA
>VXBH01009004.1:517561-541820 GCA_013400035.1 Rynchops niger
AAAAAAAAAAAGAACCAAACAAATCCTCAAGCTCTTTTGAGTACACAACATCGATTAGCACCAATTGTACTGGCTGGACTCTGAGTGGTTTCCATCCTGAGCTGACATTCAGCTGGAAGCAGAGCAATCCTCTGACATCCTAAAGCAGCCCTACTCTCAAACTGATTCATATTTTTGTGAAGGCGGCAAACAGGTTATTACATTGGGATTTTTTGACTCCTAATTCTGTTCCTGTCTTAGGCAGTAACCTTAAAGTAGATCTATTTTACAGATGGGAAAAAAAAGTCATTGGCATTCTCAATCTAAAGGGCTTTGATAACTACAGGTGAAGACATTAGATTAAAATGTCATTTTAGATTTTGTAATAACAGAAGTAGGTTATGTAGCGGTCATAAAAATCTATGGATTGCCACTTCTAGTGTTTAGAAGCTTAATATCCTCAACATACTTTTGAGATACCTGTATTTCCTTCAGAAAGCACTTGCCTTAGAAAAATGTTAAACTAGGTAAGACTTAGTGGATGGTTCTATTCTTTCCATGTACAAATAAGAAGGTGTGACAGTTGGTAAATTAAGCTATTAAGGGAAAAAGAAAAAAAAAGTTACCTTTGCTAGACTACACTTGGGCTTTGATGAAAGGCAGTTCATCCTTAAGGCTTCTCTTGTCTGTAGATTTAAAAACAATAATATTAAAGCAAACAGTTTCACAGAGTGTAGAAAATTATAATATAATCCAGAATAAGTGCTGAAGTGACCCAAGTACCTTTCTGTCCAGAAGTGTCCCAAACAACAGGATGAAGAATCCCTAAAAAATTGAAAAACCAGTTAACAAAACCAGCATTAACCACATGATGTTTCTTAAATGCTTCTAGATGTAATTTCCTTAAGGATAGATCTCATCACCTATGACTCAGACAAGAGCAATGCGCCAAACGAGTTTATCTGCCCAGGTCACACGGGCTCCCCGGGAATGGCAAGAGTGGATATATAACCCATGCTAATTCTCATAATGAACTAGACTGATGGGTTACATACCAGGACTTTTCTCAACCCACTCAGAAGTAGCATTAGCCAAGAAGAGCCAAGGCAGACTGGGGATACAACGGTATGGCAGGTAATATTGGATGTTTACACTGATGAGTTAAACAAAATCATCTTCGGTGGCAAGTAAGAATTTTCTGGGTATTTGTTAAGCTATAAGGATGAGACATCTTTGCAGTTACTGGACATGAACCAGCGTATTTTACATTTACAGAATGACAGAACGGTAGGGGTTGGAAGGGACCTCTGGAGATCATCTAGTCCAACCCCCTGCCAGAGCAGGGTCACCCAGAGCAGGTGGCACAGGAACGCGTCCAGGCGGGTTTGGAATGTCTCCAGAGACGGAGACTCCACCAGCTCTCTGGGCAGCCTGTGCCAGGGCTCTGCCACCCTCAAAGGAAAGAAGTTCCTCCTCATGTTTAGGTGGAAGTCCCTATGCTCTGGTTTGTGCCCATTACCTCTTGTCCTGTCCCTGGGCACCACTGAAAAGAGCCTGGCCCCATCCTCCTGACATCCACCCTTTAAGTATTTATAAGCATTTATAAGATTCCCCCCTCAGCCGTCTTTTTTTCCAGACTGAAGAGACCCAAATCCCTCAGCCTTTCTTCATAAGAGAGGCGTTCCAGTCCCCTCATCATCTTGGTAGCTCTCTGCTGCACCCTCTCCAGCAGTTCCCTGTCCTTCTTGAACTGGGGAGCCCGGAACTGGACACAGTACTCCAGATGTGGCAACATAATGATGAATTTAACATAAATTCATCATCTAAGTTCTTCATCACACTTTACACCAACTGGTTTGTTTTATCATCCCTCTGCATTTACTATGTTAACGCAGGATGCTTAGTGCAGGTACCATGTAAAACAGTTCAGTCAAAAGGAAAGCTTACATCCAGTTTTTCATGCACAACGCACGTTGCCAGCCCCTCTTTGACCTGCTACCTTTCTCCAGGCTCAAAGTCTGAGCGCGCACTATTCCCAGTCTCACAGCGTTTACCTGGAAGGCGTTCAGTAGCGCAAACGTAATGTGGAATGCCAGGGAGTGACTCTCGACAATCGTTGCTAATCCAAACCCCCAGGTGAGACCCAGAAGAGGTGTCAGAAGTGCCACGTTTTTGCTAATTCGCATCATGTTCCTCAAATCTTGTGACTTGCAGCCTTCTCCAACAGCAGATCTCCCAGTCTTCACCACAACCACCACTACCACCATCACATTCACAACAATGATGGTCAGAGCAGGTACAACAAAGGCCAAAAGGGCTTTCGTCTCATACCAATTAAGCCAGCAGGCTCCACTCCTTAAATAGCCATTTTTTGGTTCAGTAATAGCAACAGTGAGGATAGATATGACCAAGGGACATCCATATCCAATTGAGAATGCCGTAGCTATGAATACAGATCTCGTTATCTTAAAAAAAACAAATAACAACCCATAGAGAATCAAGAGGCCCAGGGTAAACATCCAAAAAAACAAGGCAAGATAGAAAAAGTGCAGGAAAAAAGTAGCTGCTACACACAACTGGTAGTTTAGGGCTGTATGGTGCACAATAGCCGCTAAGATGAACAGAACATCAGCAATGAGAAGCGACATAGCGATGTTGACCAAACAAAAATGGCGCATGTAGGTTATTTCAGTTTTTGTAACGTGGTGCCAGACGACAGCCTCAATGATAAGGCAGAGAACCAAGCTGAAAATGGAAAGGCCTAACCCTACGCGTGTAATGTAATCCAGAGCTGCATTTCGCAGCATGGTGGGGGACATCAAAATGGAGAAGGATTTGAACGTCCGGTGGTGATGCTTGCAGATGCAAACAACGCTGCTGATGTTGTCCGACTTCATGGCGCATGCCCTGCTATCCCACCTCCTTTCCATATAGTGCCACCCAACGCACTGAGCCTTGACGTTCTCCAGTTTATTCACCTTTTCGAAGGTGAGCAAAATATGCTGGAGCTCTTCTGGCAGGGACACCGATAACACCATTCCATTCACAAAACCGGGGTCCAACCGGCTGGTTTCTATAATGGCTCCAAGTGTTGGAAATGCAATGCTGATGGCTTTGGAAGTCTTTGGTAACTTCAAAAGCTCTTCTTCTGGAATGACCACATGCCCAGTGATATTGCCTGTGTTATTGAACTCCATAGAAAAATCAAATCTCTTCCCTGAAGTATTTTTACGTATGCTGTAGCCTTTTGTAGAGATGAAGGGTTCCTGTATACTTTCCGAGCCATTCCTTAGAAGAAGTTTCCCAGCAAATAAATTCACCGAGTCCAGTAATATTGAACCGGCATTTCTGTCCCTTACAAAAGCCCAGTTGGAAACTATGGAGCTGTTCAGAATATGGTTTGCTATCCTGATGTAACTCTGAAACAAGAAAAAAGAAAAAAAAGAAAAGTTATTTTTTATCTTAAGAGAAACTAACAATTATTCCATTGTCAGAGCCTCCAGAAAAGCTCATTGAATTCAAGAGTGATTTCTATGAAGGCAATATGCTTCTTTGACAATGAAGAGGATGTTCCCATGATCCACCCCAGTCAGACCCAGACATCTCACTGGCATGATCACTACCAGAATTGTCCTATCCTCTTCATATCATAACACAAAAGGTGCTTGGAGAAGTAAGTGCGAAGCAAAAATCAGCACACCCAACTTCTATTCCAGACACTGACCCACAAATGCAGGTCTGCTTACATCACCCTCCCTACATTTCTCTTTCCCCACCTCTCTGATTTCTGAGTTCATCAAGGAAAGGTTTAAGTTTCCATTGCGCAACACATGGCAAGAGCTGCGGGTCAGCATCTCAAGGCTGCCTTCCCTACGGCATCACACTTTAAAAATGAATTCTTCCTTGTACTGCTCTCCCATGTCTGTAACAGCAGTTTCTGAAAACTTTTGGTTTTATTATTTTATTTATCATTATTATTTTTTATTTAAACTTTCTTTTGTTTGTTTTACTCCACAGAGTATTTCCACCATACATTAATAGGTCAAACAGTTTCTCTGACATTAAAATATGGCCCTCCCTGGAAAACTTTTCGAGGTGATCTCCATGCGATTTGCAGCCATCACTTCATTGGATAATGGCTATAAGGACAAAACACTGTATGGATGCTCTGGCAAGCTCAGAAACACCTCTTGAAGCCCATAAAAGTAAATACCTGCATTTTTCCTCTACTGACATCCTCTGATAGCAGCAGGGAAATCTTCTTTAGTAATTCCACTATATCAGCAATGTTTCCTGGAATGGCTGGTGAAGACAGGATTTCTGGGATGATGCATGAAAAATCAGCTTCGCAGTTACTATTCCCGTGGTCATCGGCACCAAAATATTTTGCTCCATGTCCAGGCTTCCCATGCACCGGCTTTCCTTCCCCAATAAAAGGAAGGTGTCCTCCAGCAATGCTAACATCTCCTCCAGAGCTTGGAAGGAGGTCACGCTCAGAAATCCTCTGAAGGGGGAAAATAGATTTGAGAAAATTAATGAACAGAAGTAAAATGAAGCTACAACTATAACCAGGCAGGTAGAGCACTCTGTGGGGTGTGCAATGAAAGTGCCAGATGGCCTGAAACCAGGGACCAAAGATACCCGAGAAGAATGTCTTGCTTGTATAACACACATGAAGGGACGGGGAAGAACTAAACGCAGTGCCTTATAATTGCAGTGGCTTGAAAAGTGTTCGTTATTTTGTAGTTGGGGAGGATTTCACAGAATTATAGAGTGTGTTGGGTTAGAAGGGACCTTTAAAGGCCATCTAGTCCAACCCCCCTGCAGTAACCAGGGACATCTTCAACTCGATCAGGTTGCTCAGAGCCTCATCAAGCCTGGCCTTGAATGTCTCCAGGGATGGGGCCTCCACCACCTCTCTGGGCAACCTGGGCCAGTGTCTCACCACCCTCAGTGTAAAGAACTTCTTCCTCATGTCTAATTTAAACCCACCTTGCTCCAATTTAAAACCATTGCCCCTCGTCCTATCCTACATGCCCTTGCAAACAGCCCCTCCCCAGCTTTCCTGTAGGCCCCCTTCAGGGACTGGAAGGCTGCTAGAAGGTCTTCCTGGAGCCTTCTCTTCTCGAGGCTGAACAACCCCGACTCTCTCAGCCTGTCCTCACAGCAGAGGTGCTCCAGCCCTCGGATCATCTTCGTGGCCCTCCTCTGGACCCACTCCAACAGGTCCATGTCCTTCTTGTGCTGAGGGCTCCAGAGCTGGACCCAGGACTCCAGCTGGGGTCTCACCAGAGCAGAGTAGAGGGGCAGAATCACCTCTCTGGATCTGCTGGCCACGCTTCTTTTGATGCAGCCCAGGACGCGATTGGCCTTCTGGGCTGTAAGCGCACATTGTTGGCTCGTGTTCAGCTTTTCATCCACGAGTACCCCCAAGTCCTTTTCTGCAGGGCTGCTCTCTATCACATCATCCCCCAGCCTGTATTGATAACGAGGACTGATATATGATGAATTATCTGGTTTATTACAGATTATTGTGTTGCCCTTTCCTCAGGTTCATGGTCTTGGTTTAGATCCACATGAAGAACATAGGCCAAGCAAACAAGGCAATTTCATTTCTGAATGATGCTTCCACACAGGAATATCCCAAATTAATTTCCCCATCCCTTGATTTGAGATGAAGTCAAAGCCTGTTACCAAAGCAATCTGCCCTCTAGGATCCCATTTTCTTCCCTTTGCTCAAGATTTAAAAGATATGGAGGAAGGGAGTGTTATTGCAAGAAATGATGAGCTTTTGCCAAAGCAGATGCATAACAGTTACCTCACCTGAAAAAGGGACTGAACGTCCAGGCTTGCACAGGCATCTGCGAACATTTGCCACTTTCTCTCTTCGCAGACAAAGCTCGTCTCCCCGTGGAAGGAGGGAGAACAAGGCTGAATACAAATAGCCCCGTTATCTTTGCACGGAACGAGATTTACACACCCATCTGGAAAATAAGCCAAGCAGATATTGTTAAAAGGTGTAAGACAGCATGCCCTGGCCCATGAGGTGAGTATCAGGGATAAAGTATTGATAACTGATAAATTCTCACAAAGAATTAAAAAGACATACAGCTATTCACTGTACCTTGCTCATTGCCAGTCTTTGATTCCTTACCGAGAACCTGAAAAATAAGGAAAAGTGGAATGTACATTGAATGTTAAAAAAAGTAAGTAAAAGATGACTCCTCATCACAAACTGGAGAGGTGATTTCAAGGGCAAAAATAGTCCTTTTGAGGTCCAGAAGACTTTTCAAGGTCCAGAATGGAGAGCTCATGGCCCCTTGCTTGTACAGACCAATTGAGAACTCTCTACTAACAGTTTGTCTCAGTATATCAAGGCTTCAGTTGCACCTTTCTACTGGTGACACACTGAGCCAGTGGAGAGCACCACACATGTCTCCAGCAGTTATTACTCAGACAAAAAGCCTGTATCAGACTTATTCTCATCAACGTGAAAATGATGGAGAGCTTATTTGACTTGTACACGAGAACAGGCAATCTAAACGACTTTTGCCATAAGATAAAGCTACAGTTGTACAAATACCAATAGTCGCTTCGATCCTTTCCCGACGGGGAAGCGGCCCCGAGGCAGGCATAGTGGGCTCCTCGAGACGAGACCACTTGCTGGGACTGCGTGTCGTACAACCAGGCGCCACCCCGAACAGCTTCCATCGCTGCCTGGTCAAACGGTCTATCATCTACAACCAGCCAAACCCTATCAGTCTGGAAGCAAAGTCTGACTATGCGATGCCTTGGAAACGATGCAGTTATTGCTGGGTAGAGCAGCCTGAACAGCAGCTTTCTAACACTCCAAGAGTTGTGCTGGAGGTTGCCTGGCATATTGAATATATTGAATACTTCAAAGTATTTTCTCCTGCGGTGACAGGACGAGGGGCAATGGTTTTAAGCTGAAAGAGGGTAGGTTTAGACTGGACATAATGAAACGTTTTACGATGAGGGTGGTGAGACGCTGGCACAGGTTGCCCAGAGAAGCTGTGGATGCGCCATCCCTGGAGGTGCTCAAGGCCAGGTAGGACAGGGCTTTGAGCAGCCTGGTCTGGTGAAACTTACCCTGAGAGCGGAGCGTGGCGCGGCTGGGAAGATGTGCAGAGCCCAAAGCAGCAGGCAGTGAACTACCCTCACATCCATCGCCTCTCATTTACTGCTTTCCTCCTGGGAGAAAGAGATGTTTAAGAAGTTCAGACATCTCTGTTTTCACTCCTGAGCACAGTCCAGTTGCTAGTAAGACAGCAGCTAAACCCATCCCCCCAGAGACTGCCCTTCCCAGGCTTGCAGGGTGATTTTCAGACATTTACCTTTTATTAACTTTTTGCACTGAGAATGATTCTTGAAACTTCTCTGGAAAAATAAAAATAAATAAATCTGTTCGACACTGGAAGTTACTGCATTAATAATTTACTTGCAAGCTGGAGAGCTTATTAAAGCATTTCAGCCTGTGGCTGCCTTTTGAAGTGCTTTAAGACACTTCGCCGGGTTCAATGCTGCTACTCTCTCCTTGAGCAGCTCCCGATGAGACCTGCCGCGGGAGGTAGGAAACTCGAGCCCCTGGGGCTCCGATATCCAAATTGGAGAAACAGGGACCAGGCTGAAGTGAAGGGTTATTTGCTTTGCAGACAGGATTCAGGCCTCTGCCCCTCCATGAAGCTTCCTGTCATCCCTGGTAAAAGCTTAATATCCTGGGATGCAACTTGTTACAGGTGTATTTGCTGGAGGAAAATAATCCAGTACAGGGAATGAAGGAAAAATAGCGTGCTATATCCAATCGGATTATTAAATGACATACACATCCGAGGCAAAAGCAACAGCTGCTGTGGATTCAAGAGAATCAAGATATGTACTAACAAAACCCCAATAAAATACATAAAAATCAGTGAGCTAAAACACTAAAGCAGCAAAAAAAAAAAAAAAAAGCAAGGTGACAGAGCAGGATGATTGGTTGGATTTCAGAAGACGCACACATGAGAAGGATCGCCAAATCACCACACTTTGATAGAAGATGCTCAAATTTCCCCCCATAGAGACCGACCAGGACCGAGGATCCCGAAACAGAAGAGGTCCTGCACTGACAGAGCAGAGGTGTCTTTTTCTATCCAAGAAAGTTCTCATCATCTGCTGGCATCAAAGGGCCAGACACACAGCTGGCTGCCCCTCTCATCTGTGACATTTGCTTACCTAACCGTATTTTTAGATCTGCAAGTTTACTACTTAATTATGAAGAGATCATAAAAGGAACATCTAGATTTATACACTGAATTTCTAAGTTAGCTCTAAAGGAGAACACTCTGCCAGCCTCTTGAACTTGACTGGAATTAGTAAAAGCTTTTTCTGCATTTAAAGCTCATAACCATTAGCTTTTCTAAAGAAACAGAATGGATAAGGAGAACAAACCAAAAGACTTGGATCAATATTGCTGAAGAATGGGAGTTGTTTGGGAAAGACCTACAGGTTTGAGGCAAAGGATTGCATTGAAATTTCCTGATTTCTGCAGTTATTAAATGTTTATTGTATGCCTATAGCCCTAATTCTATTTCACAGCTGGGAATCTTTGAACTCATCGTGTACAAATTCATATTCAGTTTGTATTTAATCACTGATGTAGCTCCACCTGGGGCTGTTACCTTTACGTGAGGCAGAAATCTGGGACAGTTCCAGGTATCTAAAGCTCACCGAGATCCCAGCCCACGTTACCAGGCTGATCTCCTTCAGTTCCATTGCCTGACTCATCATGGAAAACACCCGGTCTCACCACTGCAAGGAAGCGCCAAGGTAACCACAGAGCAGCAACAGAAACTTAGAGCAAAACAAGCAATGGAGCAGCAAGTCACTGTCGCTTTAGGGGAAAAAACCCATGGATATACTACCATAAGCCCACGTGAAAGCATATACAGCTACTCTTCTCCCCCAAAAGCATCCAGTTATGGTACTTTTGATAGAGGATGATATATATATCCTTCCAGTACCTGAAGGGGGCCTACAGGAAAGCTGGGGAGGGACTGTTTGCAAGGGCATGCAGCAACAGGACAAGGGGCAATGGTTTTAAACTAGAGCAGGGGGGGCTTAAATTAGGCATGAGGAAGAAGCTCTTTACAATGAGGATGGTGAGACACTGGCCCAGGTTGCCCAGAGAGGTGGTGGAGGCCCCATCCCTGGAGACATTTAAGGCCAGGCTGGATGAGGCTCTGAGCAACCTGATCGAGTTGAAGATGTCCCTGCTTACTGCAGGGGGTTGGACTAGATGGCCTTTACAGGTCCCTTCCAGCCCAACACATTCTATGATTTTGGTATCTAATAATAAACTACCTGCTGACATGAAGAGAAACATGTGAAGGCAGGGTTTCAGAGAGTGATTTCCTGGTCCAAACTCAGACAATGGACTTTTGGGGTTTTTTTGGAGAAAGGTCTGTAAAGAACTGAGGTTCATAAAGGTCCATTAAAAAAGGAAAAGTCCATAAAAACTGAGCTGTTAATCCAAGACACCACAACTAGAAACTTGACACTTTTTGAAAATGGTCCCCTGGATGAAGAACAACTTGCCCCTCCATGCACCCATCCTTGCTGGCATTCATTCACATTTCAAGGGCAATGGCAGGAGCACTAGGATATTAACTTTGCTTCCCTTTTTAAGAAGCTGTAAACACATTCCTCCTCTGTTCCAGAGGTTTCTGCTCCATCAGGGCACAGGCACGTGAGCTTCTGAGTTGTTGAAACCATCACAATGTGGAAGGGACTTTCTAGTAGGAGGACACTTCCATACCCTCAGGTATCCCCCACCCAACTCAGAAGACTCTCACCAGCTGCTGATCCTCCTTCTTCAGCTCATGTCATTTGGTCACAGCATCCCAGGGGAGACAAAACCCTCAACAGCAGGGAAAGAGTGCAGACTCACTTCAAGACCAGGCTGGATGGGGCTTGGAGCAGCCTGGTCTAATGGGAGGTGTCCCTGCCCAGGGCAGGGGGTTGGAACTGGATGATCTTTAAGGTCCCTTCCAACCCGAACCATTCTATGAATCTATGAGTGAGTGGCCAGACGGTGGTTATGAGAGGGGAAAGAGCCTCTTAAAACAGTAAAAAAAAAAAAAAAAAAAAAAAAAAAAAAAAAAGGTAAAGCTATCATGTATTTAAAAAGTAATCCATATGTTGGTTAAAGTATCATAGCCTTAATTTCAAAGGCCTTACTCTACAACTTCTGTTGGTTTAAAATCAAAGTGTTCTGTAAAACCCTACAAAACTACTCCCTCCCCCTACCTCAAGCACTTTCTTGCTTTTAATTTCTGGCAGGATGCTCTTAATTGCCGGGACACGAGGCAGCCCGGCCCCACGCGGTCACAGCTGCCAGAGGGCTCAGCCCAAGCAGCGACCGCTGTGGGAACTACACAGCCCCCCAGGCCGGTGGACCAAAGGTCTCTGCCCAAAGGGTTCTCCACCACCTGGGGTCACAGCTTTCCCCCCCTCCGCTACCCCAGATGATGAACTATAGTGAATTCTATGGGGAGAGGTATCCTGCACAGAAATGACAGTTGTTATATATATATATTTTATATACATACATTTATATACATACATATAATATATTTTATATACATATTATACAAAATAAAAGTTTACACTGGGCTTGCCGTAATTAGCTAGACAAATATATTTTCCCAAATGCTGCAATCTTGTGTATTTAACATTTTTGTGTATTTAACATTTTAAAAAATATATATATATTAAATCCGCTGTTACAGAACCTAATCTATTCTTTTTAGGGCTTGAATGGCTACGTGGCTAGCTTAAAACCCAATAAACCACCATAATGTGGTCCCTCGCCATTGCTACCACCTAGCGCGTGAAAAAGACTGCAGCAGGAGACTTGAGAGTCTTCAACATGGCCATCCAAGAATAAAAAGTAAAGCTCTTAACTACACAGAATTGTATTAGTTGTATTTTTAAAAGGGATCAGACTTGGAAAATAAGAATTAAAGCAAAGCAAGTTCTGCGCAGAGAGTGATCTTTACAGCAACCTTACCTGTAAGAAAACACCAGATTTTCTTAAAAGTGGTAACACTGTGATTAGAGACCAAATACAAAACTACGAGCAAAAAGATCAGAGGATAATTAAGGTATCTAATTTCCACAGATGTAAGGGCAATATAAAACCAAGGAAATAAGCACAAAGTAAATACGGCCTAAGCAGTTAGGTGCATTTTAGATTGCAAACGAACCAAATTTCACAGACCACTGATAATTTTCAAGCAGGTCAGTGTTGTTTTGTGCTGGTACTTACTGTTTGCAGAAGTCTGGGTTCCACTGTCAGCAAAATTACAGGCAAAATTACAGCAAAATAAGACAGGCGAGATCCTGAAGATATCACAGACGAGCATCCAACCATTCATCCGCTGCCATCGTGCCCCAGCCTCACTTGTACAGTCTCACCCAGCGCTGCTTGGGTGCTCTGATTCATTTAGAGCTTTCCCATGAAGAAATAACTTTGGCATCAGCCTATTTTCTTTTCTTGTCCGACTGGATTAACGCTGACGAACCTGCAGATGACAATAAAGGTATTGCACTGCAAAACGACACAACAAGCTACAAACACACCCACAAAACTGCCAGACTTCCACCTTTGCCAGGAGTCCACGCAGATGAATCACCCCTGCCTGGTTTGTACCCTTCCCTCCTGGTGGAGGAGGCACCTTCTGCTCTTCTGTACTTCACAGATCTTCTAGACTTTAGAGACCAAAGACGAAAAATTCATGATCAAAACCTGGTCAAGTGAACGCATCACCCTTCGTAAATCAAAGATGACACTACTGCCATTGCTGAAAAGATCAACGAGGAAGTAATAATCTTTTCTTTATGGGCTGCACCCATCGTAAGGGGTGAGAGCTGTCTGACAAACCTTGTGCCATGTTCGCTCTTGGCCCTTAATATTGGCTCACCTCCAACAGCCAGTAATTTACTGCAAGTAGTTTATTGTAACAGAAGAGCAATTCCTAACACTTTCTATTCACAGGGCTGCTTGGGAAGAGCTTCAGTCACTGATTTTTTTCTACAGTCCTGCAACATGTTTGTCAGGAGCTTAGAGAGTTTCCTGAAGTACTGTAATTTTTGTCTGCTGCCACAACTTCAGTCAGTCCTCAGCCAAAAGGCAGGTCTCCCGTTTTAGCCTAAAGGTAGGTGTCATTTGCTGTTCTGTTGTGATAGAGCCAGCCTCGCATCTCACATTGCTATCAAGGAGGAATTAAGCCAAGCACAATTAGACACAGCCAACACAACCTACCTGGGAAGGTTAAAGGACTTGCTCTTGACACAGCAGCAGGCAGAGGTGAATTAAAAGGTGGCACCTCAGCAACCTTTTAAATCAGAAGGGCCAAAGACCAGATCACGTCAAGGTACGGACACCGGTTTTAAAAGGCTTCTTCCCCCAGTCACCTGGAGTTGCGTTTCTACACACTCCCTGAACCCGTGCTGTGATGGCAAGACCGAACACCCCTCGATTCTCAAACACCTCCTCAACCTGAGCAACAACCCTCTGAAGGCCACAAATGCTGGCGTGCTTCAACACTCGGACACACACACGCCCTCCTCCCACAAGGAAGAGGTGTCAATCTCTGCTCCCCGGGGGCTTAGAAAGATACTCAAACCATGAACACTGTTTCCATGAATTCGTGAACCATGAATTCAAGGAAGGTGCTCCAAACCCTGAAGCCACGAGCAGTCTTGCGCTTTACAAGCTGGTCGAGGCCGTTTGCATTCTTCGAGCTGGGAGGTACGTGCCTGGGCACCCAGAAGGGAGTGGTTTGTCTTTTCAGCTCTTGCAAAATCCAGTTACCCAAGATACACGAGCAGCTGCTTTGACACTGCTCTAAGAAAGCAAACAGCCAGCAATCAAAACCATCTCCGAGAAACAGCAGCTGTGAAAACCTGTTTTTCCCCATTTCCTTTGGAAAGAGTTAAGAGACTTCTGCTAATTTACAACTTTTAAATCAATACCTTGTATTCATTGAAGTGCAACAGATACTTCGCTACACAACTCAAAGTCACATTACAGGTTTTCATCAGAAACTTCATTCTCTTAGAAGCAACATTAACGAAAAAGATTATCTTCATGGAGATTGTTTAAATAAATTAAAAAAAAGTAGATGTCATTTATTTTTATTTTGAAAACAGTACCTTGTATGCAAACAAAAACTTTTTAGAGGATGTTATGAAGATTTAATAAAAGCCTTGCAGTTTAAAAATGCCCTTCTGTTGTTGTGTTCTTAATTTGCTTTTTTTGCTCATCCATATCCCTTTTAAACATGCCATACTCTCAGTCTTCAGCTCTTCACTACAGATTTAAGAAGTGGCTCAAACATAAATTTATCCACGTTACTGAGTGGCAATAGCGATCTTAAAAAAAAAGCTCTGAAAATGCACAGTAAGGTCAGTTCAATATGGACCAACAGGGGGCAGGGGGGAAGGTATAAAGAGATACTGAGAAGTTAATATTCCCAATTACACTTGCAAAGAAAACCAGTAAGCTTTCTAGCCGTTTGGATCCTAAGCCATCCTGACATTCAGGAACCACAGCATCCCAGTGAGTAATTTAAAATCTGAAAGCCTCAAAGGGGACTATATAAATAATAATACATTTTGCTCCCACCCCGGCCCCAAACTCCTCCTCCACAGGATCTGATGGCATATGAAACGTCCCCGAACAGAACGGAGCACACATTTCAACAGGTTTTTAAACTTATTTTATTTGCTGCGTTTGGATAGCATGCATCATTTTACAGCACCGGTAAACAAGTCAGTGAAGCATACTGCTTTTAGGAACTTGTATGTGGAATGTCTTCAAAAAACCATTACCCTCTCCCCCTCCGCTCTGGTACATAACACTAGCTGAAGACAAGACAGACATAGATCAGAGCAACTTCCCTATGGCTAAAAACACTCATAGCAGCGATTTTTAAAGGAGGGATTTATGAAATCAAGTCATTGCACTTGGGTCATTTATTGCTATAGCGAAAAAGGCCATTAAATAATGAACACCTCTTGTTTGTGGTTTTAACTGATTGTCTCATTCTGTTCGTCTGCTCCAAGCTTATGTGCAGACACAATTTCTGTAGAGCAATCTGTTCCAAGATTTGTTTCATGCTCTGATCACAGTGAAGAGCTTGTGTAACAAAATTGGCTGTTCCATTTGGCTCAATTCTTGCTTTCCATCACCTGACTCAGAGGGTATGAATTCTAAGTGCGGGTTTAGCGTCTGACGAGAAGCGTTACCGCTGCACATTACTCCTCAATACCAAAGATCTGGCTCAAGTCTTCATTTGTGATGCATCTAGGCAATTAAAAGTTCAAAGCATTAATATTGAATCAGCTTATTAGCAGTGTGACTAGCAAACATTACCCAATATTTGCACAGTGGATTAATCAAATTTTACGAACAATTTACATCAGCAACTGACAAACATCCTCCAATTGACTTTTTTGATGTATTTTATTATGCATCAACTGTGGAAAAAAATACTCTCAAGAAGTAACACTTCCATGTCACTTGAGCAAGTGATGTACTACATAATTACTATATTTACGACTATTTCCATAAATAGAAACTTAATTAGTTCTCTTATTGGTGAAGTTGCCACACTACGTGGCATGTTTTTGTCATGTAAATTCTAGCAGACCAAAAGGAGATAAGGTGATTTACTCACAGAAGTAATCCGTTTGACTGGCTTTCTAAAGCCGTGTGTTTGTTAATGTTTTAATCAAATGAACACAGCAATAAATATCATTGTCTGCCATCACTTTGCATATTATTCTGGTATCCTGTGTTGAGCTCAGGGGTTCGAGATAATGGCAACGCACAAGCTTTTAACTGTTTTCCATAGAACGTGAAAGACACCCTCTTGGAAACCAGCACAATGCTGTCAAAGCAACTGTTCCAATCACTCATTAAAATACAAAGATGTTACTAAATTTAGAGGTACACAATATACTGATAAAGTTTATGGCATAAATATATAAATATTGAGACCTTTTGAGAGTATCAAAAGTTCCAGAGGGATTTATTTGGAGACATATTATAAACAAAACCTGACTATTGTAAAAACAGATCAAGACACATATTTAACCACTAGAAAGACTGATGACTTCAGTTTAGATACAGAGAAGCACAGGTGTTGTGACTTAAGGTTTACTTTTTCTTGCTGTAATATTTCAGGCACAACAGGTTGAGTTAAGACTGGATTCTGGTCTCACTTCCATATTTCTTGCGTTTTGTGGTTTTAAAAGTTAACTTTGTCATAACGTTATGATTCAGTCCTAAATCCCTTTTTAATCCAATAGTGCAAGTGACAAAGTGTTCTGCTCAGTTACCCAGATTAGATCATTCGTTCTTATTACAATGCATAGGAGTTTTTCACCTGCTTCATCGCATGAACAAATTCCTATCTCATGACATAACTTACAAACAGAACATTATTAATATTCTCACTGCAGACAGGCGCAACAGCAGAACCGGCCAAATGATACAAATATCATATATTCCCTTTTGCACGTAGGGGAAGAGTAGTGACTACAGTTACGATACAGTTATTCCACCCCTCCCAGTAGAACATTTTACAGATTAGTTGTAAAGATAGATCACCCTTTTATAGTATAGATCTCTTTAAAAATTAAGCTACAGGTATTCAATAAAAATCTATTAAGAATTCCCTCTCCTTTCTATACAGATTCAGTAGTATTTTCAAGCAAACCAAAAAACAAGGTCTGCAATTCCAGCACAGTAAGAAATAAGGCCTCTTTTATATTGGCAAAAAAATTACACCGTTATTCTTTTCTGTTTTCTTATCTCTCTGAATAAAAGACTATATTCCTTTTTTTACTACATTTTTTCTTTAAGACTGTAGAACACCAGCATCCATTATTACAAAATAAGAGTCAGTTCTCCTTGTGTTCAGCTTTCAATTCCTGATGAGTTAAAAACATTGAGTCCATAGCTGTCTCATGTAGACATCACTGCTTTCTTCAATTTTTCTATTTCAAGCTGGAAAAAGGACATTTTGAAAAGAAGAGTCAGTATTAAAATACCAATAACCTAAATTCTTCAGAGCTTTCACCAAAATTCTAACCTTTGTATTTCAAAGACACGTAAATAAAATTGTAACACAGAAACATGTGACAGCTCAATACTTACAGCTGATTTTATACTACTACATTGCTAAACAAATGAGAATTTAAAATCATTAAAAATTTGCCTACAGTTCTGGTACATCTTATTGGATAAACTCACTCTGAATAAAGCAGTCAAAGCTGGGTTGTGGAATCACTTGACATTTCTTCACTTCCGAAAGCAGCCTTCATGCAAAATACCATGCCACAATTGATGTGTATTTCTTCAAAAGGATTTAGAGGATACGTGGAAGTTACCTCCTCTCCATTCCCAGTGCATATTTAAGGCAGCTTCATTGATTGCTTTAGAGATGTATTAAAGAATGACTCACCAGAAGGTCTTCTCAAGTTTCGAAAGTAGCTTTGTTGTGTCAATAAGAAGTATTATTTCACAAATAAAATGCCCTTTTGTACCAGACTGAAGTAATTTTCTGTAATGAGCTCATCCTATTAACTACTTAACAGCATCACACAGAATCACAGAATCTTCACAGTTGGAAAGGACCTTTAAGATCGAGTCCAACCATCAAGTCACACTGTAACACAGGTAGCCCCCTTCATCAATAGAGAGGTGTGGCGTTCATTCATAAGGAAATTTGTCAAATGCATTCTGTTCTTTTGGCAAATTATCCGCTTAATATTTAAGCGGTTCACCAAAAATTTAGGAAAGTTTACTTTTCCCCTCTTTTTCTTTTGATTACATAAAGTAAACTTGTCCTTCAATCTTACAAAAGCAAAGTATTAATATTCTCTTGGAACATGTCCAGTTGGACATATTTCTAGCAAAGAGCAGAACCTAGCAACATTGAACTGAACTCACATGCCAACACTCATACATATTCTTAAAAAATAATTTTCCAGATAAAGCAAGCTGAACAAAGATGAACTGCGAGTCTTTTATATACAGCCAACCGCCTTGTGAGGCCTCATTCAACCACACAGTAACACAGCAATACAAAAAGCTTGAGCAGGTTCGTAAAGACTTTCCTGTGGCATCAAATTCCAGAACACTGCCTAGATACTTCTAACCGTCCCCCACCTCCAATTGCTAACATTACCTCCAGATTACTTCGCAACAGCTTCTCTTCTTCCAAATCCTTCTTTAGTTTTTCCAGTTCTCTCCTAATAATAGTTAAGATATCAGAAATACAAGTCAGACGAGGGGGGAAAAAAAAAAAATCCATATTACTAAGAAGAGGAAGCACAGGCCTTGTTTAAATTTTGTAAGAGGAATTCACCTAACAACTGTTTAATGCTACATCTTACAAATAAAGCTTACGTATAAGTACATGCCCACTAGTGAACTGGTAATCAAATCTGTCGGACCACAAGCTTCCACCAACTCTCAAGACTTCCTATCTAACACAATGCCCCTATCCTTAACTTATAATCACAATTTTAAGTAGGCTACTTAAAAATCTGTATTGTTATTTTACTTGGAAAGCAGAATTTAAGCTACAATAACCAGGCAATTTCTACATACAGAATAGAAATTCTTTAGAACGTTTTTAAAACATGCTTTATTTCCTAGCTATGTTCAGGCAAGAAAGTGCTAAGAATTATCATGAAGTCACTGAAGAACTAGTTCATTAACCACCAGAACTCATAATTTACTAGTTTGCTTTGGAGAGCAACTGATCCTGATGTTTTATAACCTCTCAAAAGGTCACTCTAAAAGCCAGTTTGGTTATCTGTAAGAATGTAAACAGAAATAAGGTAAATTTCCTACAGATTGGTCTTTACTATGTTTACTCAAACACCAGTTACATTTTTCTTTGACATCATTCTCCAAACACAGCCCTACCCACATGCACACAGATGACAGGCCCACCACGATCACCAACGTGAAAAGCTCGGTAGTATCTTTCCCTGCTGCCAGCCATGGCAGTACTGCAGCTACTTCTGCGCAGTGTTACACAAGGCCAGCATGTGTACTTACGTTAAATACCACAAAAGTTATCTCCTTTTCCTTGCAGTGAAAGCACTGTTTAACAAATGTTTTCAAAGAGCTATAATGAAAGCAGGAGCGCAAAGGAGGAAGGAAAAAATGTGTACAAATGCCAAAAATACTCTGACATCATATTTGTACATATTTAAGACGTTGAGTTGGATCAAATTCTAAAGAACGAAGTTCTGAATTAATATATAAATATAGAATAGCTTTTTATTTTTAAGAAGTTTAGTATTGAAGACATTTGGTCTATGTATCTCTTTGCAGTCTAAGAAGGAAAATATTTACCCATGTTCTTTCTTCAGTGCATCTACTAAACCCATCAAATCATTAATCTGAGTCCTGAGATCGTCCACAGAAACTTTTTCATCATCCGGCTCTCCTTTAAGTTGGACATCCCCAGGGAAAAAGTTCGGTAGAACACAGCTTGGTCTCTGAGACGAAGATGGAATTGGTGGACTGAGTGCAGATGGCTGAAAAAAATACAATCAGTAGAAAGCTAAGAAATGAAATCTTTATGAACTGGCCACTTACAGCATACAGATTGTAGTGGTATGGGAGCTACATGTGCACAAGCTTCCTGAATTTTCTACCCAAAAGGTAAAAAACAATGTCCAGTCCAAACAAACTACAGTAGTATAAGAGAGAGTTCTTTTATAGAGCTCTTCATTAAGCACTTCCCTGAGGTTCCTGTAGTCACTAAAAGAAGTGCTCACGCTGCAGGTCTCTCTACACTTTAAAAAAAAAAAAAAACCCAAAACAAAACACAGCCCTGTGATTTACTGGAGCCCATTGGTTCATTATAAACAATCTTTTGTGCACCTTTCTGATTTGCTCAGTTGTTCTGTCTGTTGGGAGACTAATGGCCGAGCAGATACAAAACTCATTTGGGAAATAGCACCATAGCTTCATGACACTTGATACAGTAGTTCTCATCGGAACTGATGGACTTGATAAAGTATAAATAAACTTTACACTAAAATTTCTACTATGAACATTATACTAAGTGACATGGCTCACTAAATACAATTATTAGCATTTAGATGGTTGCATCAATCTAAATCGGGAATACGAGCAAGATGAACAGAGTACCTAGCTGCCTGGTACTTCTCTCTAGTGCCTTGGTATCATACCTTTTTTGTTTCCACTGGCTTTGGTTTGGCACTTTCCTCTTCTTTCTGCACCTTCAAATTTTTTTCTGGACTCAGATTTTGACTTGCCTGGTAAACCTTTCATTAAAAAAATGAAAGGTTTTCAGAATTAAATAAAAACAAACTAGTAAATAAAAAAAGAACTGTTACATGTTTCTAAAGGTGCAGTAATAAAAAGAACAAAAATAAACTAAGCTTAGATTGCTAGACTACCATAGTTCTCTCTCCCTGCCAGTCAGAGCTTTCTTTCCCAGCAACACTCGTTCAGCTGAATTTAAATCAAACATAACAATCTTGGGCAGGATTTTCAAGCATCTCTGCAGCACTTAACAAGTCCTTGATGTTTTCGAGAGCCTGTAGGTGCTTCCATAAAACAATAACATCAAGAGGCAGTAACTGTAGATGGCAACTGGCATGACTGAACTATACAACATCCCATGATATAAATCGATTTCAATGGCTCTGCACCACCTGGTTCTCATGGTCTGACAATCTCACATCTTCGCACATGAGATCACAAGTCCCACATTACAGTAACATTAAATTACAAAGTTGTGGTGGCCAAAGACTACATGTTGTTAGGTTTGTAAGGCACTAAAGACACTTTCAGAGTTGTGTGTAGGCACAATGCTTATTTCATCATTAGTGATGCTAGGAGAGCTGAGTTATTTACTGCAGTAATACCCCTCAGAACAAACACTCCTTAAAGGATGCAGCTGCTCTTACGTACGCTTCCCTCCTGGGAACAGATCTTCCCGTAGACAAAGTCTATAGGAACTGAGCCTCTGCGGCATTTTGCATTTCACTCTCAGGTAAAAACAGTCTTATGGACCGTTTAAGTGCAATCCTGTTTCCTGGGAAGCTAATTCTTAGTTCACTACTGGGAAAATACACCCAATATACTCACAGGATTACCGCTACTGAAACGTGAAGGCGGCCTCCTACCAGGCATCTTGGGTCGGTTTGCAGTAGGGTGGGATAGATTATCTGAGGTAGCTATTACATCATCAAAGCTTAACAGATCTAGAAAGAGATGAAAACAGACCACCATCAAGACCAGGTGGCTTTGCTGTGTTCTTTTTTATCACTTTTTTCATCGAGACAAAAAAAAAAATAATTATCAGAATTCTTATTGTTTCAAAGACTTTCAGCACATAGAACACATGAGCCATATGAAACAACTACATGACTCTGATCTACCTGGGAAACCACATTTTCCCCCTTGAAAAAAATTAGCTGTTAATTCAACTAGCATTTGAGTTCTCAACAGAAGAAGTGCTGTAGTAACACGGCAGGATAAAAGAGACCTAACAAGTATCTGCAGAAAAACCTATTTATGACTGGTGTTTTTTGAGAGGTGCCATATTCAACTACTTAAAAGAGGATATTTTCTTGTTGCTAAACTTGCATGAAAAGCATGACAATACAAGTTTAGTGACTAAGACAAAAATAAAAACAATGTGGTAAAGTACACGTTAACTTACTTTCACCAAGTCTGGACAAGACATTAACTGCAAATATTTCTGTTCAGGGTAGTTTTTTTCCTATGCAGTACTTCGTCTAAATAAAATACACTTCATAAAGTCTGTAATAAAACATTTCAGAACTCCATTCTCATACTTTATTAAATCATAGAGAGCTCTTTGCTCCTTAAGTCTCTTTATGCTTATAGCTCTAGGTAAATTCTGTCTTAGATCAGTAGAAATTGGTTATGTTCTATGGGAAGAGGCAACCTTAGGAAAAAAAAAAACTATTAATGGGCGGAACAGAATATATCTGACCTAATAACACAAGTACTTCCACCTAGTTAACAACTGGACTTCTTAACCATTTCTCCACAAAAATAATACTTACCTGTCAACAAATGTGTAACAAGACAGGATTTTTATTTAAGCATCAACATAAGATTATTGATGTTATATATAATTTTACAACACAAATTCATTAGTTGAATGAATTAGTTGACTTGTTCTAGAGACTCTAAATGTTTAACTAAATTGCCACACAGCATTTACTACAGGCGCCAGAAGGTTTTGGGGTTTGGTTTTGGGTTGGGTTTTGTGACCTCTCATTTTTACATGACATTATGATCAAACAGAAGTTATGATACTTCTTTCCCTGTTTTCTCATTCATTTTGAAGCCACAGCAAGAGGTCAGATGAGGAAAAAAAAGCCCTAAGAACACTGAGCCAGACCATTCATACCTCTTCAGTGTTTGGATGGTTTAAAATCATCCAATTAATTCAAGTTTTACTCACACATCGTCAGAGATAATTTATACCTGTAGGTACTAAGTTTTCCACTGAATGCCTTAACTGATTTTTAATGCCTTCTACTCTGCGTTACTATCCTTGAAGTCCTTAAAATATTCACAACTTTTGGACATCCCCAAACGTATTTACTTCATCATCTGTTGCCTTGTTGAAACGCAAGCTATCTATTACCAATTTATCTGTTACCAATCAGTTTTGCTGCTTTTTAATTTTTATTAAAGAGAATGTAACGACAGTCTTTTGTAAACATGTAATCATATTCGCAATTAAAAAAAGCGGGGAAGAAAAACAAAGAAGGAAGAAACAGAAGAGTGATGAATGGCAAGCGGCTGACGGAAAAGAGGATGAGTGAGAAATAAATAACTACAAAGGTATTTTTGCTGTAGTTTGTGACAATAAAATATTTAAACTTATTAGAAGTTGAGCACCAGTGATCGAGGGGTATATCTGCATGTTCTTTACTCAATCGACAGTAACCCCAGAAAACTAACCTGTGACAAAACGCAAATCAGGATTTTTGTTAGTTGGGTATTATTAAAAAGGTAACAATAATGCAGGAAAAAAATAAACATGCCTCTTCCCCCATCTCAGTAACTTCTGCCTTTAAACAATCCTCCTTTTGTCATTCAGCAGAAATGAGAAAACTTTTGGCAGTAAATTTAAATAAGAACTGTAAATTGAGTTGCTACTATGATTGTAATGCCAGCCCTGTCTCCATGAACAAAGAACAAATCAGGCATATTAAGTGTATTAAGAACATATTAAGAATACTGCGTACTTCTGAAAAAAACACGCAGTATTTGACAAGGCTTGGAGATGAAGACTGCTACAGTCTTGAACTGTACATGATTTAAATACAGATGGTGGGATGACACTAAAGCCAAGGTTTTTTTTTCTTATTTGGAAGATCTAAAGGAAATTGCTACACTCGAGACAATTGCTCAGCATTAAAACATTACCAGCACGTTACAGTCAGAAGGAATTCTGACTGTACTCGAATCTTCCTTTTTACCTTTCCATTTTGCTCCTTTAGTATAGGGAAGAAATTAAGACACAGGCTGGTGGCGATTAGGGTTTATTGTTGGGGTCGTTTTGTTTGTTTTATTGTGGGCTTAGGGGATTCGCTTGCTTGTTTTTCTTTTTCAACAGCATTCTTAGTTATTGTAGGAGAAAGCTTGGCCCCACTGAAACCAATAAAGATACTGATGAAACCCACTGAAAATTCACAATTTACACACATTTCAATCAATAAAGTGACTTATCAATTAACTTTCTTACAACAGCCTGTGAGTAATTGCTAAAGGAAATCCCACCATGGTGCCAAAAGAGCAATACCGTACATCTGGGGATAATTTGAGTCAAAAAAAATATTTTAAGGCTGAGCGAGAACACCTTTCTTTCTAGAAAGATGAGCTAAGCTTAAACAGTTACCTAGGACAGACTATTAGAAATGTCTCTTCTTCAAGCTTAACATGGATCTGGAACAGAGCTGTTAGGAGCTTTAACGGATACAATTAGGTGAAAAGTTTTGTTAAGGTTTGTGAATGCTTTGAGTGTACTCGTAGCAGTTTGTCTTAAAAAGCCTTCACAAAAAGAAGCAAAGCTGAAGGGGTGTCTAAAGAAATTATGGTTCCAACATCTCACGTGGCCGGGGTTTAAAAACCCATGATAAAAAAGTGAAACACATGCAATATTTCAGAAGGCAAGACCTCACATTAATCTGCAGAGTAAGAGAAGACAGCAGGCAGCCCTTTTTCCTATTTCGCATTTTGCTGACATTGCCCCCCAAAACTCTGGGGACTCATAGAAGCTCTAGAATATTTAAATTCACAGTTGAGCAATAGTAGGTATTTGCTACAATTAAGCCTGTGCCTAACATGTGACTTTCATAAATGCTGTTTTACAACACTCATAATACTAAATACGCAACTGTGAAGTCTTTGGCTAATTTGTGCTATAGAAAGATAAGACATTCAACCTAAATACATCTACTCCTGTAGATATTGAACACATTTCACTAGAAACACTATGTTTGGCTTATCAATAGCTGGACTGTAGTTTCTTTTCTTTGGTTGTTTTTTTTTTTTTTTTAACCTCTACAAGTTTCCTAATTGAAAAGTATACTTAAAGTAACTCCTTGTTGTAACAGCTAAGGAAAACAGGCATTCAAAGAAACAAAAAAGCATTTTAAATTGAAACCCAAAAATTTTAGTATCAATAACTGCAACTGAAAATTACGCTTATGACGTTAAGAAGAGGCTATGCGTATGGCAGAAAGCATTTGGATTTCCTTATAGATTGTTATCTTACCAAAATGGAGAAGGGTAGGGTAATTTCCTGACACGTAAGAAGGGAAACATGGCAAACAGGATAGGAAACAAAATCTGGAAAGAAAAGTCAAGGAGAGGAATGTCTAGAAAAAGATTCTGAACAAAAAATTTACTTTACAAAGCAGGAAAAAGAAACATTTGTAGAAGAAACAGAATCGCTTTACATGTTCAGCATGCTATTATTACAGCTTTAGTCTTTTACCGTACTTAATTCGAACCGAACAGAGAAACATTTATGCAGTTTTTCAAATACAGCTTTTAAGAGGAGGTATTTCAACATGATTAATATTTCTGAGTGTTTTTGAGTATTTGTCCTTATCTGAAAGAGTATTTAAAGCTTTTCCTTATCTAATGGTTGGGGGCCTAATTTTGGGG
>VXBH01009004.1:544661-572351 GCA_013400035.1 Rynchops niger
GAGGTCCCTTCCAACCCTACAATTCTGTGATTCTGTGACCTGCTGTAAAGAAAGTTAAACCTGAACAAATGCTTGCTGCCACCCTGTATCTTTGCAGGTATTTAAGGTATTAAGCTCTTTTATGTAGCAGCTGTCTACTCTTTCATTTGTGCAAGGTCAAGTTCATCATGACCTTACTTTCTTATGGTTCTTTCCATGCTTGCTGACTTCTAAGGGCACCTTGCTATACCTGCTGTACCTCCTTTCCCCGTCCTCCCCGGAGTTTTGGGCTGACTTTAAATTCCTCGAGAAGACAAAAATAAAACCCAGAAACTTGAATCCACTGGGGACAACAGCGAATTTTTTAATTATTATTATTTTATTATTATTATTTGTTTTGTTGGTTTTGGTTTTTTTTTTTTGAGTTAGTTTGTTTGGTTTTTTTTAATTTAAAAAATTTGAAAACAGTCAATTGAACACCCCAAAGGGACAGTTACACATCACCAATTTGTTTACAGTTTTGGGTAAGGATCTAGCAAGTACTTTCATGGAGGCAGAAAGGGAAACTGCATGTGGGATTGTATCAATGCAAAATTAGCCTCAGCAAAACCCCATATACAATTGTCTCAAACTCATAAGAAAAAAATAAAATTAAAACTGGAACTAAAAGAAAAGATGAGCAATTACTTACTATTACCCTCCCTATTTGTCCAGTAATTCAACTGAGAATAGTCAAAACAGAGCATAGAGACTGGATGTGGTTCTGTAATAAGGGTTTTCTTCCCCAGAAGAGCACATGAGCTACGCTGAGTACCTTTAGCACAGGTACTAACTGTGCTCAACTCTTCCTTTCCACCTATCTTACTCTATATAAAATGCTGAAACATAGAATGTTGATGCAGCTCAAGTCTTCAGGTTTTTTTCCCCTAACACAATAATAATTCTCAAGTGCCACGTCCACAGATTCTTTTACACCATATTGCTACCATAGCTACAACTTTTTCATTATGGGTTAAAGCAAAGCAGCCCACAGATTTGTAACTTCATCTGCCCCATAGTTAGTTATGCTGTAATACTTACTTTGACATGGAGTCAATCTCTTAAAGAATTAGGAAGTTATAAACTCACATTGAAAAAACTTGGTAGGTATAGGGCAAAACTCATCCTTGCATCCTTTTCACCCTTAAAACACAAGTTTCTTCCCACCTCATCCATGAGGGAACATAGAACAACAAATCCAATAAAACACACTTAGCGTATGCGATTTAAGTTATACTGACTTGGATGCAGATGACGGCAAAACAGGCTTATCTGGACGTTTTGGGTGCAGGAGCCCTGCTTTCAGTAAGCTGTTAGTCTTGCTTGGAGGAATAGGTTTCTTGGGTGGTACTTGAGGAGCTTGTGGCTTCAAAGGCTTCTGATCCAAAGCTTTTTCATCTAACAAAATAAGTCACCATAACATTTTGAAAACCCATGTTGTCTAGAATTCTTACACTGCTAATCAATTAGAAAGCAACTGCTGTCAGAAATAATTTCTTTGAAGATCAAAGTGAAAAAGAGATTTAAGTGTCTTAAGTGATACCTTGTCAACACAAACTACTTACCTGAGCTTTAAAAAACATTATGTTAAAGTAAACAAAAAGTCTTTCTACTGACATGAAACAACAGTAACAAGTTATGGATTCACATTACTGCACTGCAAATGACAGCTAAGAAGCAAGAACCTCTCTGTACTGCTACTGCATTCCCTTCTCTATGAATTTACCTTATCTCCTCTTAAAAAGGTAAGGTTTGTTTTTATTTTGTTGTAACTAGACTTCTTCCAAACACACAAACAGCACTAATTCATCTATGGAAAAAAAGGGGGAAAAAAGAATATTTATCTGAATAGCGGAATTTATTTTAGATAAATTCTATCTTTGTACAAATTCAAGGTACAGATTAAGTATGAGTAATCAAACAAAAAAGTTAAAATTATTGTTCAATGACTGCATGACCTAACAGAATATCGTCCAGAGGAGGTGACATATAACTTATGGGACACTGAAAAATTCAAGCTGCTTCACAAATGTCAGCTGACTAGACGTCAAGCCACGTTCCCTAACCACACCCTGTGCGATACCCCAAGCACTCCTATTTTTCCTTGTAAAACTATGCCACAGCTCAGTCAGGCATGCATGAAGTACTGAGGATTTAAAAGATTATTGTTAGGTTACAGCAAGGAGTTACAGTCTTTTACAGTTACTGCCCTTACAGAGCAGTAAATGAGTAAACTGGGATGGAGAGACTGACTTTCAGCTTTGATCCTCCCCATCCTCCCCTCCTATGACTTTGCTTTTAACCAAGTATTGGGCTAATGTAAAATGTCTACATACGCTATGAATTTGGGCGTAGGGTTGGAAATTTACTGCTGCTCCATCCCAGTTAAGCACCTGAACTGCCAGGTCTATGACTGACTTCCTTTGGAGAAGTCCTGCAGCCGTGGAGTGCCAGCCGTAAAATGGGAAAACACTGATTTGCTTTCACAGGAATACTTGGAAGTAAACAGATCATAAAGACGCTTCTGAAGAAAGCACCATGCAGGGCAGAACTGTCTTCCTGCTTTCAGACATTTGACCATTAGGAGAAGACAGGAACAAAAACCCTAAACTGGTTGGTATCGCCTCCCAGTCTCTCCTACTATTGAGTTAAAAAAATATAAGCTACTGAAGTAGTGGAAGGCTTTTGCCACACGGTGGTGCTGAGTGTCCAGCCTGTTAGTGGTAGCCACTTCTGCCTGCTGATCCTATACGCAAGATTTAAATTTCAAACGCCCAGTAGCAGTTAGTATTACTGAAGATCAATTACCTTTATTTTAGCTATGCTGAACACAAGTTGAGAATTACGCCTTTTGTTTTTAAGAATGAGTTCATCAACAGGGCACAAAAAATACTGGCATCAAACTGTATCCCTGAATTACCAACTGTCAGTCTTCCCTTCAGTTACTCCCACTCAAAATCCACAGCTAAGGGGAGAAGGTTAACACCAAAGGTCAAGATTCACCATGGGCACAGAAATCGCACCATTCTGCTGGACAAAATGCATGTCTCTTATTTGGCTTTTGCTCCACAATGGAAAAAAAAAGGTTTGGCTAAAAATGAGCAGTTTAGTAACGGGAATAAAAATACTAATCTGAAGACGTTTATACCGGACAAAAATTTCTATGTGACACCACTCAGTGTCCTTCACTATAAATACAGAAATACTTAGAGTATTGCTTTTAATTTTTGACAAATTTTCCACCGCAAGTAAAGGCAGATTTATTAGTCCTCCAATAGGCACTTAAAAAATTACATGGTTTGGTAGCTTGTGATTAGAGCTGCCCAATTAATATTCTTTTTGAAAACTAGTTACTGTACAATTTCACACTTAATTAAATTTAATCACTAGTATCAACATGGTGGTTCTTCCACAAGTAAAATCGCACTGATAAAAGGGTATTTCTTCTAGTAAAACACTACTGCTATCTAAATAAGTATCTTTTAAGGCCTGACCTTCAACTGAAAACAAAACAAACTTCTCCTCCATTATTTCCTGTACCACGGTAAACAACAGTTCTCTACCTTACTTTATTTTTTCAGGAGCTTTCATGTTCCTAAGCATTTTGGATGGTGTCACTTCCTATGTTCTGCCACAAACAGTTGAACTCAACCATGCAAGGATTAGCACCACAGTACGTACAGAACCAGTCTAAAATTAAACTTACTTCTGTTTAAATAAACCTAAACTTATACAGAGCCAAGTGATCAAAATATCCAGAATCATACAGTGGATCTCAGTTCACACCTGAGGATACTGTTCCAACAGATAAAAATAATCTGTTTGCTCACGCGCAGAGAAAACATAGCTGGTTTTAAAAAGTATTCTTCATACGAAACACCTGAGAACGCACTTTGTTTAAAATGTGGGTTATAAAAACTGCCCAAGGAAGCCAAGAAACAGGTTTACTTGTTGAAATTCTGCTCAGCCATGGTCAGACACAGGTCACTGTTCACAGAGCAGAGTATGTTTTTGTAATATGGGTAAACTGCAATAACATGAGAATTTTTTCTTTAGGAGCCAACCAGCACGCTTGTTTAAACTTCTAACTGTGACTGCTAACATAATCAAAACAGTTTGACTTGGCAAGTTTTTCAAACATGAAATACTATTCTATAATAATAGTAGCTTTTCTTCTGAAAAAGGTGTCCTTTAAATTTTAAGAATAAAGCAGTAAACATCTCCAAATTCTGCGCAACTGGAAAACATGGAACATTGCAAGAATTAACAAATTAATAGGAGAAGAAGTCTCAGTTTCTGAGTATTGTGACTGTAACATCTAAGGAGTGTTGTAATCGTTCTGTGTTATTTCTTTTTCCATCAGAGACTGATTTTGGCCAAAACATTCAGAAGCAGCATCAAATGGTTTGGGTTTTGTTTTGTTTTTTTTATTTTTTTATTTACAATAACTTACTATTCAAAAACTTCATCTCCTATCACAGAACTATACTTAAACGAATTAAGTAGCAGCTACATTATTATGCAGTGCAATAAATATTTTCCAAAATGTAATGCAATAACAAGAAATACACATTTCATACATATGCAGTAGTTCTTTTAATCCCTCTAAACAAATGTCCACAACATCACAGGCACGAGAACTTCATAGATGGTATGAAGAGAATCTGTATGATGCCTTCTGAACAGGAACCTACTGCACAGAGCAGCCAAGCTAAAAACTGTAACTTGTTTACAAGAGCATAGTCTGGATTCCACTACGAAGAAAACCCATCTCACCTTTTTCTTCAGGCCTCAAAGAAGGGAATTTCTTTTCTCCAGTTGGCAATTCAGGCTTGGGAGCTGAATACAAAAAACAAACCAGAGACATTTCTCAAAAAAGCATTCATTGTCTTAGTCACTAACTAAAAATATGACACACACCAATTTGTGCTTATAACTAAAAGTGACACACACCAGTTTGTGTTTATATTGTCTCCTTTGCAAGGAGTGTAACACCATTTATAAACACTCATTTGAGTCCAAACCACAGGCCTGCGTTAGAGTGTTTCCAAAGTAGGCTCCATCATAATTTTGAAAGATATATAGCAGCAGCATAATAAAGCGTAAAAAGTAGCCTCAAACTGTGACTACAGGTGGCTGCATTACTAGGAAACACAAAGCTACTTCTGGATTTTCTTTTGAAGTCATGCACTACTTCTGAAATTTAGTATTTCCTCAGACACGTACCATCATACATATACTACATACCTGGAGTTTTAACTGGAGGTGGAGGTTTCTTTGGCTTCTTCAAAACGCAATTAAGAAAAAAAACAAACACAACAGTCAAAACAAACAGATATTTCCTATCAAAGGCCGACTTATTTGTCGTTTGTTTTGCAAGCTGGAACGTCTAGCTTGTTTACTAACTGATTTCAAAGTATTTCACAAAGGACACAATCAATTCACAGACAGAAAACACAAAGAGAACTGGAATAATTTCTCTAATATCTCCCAGACAACCAGTTGCAAAACCAGGAACAAACTGTGGGATTCTTCAAAATCTCAGATTGCTGCTTCAGCAACATGGGTAAGCCACAAAGGTATGAGAACTAAAAATTAAGAATCACATCTTTTCTAGTCCAAAGAATTGCTCTGATCGCGCTCATTTTAATTTCAGTTTCAATATGTAAACCTTGACTTGGGTTACTACAATGCAAGTTTAAAGGAGTAAATTTTTGAACCAGAAATGGTCACTTCCACTGAAAAAAAAAAAAGGTTCTAAACTAAATGTAAGAACTACTTCAATTGACTTCCAAATTACAATAGTCTAAGACAAAAAACAGTTAGCAGTGTTTGCAACAACAAACCCTGCAGTTACATGAAATAGTTTTGAGCTTCCTTATCACTGTATATTGAAGTGGGGAATGGAGCATAAACTACTCGAGCCATTAAAAGTTTACGATGCCACAGTTTGTACATAGAAAATAACTATTTTAAAATGCAGTCACTCATCATTCTCCTTAAACTGGTAAAATCGCATGTGAATCTCTCCTGTTGCAGGAGTACCGGCACAGCTCAGCACAGACGTCTCGAGCCACCTCACCCTCAGCACCCGATTCATGAAAATGCTCTAGAAGAGGCGCCTTTGTGATCATATTAAGGACAAGACTCACTGATAAAATAGTCACAAAACCCTACAAAAAGCACTTGCTCTTTATCCAAACGCTGCTGAAACCATATGGGTTCAGTCTAATAGAGCCCTTCCAAAAATACCTTGTAGTGGATATTTTTAAAACAGTTGCTATGGATGGATTTCACTGCTGTGCCCCTACTGCTATTGAACGAGCTCTTCTTAATGCAGAAAGATTTTATTCTGACAAGTGAAGTGTAATTAAGCAAGCATGAAACCCCGTATTAAATTTCTTTCTCTAGTTTCAGAGAACACAAAAGCTGGTGAACTTAGTAACAAGACCGTATTTTCTTTCTTTCCCCAAAAGGCAAATACATTATCCAGCCGTGCAGCACTGCTGCCTATATCAAAAGCAATTGCACTGAGAGTTCAACATCCGCTTGCCATTCTGTGATTCTGATCTGTGTTTTTATTAAGGCGATATCAAATAGCTGATTACACTAATCAGCCATCCAATGCCTTGAACTTCAAAGCTGCTCAGTGCAAGGTGAATCCCTGGACTGAGACACACCACACAAGGCAGCATAAAGGATCAAAGCAAGGTCTGTCTACAGGAAACATCATTTATGGTAAAAGAATCATTTTTTTCCCCTTTCAAGAGAGCAATTCTATATTGCAAAACAGCGATACCACCCACCCCTCAAATCAAGTCAGCTGTATGTTACAGCATTTACGCCATCCTTGCAAAGCTGAGAATAAACGTGAAAAGAAAACGCTGACTTGGGGTAACTAGACTTTCGGTGTATAATAGGTAACTGAGGTTAAATGCTAAGTTAGTAACTATCCGTCAGGTTATATCTAGTAATCCGCTGAAGGTCTCCACTTCCAGCCCAAACGTCACTAAATTACTACGAAACTCTACTCTGCTGACATAGAGGCTTCGAGATTTAGATGTCCTAATCTGGAGCTGAATCTGTCCTATCTAGGGATGACGTACATTTCTAAATTAACACAACTGTTTTCGCTACACAAACTTGTCCAGAACCAAAACACCACACTAATCTCAACAACAAAAAAAATATAAACTAAGAACCAAAATTACAAGAGGAAAGAGTACGACATGAAAACATGAATTTCTGCAAGTGAGCACATGAGATGGTGAAAAAAATATTTCTAGATCCCACCCAAAGGTTATTCTTCATGCACCGCGACCTACTGGCAGGTCTTAACATGGAAAAATCCCAGTCGGTTCCACAGGGGTCATTCAGCATTTCACAATTACAGTTACTTACAGGACTACAGGTGGAAGAGACTGACTGCTTACCTCCATTCAAAATGGTAAGGGTTTAATTCAGTAATCACACATAGCACCACATTATCAGAACTATACTCTTTTCTATATGACCTAATCATCCTCATTAACTACAGTTTATCTTAAAATGCATGCCTCAGTTTAATATTTAAGGAGAAGTTTAAACATCAACCTTTAAATCTTTCTTCTTTGATATAGCTAATTCAAGATAAAGTTAAAAATTGCCACAATTGTAATAATATTTTAAGCATAATGTGCTGTGAAGTCTTTTATTCCTTGTATTTCCATCAATACTTTTTTGTGATACTAAACAATACACCTAAGAACTTACAGGGAAGTCTTTATCAGACTCTTGTATTTGAACAGCAAAATTATCTGGGAAGACTCCTTCTTTACCATTGAGTTCTCCTTTCCACCAGCCTGGCTCTCCAGTGTCCTAAAATAAACAACAGGACATTTCAATCAATATTTACTTCTTCCCCAGAACAGATACAGTTACAAGAACAATGTTTTTGCTTTTACCCACAATATAAAATAATTGTTTGTCTGAAATACCACATTTCTAAGAGGAATACTTTGGCCACCTTAGCAAGGGGAAGCAGCTGCAGATCAGATCAGGTTTGGTCACTTTTTGTTTGTTTTCTGAAAAGCAGGATGAAATTATATTACATCATATATAAGATAAGGGTAGAAGGATAAGATCTGCAAAGGGAAGGAAAGTACATAAACCCTGTTATGACTCAATGCACAATATTCCATATTCTCAACTTCCTTGACCAGCAGCTTATTCAGTGAATACTTGAAGTGTAACTGGAGTAACACGTAATTCTACTAAAGAAAAGGGATTCTGATGTGATTGATCAAGTCCACTGGTCTGAAAAGGGTGAAGAAGCAAGAAAGATACCTTACTGAGGGAAAGATAGCCACATTTAGACATAAGGAAAAAAAGAAATAATGGGAGAATTAATTCAGTGGCACAGAAATCCATTACATGATCTTACTGGATTGAGGCCTTAGTTTGTCCATAAAGGGAAGTATGATGTTATTTGAATATTATAGCAGCATAAATAACAGCTTCCCCCTGTGCCTCAGATCCAAAATACTACAGATGTCACTCCTGCATACAAGTCCAAGTGGATTATTGCTGACATGTGCCACTGTCAGCAGCATCAAGTAGTTCATCCCAGAGTTCAGTACACAAGGACAACTCAGCACTCAGTTCAGCTGCGATGTGGAACAGAAACGGAGAGGGGAAAAAAACACAAAATTTAAAATAAAATAATTTAAAAAAACAAAGAAATCCCAGTCCACAGAAACCTAAAGAAGGAAACGGCAGGAAAAAGACCTGAAGAGGTGATTAGTGCTGAAAAGTAAAAGTTTGCTGAAGTTTTCTTTCCTTTCTCCCTCCGCCACCCTTTCAATTAAGTACAACAGAGTCCGATTTCATTAGTATGGTTATTCTGAGATAGTGAGGATGTCTAACACCTGGACTTCATTCTCCTACTTAAAACAAGTGGTCAGTTTTCTTTATAATACCTAAATCAAAATCAGTAAGTACGGATCTTAATTTCTCTCCTTTTCACACAATAATACTTTCCAACCACCACGTCTAGGTTAGCCTGATATAAAACCACAGAAAAAATTCAAGTTCTGAAGGTAAAAGGGCTGTTTGCAAAGCTTTTCCAATTTCTTCACTGAAAAGGTATTTGGTACTGGGCGATACTGATCTGACTGGAATCTAAGATAATTTCCCACTCTGAAACACTCTGTAAGTATCTCCAAGTTGAGAAGCAAAGAGTTGACTCTCACGTAAGACAAATCCATCCACAAAAGTATCTAATCCAACAGACTCCCCCGCTCTCACATTTTACACATTACCTGCCTGTACAAAAATCCACAAAAGCGATATAATTGGTTAAAGCAGAACAAACATCTTACCTTACTGATTATTTGAATGATCTCGCCTTCTTTAAAGCTGAGTTCATCACTTGAGCCTTCACAGGAAGATATCGTCCTGCAATATTCCTTGGCTGAAACGAAGCAGTACAATTAACTCTATTTGCATAACATGGGTAGTAACATACATAATATCAGCTCACTTACACTGTCTGAAAGGAGAGCTCAGAAATTAACACTAGACCAGCCATCTAAGACTGTGTTACAGACGTTCACTATGTCATTCATATCACAAGAAAAGTAAGATTATACACGTCCAGAGCAACGGAGATAAATCTTTGTGAAGCCAGTAGTTTAAGCTCTAAAACATTTTTTCCACAACAGCAACTTAATTCAAGTACTCTGACTTCCGACGGAGAAGAGAGGAGCCTACTCACTTAGATTTGTAATTGCCTATCTAACCCTCCCCATAGCATTACATATTACATTTGCAGCTACCCTAGACAAAACCGGTTTCAAGCTTTTTATTGAATTTATATGATCTTTTATCGCAATTGATCTAAATTTCAAGTTTGCAATCCTAATTAAATACATGCAATTGTATTGGACATCCCTTATTAACATGGTATTAACTTTATTACAGAAAATTCAAAAGCCCAAGCAGCACATTTGCTGAAACTGCAGTGAAACCAAGTAACTGAAGCAAAGGAATTCCTTGGCTGAGCACCTGAAACCAGAGCCCGTCTGAGCGATCAACTTAGACAGTCACAGCCTCTTCTGCAAAAGTAGGAAGAATAATTCCTTTCTTTCCATTCGGTACAGTTCAATAACTAATCCATCTAAAATTGTGATAACGATTGCAGGTGGAAGAGCAGGAGGATTTGTTTTCCTTTCCCATGCTAGAACAAAAACAACATGAGAAAGGCCAAAATACATTAACACAAAAGTCCCGACTGCGAAGAATTTTTGGTACCTTTTTTCAGCCCAGCACATTTAAAATAACTGAGCTGATAAAAGGGCTGGATTTCTGTACCTGACAGATTAAGGAAGAGGAAGCAAACAAAAAAAGACTGTAATGTGCTGCCATGACCTATCAGGTATTTGGCACTGACAACACACACAGATGAGCAGCTGCATCAACCCCCAGATAGAGCAGCACAACATCCTCAGTAGGATCGTCTGCAAGTCTTAATGACTGCCTTTGGCTGGATGGTAAGGAAATAAATGAGTGAGTTGCAGTTGAATCTTTTTGTTGTTGTTGGATTTTCTTTAATCCACATAGAAATCTTCAGTTAGAAAATGCACAAACTGTATTCTTAAATAAAAGTCTACCTTGGTCAGTGCACAATGTTAAATGCAAAAGCACGCCAAGCTTAAGAGACAGATCTATATAGATATCTATATAGATATCCACAGGTATGTAACCACACGAGTAATTGTAGGTACAAGAACTTGCATTATTTTACTGCCTTATCTAGTGATCACAAATGCTCAACTACAGATCAACGATATTGTGGTTTGAAGAATTACAGAAACATACGCACAACCGTGTCAAAGATAAATGTTCAAACTGAGGTCCAAAAAAAATAAAAATCACATTGACTGTAAAAAAAAAAAAATCACCAGGTATACTACAAATATCTATCAAATTTGGGGATTTTATTCATTAGTAATGAGTAAATGTAACATAGGTGTAATACGTTTCTGTACGTCCTAATTCTGTAAAAATACACGCGTTTGCTCACTGCCTGGGGATTTGGCCAGTACAGCTGAACTACTCAACCCTCCTTTCCTCTCCTTCTACAAGCACTTCTCCCCTCCTCACATACACCAAGCCCCGCAACAGACAGAAAATGGTACCAGAAAAGGAAGGTTTTGCTCTGCTCCAGCTGCCAGGAGGGCTGGAGACGGGGAGCGCTGCACCTTGCAGGCTGCCACTGTCCCCATAGGTGCCAGGCTGCGAACCTCAACAGCCAGCACCGCCCGAAAAAGCCATCCTGGTACTTTACAAATATGAACAATTTGCTACTTCAGCATCTCCTTTTGTGAGCCTGTTATTCTGCCAGCAGTTAAGATGAAGAAAGAGTCCAGTTTAACTTTCCAGCATTTAAATCTAAGATGGTATTTACAAAGCAGTAAATCTGAACTTCACTAAATATTTTTAATAAAAGGTAGTTTAAAACTGAATCTTTCCCAAAGACTTGGGACTCACAACACAGTAGCAGGAATCACAGATATTGTATTCTAACATAATGGGGGGAAAGAGGGGTCAAAATTGTGATTATTTTTTAAACAAAGTTTTTTTTACATACTCACACCAGAGGCCAAAACAAGCTTCCCAAAAATAGCAGAGCCACACCAAAATAAGCCACGCTAGTCTAAACATTTCAGAGATCTCTGTTTATTTGCTAACGTACTGAACACAGTTTATTTTAAACTTGCTCTCTCAAAACTGAGGATGATATACATAAACTATAATATGGTCTATATTAAAATAAAAAACTCCAAAAAAGAAAACCAAGCTTTCTTCTAAAGGTTGTAAGCTCTTAAATGGTGTCTGTAGTTATTCCCTACAGATGTTCTCCTACAGCATCTATTACCACCGTACTTAAGTTCCTCTCTGATGTATTCGTTTCCCTGGGGAGCGGAGACTCAGCATGGCTATGGGTTTAGTCCAATTTCTATGCTTTTAGCATGAGGTGCACCTGAAATTATGAAGAGCTAAATATTGAATGTTCTGAGTGCTCAGGACTGACCATTCAGATTTTTTAAGACAGACTTGGGTTAATTTTTGTGCAATGTTTTAGACAAGTCAAATTTCACAATGCTCAGGGCTGCGCACTGTTGCTGGCTCTTACAGCAATAGCACTGGAATGGTTTAAAAGCACGATCCCAAGATTATCCCAATTGTGAAGTTTAGTAAAGATTTCCAAGTTGCAAGTAAGCATCAGCTTCCATCAAATGCACTGTACGCAAACTTTTGCTGTATGCTTTGCAATGGCAAAACTTAAGGATTAACTACTCTCAAGTCATTGCATCAAACACTCCTTGACAGTATCAGCTGTTTGCAAACATGGTGATGCTACTTATAGTTCTCCAATTCAGTAAAGCCAAAATATGGCTAAAATGGCATGAACGCCCTATATCCTTCTATAGGTACAGATAAACTGGGGCTCTGACTAACAAACCTGCCATTCCAGGTGCCCTGTTGTGCCAGAGTCCTGAATACAGGAAAAGAGTCAATTGTTTGTTGCAGTTTTCTTATTTCTGCAAATTATGTGTTCCATGTAAAACAACCCACTTGCACCAAAATAAGGTATTTCCGCATGAAACAAAAATATACTTGAAATTACAATACAGAAGTCGAAAAAATGTCTGCTCTGGAACCAGGCGAAACGAGCTGTCTACACATCACATAATTAAGTTAATTCTTTATATGAGATTGGCACTCCCACAAGATGTTTTGGGTTGGCTTGAAAATATCTCTCTAGATAAAACTAAGCAATTTGGTACTTAAATGAAGTCATAATTTCTTAGAGATAATAAAAAAGAAAAATAAAATAAGTTATTATAAACAGAACCACAATGGAACTGGATTATCTAGGGAACAGACTTCAACAAAACTTAAGCACCAATTTTCTGATGTAAGAAATTTAACATACAGTTAAGTCAGTACATGAGCAACTCCACAGTAAATCCTGAGCTTAGAAAGTAACTTCTATAATCTAAGGACAGAAACAGAGTTAGGGGCCTGTTCCACAGCAATAGATTTTCAGCATCCCAGCTGAACACTAGAAACTAAGCAGAAAGTCAGTCTGTTTGAGCACGAAAACGTAGCAAATAAATGCAAAGGGGCTGCTGCAATAAAACTTCATAACCTAGCCTTATTTTGTTCTAGGAGACAACCCTACAAATGGTTTTGATTTATTTTCTACAGAAATGGAAGCAAAAACTCTTTCAGACTCTTTTGCATTTGTGTAACTCCTCAAAGGTACAGAACATTAAACAAAAACCCAGTATACAGAAAAGTTTAAGATTTTAACACAAAAAAAACCTGACAACCAAATACTTCTCTAGAGGAATAACAGGTGTACCAAGTAATAGATGTAAGTGTTCATCAGCCTTACCTTTTGGTTTACTTTCAGCTTCTGATTTTACTACTTCTGATGAGTTTTCAGGTTTTGTTGTACTGGGAAAATGAAATAGCTTTGTTCCAGGGGGATGATTAGGTGATGGCTATACAAATTAAAAAAAAAAAAAAAAAAAACACACACAAAAAAAAGAGAACTTTGTTAACAAAAATTCATTACAAGTTTTATTTTTTATTAGGCTACAGAACATCCTCAGTTTTTCAGTAGTTAGGGTGACGTAAATGATCATCTCCAAGAGATTCTATGAGCTTTCCCACTAAGTACTTAACTTACTGTAGTTACTTCATTATAGCCACTGCAATAAGCATTTTGTCCACTGATTAACGACACAGCACAGCTGTCAAACTGGAAGAGAATCTCAGGACATTGGCAGACATACTTTTGCAATTGTATTTCAGCACTCCCAAGCATTACTGTCCTATTGCCCTGAAAATTGCCTCCTCCAGCACAGAACAGAAGCGGTTGTTTAACAGCTCTGCTGAAAGTAAGTCACTGACCAAATTTTCTTTGCTCTGGAAAAAAGCAGGAATATTCAGTAGCCATACACCACCTCAGATGAAGAAACAATTTTTTTAACTACCCAAACATAAGAGCACATGAAAGCCCATCCCAGCTTCCCTTCACTCTTAAGTCATTTGTACAGAACAGAACCAGAACACATAAATGTCACTAGGGATTTCTCCCGAACCACAGAGGCATTGCAACCAGTAACAAGTTTCAGAGTTAACATCTAAATAAAATAATTTTTCCAATATTTAGGGTTTTTTCCCCCAGCGGACTTACTGAGCTGCGAGAGACATTCAGACAGCTGCAGTTGCATCCACCGTTTCACGTCTCTATGAGCTACAAACACAGAATACTATCTTACCGTCAGTGCTTACCTGAGCAGCCCTAATAGTGTTACTGATGTTAAAAATCCCATTGCCTTTAGTTACTCTGTTCGTTTTCATTTACAGTTAAAACTTCACAGACTTCCTACTGTCAAAGAAACTGGATTTACCCTCCTTAAAACCAGATGATGCCTGTGGGCTGGTGTGTGGTACCTCTGACATACCATAGAGGAAGCCACGGTCATTCGGGACATTCTCAGAGCACATATGCAATTTAACGTGCTCCAGAATGCTATATGAAGGAAGCACTAAAATAACCCACCCATTACATTAAACAATTCCAACGTGGAAATAGCTCTCTACATTTCCCCCTTCCAAAAGGGGATGCAATTAGAAATAAGAGAGGAAGTTTAGGCAGGCGGGTTATAAATAGCCTGAGCTCAGGCAGGATGCTGGGACCAGCTGAAACCCATCTCACTATCTCTTGCTGGAGCATATATACTCTTGAGCACTTCGGATCCATCAGTGCTCAGCCGTCCTGTGCCGAACAGTCTCCAAATTCCCCAAGTTAAAAAAAAGCCGTCTCTAGAGTTTCCTGATCGCAGCTTTTTTCTTTAGACTGCTAACGTCCTTCCAGCATCCTTCCATCTAACTCCAAAGCAAGTTGAGCACAAATCCACAGAAGCCATTCATTTTTGCAAGACTTTCATGAGAATTATCTCCCTAGGGCTCTCCAGGTTGTTCTGTAAGTCAGTCTGCCATTGGGATGAGTTCATCAACAAGCGTAAGTGGAATATTAAGCGCTAAGCTCAACTGTTTATTTCATTGTCTTCCCCTCTTGCTGAGAAACAGCCTACAACACCTTTCCAGACAAGCCAACTAACACAACAGAGCACCAACATATTTTAGTATTTATACACAGTCAAATAACACAATTCAAGATTTCTGAGCAGGCTTCACATCGATTGAATATACTTTGAACAGGCTCTTCATACTCCCAAGTTACAAGGTAGAAAGTAGGGAAACACATTTTTCAATGATCAATCTCATGGCAAGAAAGCAAACTGAAAGCTAGGTGACAAAACCCCAGTCTATCAGCATTCACATGAAGATGTAGCAATCCCACAGACTTCTGAAGGGACAAAGTCTGGAGAGAACCAAGGAAAAATCAATGTGCCTTCATAGAATCATAGAATGGTTTGGGTCCTCGTTAAGGGATCTTAAACATCATCTAGTTCCAACACCCCTGCCCGGGGCAGGGACACCTCCCACTAGACCAGGTTGCTCAAAGCTCCATCCAGCCTGGCCTTGAACACTTCTAGCAATGGACATCCACAACTTCTCTGGGCAACTTGTTCCAATGTCTCATCACTCTCATAATAAAGAATCTCATCCTTATGTCCAATCTGAATTTACCCTCTTTCATTTTGAAACCACTGCCACTTGTCCTGTCACTACAGACTTTGTAGTAGGGGCTCCAGAATTGGACGCAATACTCCAGGTGGGGTCTCACAAGAGTGGAGTAGAGGAAGGTGATTCTGCGCCTCTACTCCACTGTTGTGAGACCCCACCTGGAGTACTGCGTCCAGTTCTGGAGCCCCTACTACAAGACAGACATGGACATGCTGGAATGTGTCCAGAAAAGGGCCACAAGGATGATCAGAGGGCTGGAGCACATCTCCTGTGAGGACAGAGAGTTGGGGTTATTCAGTCTGGAGAAAAGAAGGCTCTGAGGAGACCTTCTAGTGGCCTACCAGTATCTTAAGGGGGCCTCCAAGAAAGCTGGTGAGGGACTCTTTAGGATGTCGGGTAAAGGTAGGACTAGAGGGAACGGATTAAAACTAGAGTGGGACAATTCAGACTGGACGTTAGCAAGAAGTTCTTCATCATAAGGGTTGTGAGACACTGGAACAGGTTGCCCAGAGAGGTGGTGGAAGCCCCATCCCTGGAGACATTCAAGGCCAGGCTGGATGAGGCTCTGAGCAACCTGATGTAGTAGGAGGTGTCCCTGCCCATGGCAGGGGGTTGGAACTACATGATCTTTAAGGTCCCTTGCAACCTAACAATTCTATGAAAAAGTCTCTCCCCACCTAAGAAAGTCCCCTTTATATACACTGAAAGGATGAAGCAAGGTCTCCCCAGAGCCACCTCTTATCCAAGCTGAACAATGTTATGAGAGAACATTCCCTGAGCCTTAAACAGAAGATGACACTTTTGTAACTTTCATTTTCTGAATCATCTCATGTTTTGACAGGACCAGAAAAAGAGGACAAACACCATGCCTACAGGTGGATGAGCACTGTTCTTAGCCCTGCTACAAAGGGAAAACACATTGCCGTGTCAGCAGAGGAAAGCAAAATCAGTCAGCAAAACAGCATTATTGACCATAACCCGCAGACAAAAAAATTGAAGTTGGACAGCGCTTATAAAGCTTTCTTGAATTGATAACCCGAGTTAAAACTGAAACACTGGATTATCTCAGCTGCCTTTAATTTATTGAAAGCTGAAAAAAAAAAATCTTTAAGCTCTTGGTATAAATGAGGTGTAAGTTCAAGATAAAGGACTGATCAGCACTGTTGTGCTCCAAGGGTTAAGAGGGGTCTCAGGTTCAGATCAAAATAAAACTCAAACTAAAGCAATTTCACCATCATCACATTATCGGCTCTCCTAAGCTTTAAGTTTGATAGAGAGAATGAAAATGCTCCTTTTCCCATTCACTCATAAAAAAAAAGAGAGAAAAGAAAATGAAAGAGGATGCAAAGTTGTAAAACAGTATTTTTCAGGCTTACACAATCAACAGTTTATGTAGCTCGTTAACCTAAGACATGACCAAAGCCCAGGAGCATTCACTGAAGGACATTTATGTTGGTAATGGCAGCTGACACCTAGAACAGCAATCTCAACATCCAGCAAAACTTGGAAAAGAAAAAAAAAAAAACACACCAAAAAAAACCCCACCAAAACCAAACCCCAAACCAAAAACTAAAGAAACCCCAAAAATATTCCTTGCTTTAAAGACCAAGTTTAGCTTATAAAGGAAGATTTAACAGTCTTGGCCCAGACTGTATACAAAGTCTGTTACAAAGAGAACTATGAGAAACCTTGTCCTGTAGATGTGTTTGAGAAGTTCTCATGTCTTACACCACACAGCTTTGAAACAATGTTTACATCAGCTTGGTTTTTCCTCTCTAATATTTAAATACCAAGATATTTGAAGAGACCTTTTGGAATCAATGTTAAATATAACTTACTATGAAAGTTTGAGGGGCGTTGTTTTGTTTTATGGGCAAGAGCCCTATGAGATGATTATGGTCTGAATATGGAGCAATATTGACAGATTTTAGAGTGGCCAGTGTATTCAGCATCTATAAGATATTATGTCTTGAGATCCTACGTCTTGTAAATTATTTTTACAGGAAACCCAGAAATAACAATAGGAACTGCTACAAACCTTATCTTGCTTTTTATCTTCCGATTCATTACTGGATAATCTTGTCTTAAGTTTCACTGAGCCTTCTTTAAAGATATCTCCAAACCCAATGCCTCGGATTTTCTTTGGCTGTGCTGGTCCAGATCCAGGTTCACTCCCATTTCCTGGAGAGACCACAGGTGAGGTAGGACCACTGAAAACAGATTCTGAAAGTAAAAAAAAAAAAAAAAAATTTAATATCTGAAATTATTTATTTGCTCTTCCAAGTTAAAAAAAGAGTTGAACACAGCTGCGTGCCCTGCTCTTTCTAAACAGTTTTTCTAGGAACATTATTATAGCTGTAATACCTCCCATTTGTTCTATCTGTATATTTAAAATACGACCATTTGAAATTACACCAATATTGCACTGAATACACTGGCAACTAAGTCATTAAATCACTAGTATTTCTTGCTATTTCAGTTCTCGCTCAGGCTCTACAGTCTGTTAACGTCAACATTATGTTTTCCATTAGTTTTATGAAACATTGCTTACGCATCCTCTAAAGATGTGTTTGTAGTCCAACATTTAAAAGCTGCTGAAAAAGATAATCAATAAAGGTCCATAATGAGTCCTACTATTACCACAGGAAAAACACAGTGCGTTTCAGTAGTAGAGTGATGCCTCTCACGACAAAGTGAAATTTTCCTAAGGCTCAAAATGCACTATCAAAAATACCCAAAGAGAGTGTTTTGCAAATTTATTTAAGTAGCTTTTTAACCTGATAACACTTAAAACCTATTTTAAGAGTTACACATACAAATCATACGTAGTAGTTTGAGATTAATCACTGGTATGTAACAAAATACTTACGATCCTTTTAATCTTTAACGCACAACATTTATCCACCCTAAAAAAATGTAGTTCAGGGAAGAACTTAATTTAGGTGTTAGGAGCTTTTAAGACTTTTTTTTTTTTTAAGCTATAGTCAAATCTGTTAAAACCTACAAACCAGCATTCATGGGCAAACTATTCCCATGTGCAGAATTCCAAGAGAGAGTCATGTGACATAAACCAAATTCAAAATAGCCTCTACATCTTTTAGCCTTTCAGTTAAGTTCTTCCCAGCATATGCACGTCTGGGAATTGCAATAAAGATTAAAGCTTCTTCCCTCAACCATAAACTTCGGGGTTTTGATAATACCATGAACTTACATAGCCTTTTGACTATTCTATTGTTAGATTAAAACATTATAAGGAACCAGGGCCCTTTTCCCAGGATTCATTTTAAGTGGAAGCTCTCTATACTGTTTTGATTCAATTCAAGTTTTAATTCTCAACTGACACGGTCAAACACTTAAGTTTTCTGTGTTAGAGAACTCACATCTGTGAGAATACGACTGAATAAAAGCTATTGAACCGAAGAACAATTTTATATCCAATACTAAAAAAAGCTCAACTCTGAACATGGTAACATTTCTAGTGATAAAACGCAGAATGTACATTTGCAAGATCACGACCTTGACTGCAATTTTATTAGAAGTGTATTGGGAGGAAGATGGGTATCTTTATACTCAGCATCAATATTTTCTAGAATGAAATTAAATACTTAACCATTCTTAGGAAGCTTGAATACTTTACTTTTCTTGTACTACAACCATAATACTTCAAATTATACCCGAGATCTAAAATGACTTTGCTAAGGTTTTACAACAAACAGAATGCCACCTGTGTCATCCAGAGTGTCCTGTGTTTCTCCATCATCCGTCAATTCCAATTCTTTCACACAGTTTGAAGGAAACAACCCTGCCTTGCCATTTAGTGTTCCACTCCACCAGCCTTCCCCTACCTGTGTAGAAATATTTTGCACATTACTAATAAATTCAAAGAGAAATTCTTATCAATTACATCCATATTTCACTTACAAAACTCTACAAACAACTTTGGGTAAGTTCAAGTGACCATGATTTGTCTTTAAAGAAACCCACTACAGATGTAGAAACAGCAGACAAAGAGAAGAGCAAGAAAGTAACTTATTTCCACTTCTATCACTACGGCAATGATCCTGACACACAAAACTAGCCCTATACCCATTGATCTGGAAGAGCAGCAAAATGTTAGTCAACTTTCTCACAGTAAGACAGTGCAAGAGGCATTACACATGTAACAGACGAAGAAAATGTTAAAACTGTTTATGAAATAAAGGTGCAACTTTTAGCCTGGCTTTCTAAGGAAACGTTTATGTATTCTCGCTGTCCATTTGTCTTTTCCAGTTTCCCCCAGTCCTATTCCCAGGAGCCTCATATTCATTCAGAAGCTTCAACCAATTTTGGCCAAAAGACACAAATTTCAAAGAGAGTTTCTACAGATGATATGGGGTAGAACAGAGAAGAGTCCTTAAGGACATCCCAGCGTAATGGAGAATTAAGTTATAAATTCCTTCTAGCAGGAGGCCACTGGCTGAACAGCATACGTCTAACTCTGGATGTGCCAGAAGGCACAGACACTTTCCCGTCTGAGTTGGCTAGCTAACAAAGGTAGCTGAGACACACAAGGACTTTGTGGTGGCACAGCAGTTCTAAAAGGTAGAAGTCTGTCAGATGCCAAATTTAGTTGGCTTTGCTATTCATAAAATAGATAATTTTTTTCTCTGGAAATAAACCTGCTGAGGAATTAGGAAACATAATGACTCCTAAATGCTCAGTTATGTGTTTGGATTCCCGGTGTGCCATTTGTGCTGCAATACTCCAAAATTTAATGGCATGTTTATCAAGAATACCCCACGATCTAAATCAGAACAAACAAAAGCTGGCCATGCATAGGTGACAGTGTAAAACAATGCCAGAAGACTGAGTAAGAATTGCGGTCTTCAAGCTTATTAGTAGTTTTCAAAATGCCGTAAATAAATTGAATGCATCTCCCTAATGAGCACGGTTTAAAATTATAATTAAGATAAGTTTTCAATTTTTTTTTTTTTTCAATTGCTCTGTTTTGGGACTGGAAAGCTGCTTTTAGATAAGAAAGAAAAACAGCAGGGGTGGGAAGAGAAACCCGGCAGCTGTTTACATTATCTTTTTTTAGCCTTGTTTTGTAGGTCACTACGCCTGACACAGAGGCACAGTTTCTAAGCACTAGCCTACCTCCAGGCAAGCAGAACACACACAAAACCTGGCAGCTACAGAGACAGGCAGGCAATGAAGAGAGCTTTGTTATTTTTAAAGGTATCCTGGTGCTCAAATACAGGTTTGCTGTGGATGGTTCAAATTTATACTCTGAAACAAATTTTAAGCAGAGATTACTGACAAGCGCTGACCAGGCTCCGGCGCCTCATGCTTTATAATATACACTACAGAAAACTAGAATTCAAATGTCTTGACTAACCCATACTGCACCCAAGAGCCATGAGAAATGGACTTTTAACGCTTATAACACAGAAAGCAACTAGAGCATCCATTTATTTTTCTCCCAAGAAATAAGGCCAGCAAAGCACTTAACAGACTTGGAAGGCAAAGCTATGCCAGTTCAGAGACAGTTGGGAATAAAACAAAAGTTTCTTGAGCATACTTGCTTCAGCCTCCTCACCACAGTATCTTTAAAAAAGACTGATTATATACAAACTGTGTTACCAGAAAAGGTATCTTTTACCAGTATTTTTGTCAGCTGAAGTTCTACATGCCCTGGTGGAGAGCATCTGTGCATCCCTGGTAGAACACAGATGACAATTTCACAACTCTTACCTTCAATTTCAAAAATCTTACCACTTGATACAGATTTCCACAAGAGGGAGTTACAGCTCTGGTACACACATCAGTACTTTTTTTGAGTGTGAATTCCATCAACATATTTCTATAAGATGATAAAAACCTACTCTCCTAAACAAAGGGAAGGAGGCTGAAACAAGCAGTTTTGCCCATCGCTTTTTTTTTTTTTAAAAGAAAAATTCCACTAATGAAGTCATGAATTTCAATTATGCTTGGTAACACAGCGTGCAAATGTTACAAAACTACAAAAATAAACCTGCTATTTAGTGCTGCATCTGAGAGAAGTGGGGGGAAGATAAGAAGAAATAAAAATTTTACAGCAATGATAGAGTTATAACAGGCCCTTTGTGCATTTATTTTGCATGAAAAACTCACGTATTCTGTAAACAAAAAACCCTGGGGATCCAACCAGCACACAGCACAAGGGCCTTCCTCCCTGAAAGGTATCTGTAATCTTTGTAGACGGCTCTCTCAGTATCAGCCATTTAAGTTCTGAACCCATCTGCCTCCACCTTTGATCTCACCATCATTAGTGTCAGTTGTAGCTACTCAATTTATGAAAACAATGGCAAGGGATAAATGCTGGATTATTCTCAAGTAACTGGTAGAACTGATCTTCTTGTGGAGCTGATTTTACCTTATTTTCCCCATAAAAAAAAGGGACCAAATGGTCTTCCATTGAAGTAACAGTTATGAATTATCTGCATATATATAAATAGCACCTTTTATAGATAAATGGAAGCAAAGATCGTCTGACAGCAGTGAAGACAAGTTACCTAACAGATGTTATCCCAGAATATTGCACCACCAGTGGATGGTATTTTGTACCATTCTTCATGTTTCTGGTCCATCAGTAAAGTTTGGTGAAGCAAACCTAGCCCACACCTGTCAGGTCTATTCTCGACCATCATAAAACCAGCCTGCAAACAGCTGTGTGCTAGGAGTCAGCTGTGATGTTTTTCTACCTGGTAGCATTTGACTAAAAATTTGCTTACGAGTTTTTCCTCAGAAGTAGCAAAGGCTGGCTACTACAAATACGTATTTTCAAATCATTAGGAAAGGAAGAAGCATGGGGACTGACCAGAAAAAATTAAAAGAATAAAATAAAAATCCACGTTTCCTTAAGAAACCAGATGAGGAAACTCTCTGATCTTTTTATTCTGTCTGGCTACTTGGTCCTCTCTGAGACATCACACTGAAAACCCCTCCCAAAATAATTCCAAATGTTAACATGTGCGACCCAAAACGGCAGCTTCCACAACAGTTTACTGCACATGCTGTCTCTTGTAAATGCTTATGCTGGACGATTCTAAGTCATGACTGCCATGTACAGGCACCATCCACAGATTAAACTGGTGAGATTATCCAGGAGCACTCCTTCATGAAACACCCACACACAACGGTATTTATGAAACTGGGATTTTAGTGAGCAGGTTTTACAAGTCATTTGCTCTGTTTATTGAAAGAGAACAAATTCAAGACATCGTTAGTGCCAATGCATCTAAAGCATAACTTTTTCCTCACTAGGAGAATGGAAAAGTCCTTCCTGGCAAATGTTGGGATCCCCGAAAGTTAGTGCTCTCTTCAAAAGAGGACATGCATGTGAAAAACAATCACATAAAGCTACTAGGAGGCACCACCAGACACACAGCTAGGAAGAAAAGGTTGGTCTTCTCCTTTCTCAGACCCTCAGGGAGGTAATAAGAAGAGATGGCACCAGTAAAGGTCAGAGCACGCTGTGCAGAAGTTTTCCACCGAGTTCTGAAAAGGTTCCTTCCACGATAGCTCTGGTCTTTTCTGCAGATTCCCTGACAGATTCCCACATATTCAGACCTCCAACAACACAAGTTGCTATTGAACAGAACAGACACCAAGGAAGCACATCGGTAGGAAGAGGTAAGAAACCCCCACTCAAATACACAGGGCCATTGCCATCATAGTCTGAACATCGAGATGCATCTTTAACTGTATTGCTTACCCAGTGGAAAAGGAAGGCAACAGAAATAAGAACATGTAGTTGAGTGCATTTCTATGCACCGTATTTTTGTGCAAGTGGCTCAAAGCATACTGTACTACAGGTACGGGTTTCTGTGCCCAATACTGTTACTATTAGCTCAAAGCTTCAATGAGTTTGCAAGAAAGCATGAAACTGGAAAATCTGGTCAAATAACATTTTTCACCTAAACCAAGATAGACTATGTCAACTTAAAGGCAACTAGTCACACAGTTTTAGGGTAAGCATCCTAAAAACAAGGATCACAGACAGAGCCAAAGAACTGTAAAAGTCTTTTGAAAAGGGAATCTGTGTAACAGATCACAATTTATTGCTGCGATGATCAAATAGGTCCCTTAAAGATCTAGCACTCACTGATTTAGGATTAGATCCTGAGAGAAGGAACTCCTAAATTATTAGCTTTAGTTTCAAAAACACTGCTTCACATGCTATTTTCCAACATCCTTGTAATTCAGGTAATCAACCAAAAAAAACCAATTTTACTTTTGGCCACATAAAAAGACAATCAGCTTTGTAAAACAGCTTACCTCTTCGTTGATGTCGATCACATCCCCCACCTTGAGTTCCAGCTCATCCTCCTTCTGCGGCATGTATTTGCAGAGCACTTTGCACTGCCGCTTCTTGGACCCTGATTCAAGGGAAGTGGCGAAAGTAAGAATGCTTGCAAAGGAAAACTGATTTTTCCCTACACCCGGCTCCTGAGGATCAAGTCTGACCAGGACAATTATGAACCATCCCCAAAAAAGCTATGTAGCTTTTGCTGCTGGTTTTCCAGTTTCCTTGTGTCACTTCAGGCTGGAGACCTGTATCTCAGACACAGCTTGAAAACCATCGAGCTTCACAGACTGCCAATTACAAACAAATAAACACTACGCTGCCAATTACCAACATGCTATAAAAAACATGTTGATACAAGCAAGTCAGTTAAATCCCCACTACAATGATTTTTCAAGTTATTTCCTGAGCAAAATCTGCAAGAATGACAACCACTGCCAGTGGCGGTGTTAGCACTTGCTTGGAAGAAAATGTGCAAGTTTGAGTCTCCAGTCTTTAAGCAATCCTGAAAGAAGTAACACATGTTTTGTTCTGCACAACACTGAAATGCAAACAGCCTTTCTGCCCTCTAACAAAGACCTTGCTAACTACAGGTCTGAGGTAATGCTAACATTTAGTCGGCTTGTATTTCAAAATCCAAACTCATTTTTATCTGTGAATGCAAAAAAAAAATCTCCCTTTTCTCAGTGCTGGTGTGTAGTCAAGAAATTCAACCTAAGCTTTAACTAGCAGCGTTTGCCAAAGACCAAATTAAAATAAAGTGCAGCCTTTAGATGTTTGCCATGTATCATTAAAGCTCTGCAGGTATTAGAAGGCAAAATGACATGGTGAGAGGGGAAGGCATTGAAGTGGCTTCCAACAACCCCTCCAGCCCCAGAAGTGTGAACTTGCAGTTGCCCAATTGCTCTGCACATACCCCGGAGCGACACTACTGCTGCACCCTGAGGGTTGAGGTATTTCTCCTTCAAACAGGAGCCCGTGCCTTCAGACCTTTTCCACAACACAGAAGCCAGCACGCTTCTGAAGGCACCTGTCAGCCTGCAGTATGGCCCACTCCCTATCCTCCTCAAAAACCTACCTGCCACAGCTTACGTGAAAATATGAATCAAAAGCCTGAAGTAGTAATGCTTAAACTTGGAGCTGTACGATTTCCATGTTCTCTTACACTTTGCACTCCTCCCACTCTCAAGCTTCAGCAATTAAGATTAGCTGGGGAAAAACATTTCAAAATACAGATACTGCCTGCAAGATTGATCCTTGTCTTATTATAGTAGCGTTTAAAGTCCAAAGTCAGACATTTAGAAGATCGCCACACCCAGCGTCCCCAGTACAAAACTTGCCAGGCAGCTGAGGAATATTCAGCAACTAAAATTTCTGAGAGAGGGCTCACCAAATCAAGACTTTTCTACGTGCTGGTGTATGGTCAGTGCTCTAAAGAGCTTCAAAGGGGCAGGAAACAAATAAACCAGAAGTATGAAGCTCTACGGGTTATTCCTAATAACATGTAATTGCCCACATAATGCACCCTTCTTTTAACTCCACTGAAACTCGTACATCAGCCAAGAGAGATTGTTAGGTTAACAGTAATTGCAAGAAACGGTTCACTGGCCTTTACTACCCCCTGCAGCACTTTCAGGGCTCCTCCTTTGTATAAGATTAACTGATACCAAAAAAAGGCAAATTAAAAAGTCACAGCCATTTAATATAAAACTGATTTCAGCATTCCTTTTCTTATTGTAATTCTAAATGGAGGAAGGGGAAACAAACCCACAGATGCATTTCACATCCAGAGCTCGCTCTCACCTGCAGTCTGTTTCCAGTGATACACAGTTTAGGAAGTGCTGCCTTCCAGTATTTAAAATCCCTAGATTAACCTAGAAGGTTTAAACAACACTCCAGCTTCACCTGGTGCAGCAGCCCTGCTGCTGGGCTGGCAGCCCTCAGGCAATTCCATCCATTTCCAAAACAACTTGTCTGCTTTTAGGTTTTATTTGTTTTGTAGAGCGTAAACCAAATTTAGCCTTTTGTTGCCATAATTTAGCACACCTCCTGTATTTTCCTTTTCCTGAATAAACGCAGCCATCTATCTACAGGAATACTGCCTGCAGCTTACTACCCACCTGATATAAAATACCTGCATTCAGCGAGAGCTGCACAGGAGAACGACACAGGGGACTTCCCAGGCAGAGACAACCTGGGAAGTTGGTCATCACACATTGGAAACATGCTAATAAAGAAGCTTAACTTCGTTTTTAACGTTGTAAACCTTATTTTACCAGGTTGGGAACCAGGAACAGAAAGATGACTGAGCACTGGAAGCCTTTTGAAGGGAGTGAGCAATTGACCAGGCACATAGCAAACAGGATCTGCAGGAGCCGTTTAAGCAGTCTTCCAAGAAAGAAGGAACAGAAAGTAAAATGGAAACGCAGAGACTGTCATTGTGCCAAGCAAACAGTTGTGTGCTGAAAGGAAGGTACTTTAACATCACTTTCCTCCAGGAGAATGAGACTCGCCACAGCACTGCACAGTTTGAGACCAAGTTGTACCTACTACCTGGCCACAGCCACCAGCATGAGGAAGAGACGTGCTGAATATGGGATCGTTCCAGGGTTAGGGAGAGCAGAATGAGTAGCCAACACCTGAAATGGCATCAGATCATGTTCACAGAATCATATAGTATCTTAAGTTGGAAGGACCCATAAGGATGACGTTGATTCCCTTTCAGAGCCTAGTTGCATTAATCTAGAAACAGCATTAATTTTCAGGCTGATGTTCAAAAGCCTGCTGATGCAAACATCTAACAGGCACATATGTGCTGTTGCCAATACGCACATGCAGATCAGATGCACTAAAAAGTAATTTTGAAGTTAACATCCTTAGTTGCCTAGAAGGTTTCATCAAATTTGTATGTCTGGTGGTCCCATTTCACGGCTTTAAAAGACGATCAGTGGCTCTTCTCCTTTTATGGGCAAAAACTCTTAAGCATAAACACAGCAGAAACAGTAAGTTCTGAATTCTTCCTTTTAAAAAAAGCAAGATTAAATCATAAATGGCTGCAGTCCCTTATAAGAGAGGAAGCCAGAGTAATTTAGAGCAATATCTCTTATAAGACTGAGGTGTCCAAATACAAAGCATAAGTCAGTTTTCTGGATGCAAGGAATGTTAAGTTTTCTGTTCTAGGTTTCAGTTACATAATTAAATATTGGCATTAAAACACAGAAACCAGAGGTAAGGAAGTACCAAGTCTGCACTCCTGACCATCCAGGGGGCTGCAGTTACAACCACAGGAAGACCACTGCCTTTTCTTCGATGCCACCTACTCCACCCTAGAAGCAAGCCTACCAAGCAAGAGGAACCTGAACTAGAGGTTCAGGTGAATCAAGCGCCTGAACATGAGCCAGCAGTGTGCCCAGGTGGCCAAGAAAGCCAATGCCATCCTGGCTTGTATTAGAAATAGTGTGACCAGCAGAAGTAGGGAGGTGACCGTCCCCCTGTACTCAACACTGGTGAGGCCACACCTTGAGAATTGTGCCCAGTTCTGGGCACCTCAATACGAGAGAGATATCGAGGTGCTGGAGCGAGTGCAGAGGAGGGCAACGAAGCTGGTGAAGGGCCTGGAGAATAAATCTTATGAG
>VXBH01009004.1:585676-620490 GCA_013400035.1 Rynchops niger
TTTTTTTACATGGACAAACACATAGACCAGGAAGTTGACGAAAGTAACCTCTAAAAACAAATCACCCTCTTTAAAATAAATTCTTCATGCAAGCACCATAGTAGTCTGCAACTCCTAAGTATCTCTATGCACCACAGGAGGTTAGATAAGCTAAACCAAACCCAAGTTCTTTTATTGCACAAACAACTCTAAGGCCACAAATTCACACTATGTATTAATTAAAATATAAAAATTATATTGCAATCAGAACTTCTAAATTTGTGCTGCCGTTCATGCTCATTACCGCAAGACACAACGTCTGTTTACAGTATTTGATGTTAAGAACATGCGGAAAATAAAGCAAGCTTACCTCTTCCAAGGACATATTTGCTCAAACACACCCAGCGTTGCGGGTTGTTTTTTTTTTATTTAGGGGGAGGAAGAAAAAAAAAAAAAAACAAAGTCACAGAGAGCAAAGTTCACGTGTTAACCTGAAAAGGATCCAGGTTCAGCACTGAGCTCAGCGGCAGCAGCTGCACACACCTGCGCCGGCAAAAAGTCTTCTGTGAACCAGGTCGATGGCAGACGCGTCCTCCGCTGAGCGGGCAGCTGAAGCGGAGCATATCCCAAACACTGTTAGATAAGTGTCCGACTTGCTCACCTGAACGCCTCTGAAGCCTACCAGCAAACTTTTCCACCTTAACTGATGAAAGCTACTAATTAATCCAGCCGCTGCTCCTCCCTCATTCGGGTTACTGCCTTGAGCTTACGATCGAACTGGTTTTACTACTGTGAAAAAGGCATCTTAGTCACAATACAGCTAGTTACAAAACTAAGAGAGCAATAAATTAAATGAAACAAGGAACTTCAGTTCTTAAAAACCTTCTCAGTTATGTACGAACAAAAACAAGTAGAAGGGTGACCACCAAATCATCATTTCCCGCTTATGAACACAATAGTTGGCTGGAGAGTGAATAGAGCTACTCTAAATAAACAAACAAACAACAAAATACCAAAAATACACAACTCAAAACCAAACCAAAAAGCCTTCCACATCCCACACACACCTTCACAGCTCCAAAAGCCTCACACGTTTCAGTCTAACAGAGTTGCTGGACTGCTCTGACCCATGCTGGAGATGAATTTCTGTCTGCACGTTTCACACTCTGATGAGTTTTAGAAAGGAAAAGACCCTCTCAAAGAAAACTATGGAAGTCTGCTAGGTTTCCACTGCTAATTCCTTTCAGGAATTTATGAAGTTGTTTATTTTTAATTGCCCATACAGGAAGAGGAAGAAAAATGGCAATAACAACATCAGGAACAAGAACTCTAATTCAAATATTTCAACCCACAGTTCAAAGAGGAATTTCAAATTGGGTTTCGTTAATAAAATTGGAAATCTATGAACTCCAAAATCCCACACTGCAACACAGGCAGAAAATATTTTAAAAAGGCTTATTACTGAGAAGTGAATTAAAGGAAATTAGCTTCACAATTGGACAGTGCAATTGCTTGTAGTTTTTTTAGCTACTTGTTTTCAACTATAAAGTCACCGGAAGCTTCTCCACCACCCCTGAGCTCTGGTTTCAGGACTGCTTTGGACATCCCACCCCTTGACTTCCCTCCCAACCTTTACAATACCTCCCGCTCTCCATCCAACACAGTGACACTGTCACACTAGTATCCGAGGATGTTCTGGAGGCTTTATGGCTTCCCCTTAACTGAATCTACCTTGCTTTTAATGCAAAACAACATAGGTGGAAGCCAGCACCAAGAACTGCGCCTTTTGGGAGACCATCTCAGACTGTTGGTTGACCTTTCAAGTGATGAGTTCACAGAAAACACGCAGGTCTCAGCTGGCACTAGGAACCAGACACCACCAAGCTCCGATCCTTCTTCAGGATCTCACCGTGAATGGGCAAAAAGTTTGGGTAGAAGCCAAAAAACGCAACCAAAAAGTTACCAGCAGATATTATATGGTACCAAGCATCAGCATCACATCAGTGTCCACAGGAAGCTTGCATACATTCCTTTCTGCATACAAGTATTCCAAAGTCATATAGTGCGTAGGTCATCTATCACAAGCTCACCTTGTCTGCACAACAAATTAACCCATTTGGAAACACAATGTCATCTTCCTTTGCTGCACTTCTGACAGCAAAGACACAATCGCTACTACTACACGAAACATAAACCCAGTACCACTACATAAAACTACTCTGCAGTATTTAGAAGATACAAGAAAAAAAAAAAAAAANAACAACTCAAAATGAAGTTGACGGCACTTGGTCAAAACACAAGGAGTTGTGTAAAGTGTCAGTATTAGCAGAGCCCAGAAGGAGGGAACAGAAGGGGACTGATTTGCTTTGGCGGTGATGATAAAGTCCGAACCTGGGCATCCAACACATCCAGGCAACATGCAGCCGTAATCCTCCTGTCGACTTTTGGTTGTCCTTCAAACAGGCAAGAAGCAACCACACGCTGCCTGGCAGCCAAGGACAGTTTGCAGCTGCCACCAAGACAACAAACTCTTTTCCTGCCCTCAGACAAGATGAAGAAGAGACGAACAAATAAGATGAGCAAAAGACCAAACTAGGCTTGAATTAGCGCATCCTTGCCAATTCTCCTGTAGCTGCCTGATGAAAATCAAAGGCTTCTTTTAAAGAACTCATCTTTTCTAGAAACATCTAACATTTGAAAGAGAAAACATGTCCATCTTCACCCAGTTTAATCTCTCATATTTATTATGCTTTTAAAAATTTTATACATGTACATGAAAAGTCTAGGCAAATCTACTGGATGACACATGCACTTTCAGTTTCAAATGCTAATTTTTTTTGGGTCAGCACAGATGATAATTTACCATCTAAATTCTGCATGGAGAGGTTATACCCTGGCCCCAGTTCAATTCTTACAAACCAGCATATATACCACCAAAAAAAGACAGAATTATCCATGTAGTGAGTTCAGGCCAGATCCCCATCTAAAGCATGAAATTATACTCATAAAAGGAGAATAAGAAGATCCTTTCAGGAAGGAAAAAAATATTCAAGTACAGTCCCTGAATTTTGCATCCAAACATGCAAAACTTGGTGCAACCCTTGGTCTTGTCCACACCGATTTGTTCTCAGATTTGTTGACCCATTTGGTCACAGTTACACTAACCTGACCTGGGAGATCCACCCCATGCACCCAAGGTCCCCCCAGCCCTCCCATTCTGGTGTCCTTCCAGCTGTTTTGTCCTCACTGCATCATTCAGACCATCAGCCTTCTTTCCCTTTGGTGTGGGTCATGAGAACTTGGCATTATCTGTCCCTTTTCAGCATCCTTCTTGTTATTAATCCTCCCAATTAACTTGCTACACTTCTCTACTCTCAACCCTACATCCCCTTTGCAGGGGCTGTAGGGAGGTTCCTGCTTAGAGCAGTAAGACACCCCATCCCACTGAACACTCAAGAGGACACGGAGGCCACCACCACGTGGTGGTGGTGAGCTACTGGGCGAGGCAGCAAATAAGTAAATCCATTTCTCAAGGAACCTTCCTTGTTCACAAGGCCAAAGTACAGCCCTGCTTGTTTCCACCTCCCTCCTGCAGCGCACCCACACCTTGTTCTGGTCCAATGTTAACACCCGCAAGCTGGAGCATTTGAACTTAGCTGCTGAGGCTTGATATTTTCAGTGCTGCAGTCATAGTAGCATTTCACAACAATCTACTGCAGCAACAAATGAGAAGGGGTGGTAAGGGGGAGAGGAAAAAAAAACACTTTTCTACAACAGCTTTCCCAGAAACAGTCTCTCGAACTATCACTACCTGCAAATTCTAAGAAGGAACTATAATCAAGTTGGCAATGAAGAAAACCATGACATTCACTTCCCTAACAATTAATGCTTTCCCATCATCTCATCACTGCGTATCAGTCTTCCAGTCTATGCATACTGTCCTAAAAGTTCCCAAGATCAGCCTCATAACTTGCCTTCTTGGTGTTGAAGTTGAGTTATCCCCTGTTGTCATGAAACCAGAGATAATCTTTTTCTGCACAGTTTCCCTTCTGCTTCTCCAAATCCCTACGCCTTCTAGAAAACTGACCATCCCCTATTACTCAGGAAATCCGACCATGCCATGCCCACACTGAACCGCCATATAGTTAAAAATACCTGGAGCTGAAATGCATAAGAAGTTTTCAGGATGGAAATAATTATAAGTGAAGTTTATAAAAGCCACAGTGGCAGAAGCGCAGAAAACACTTAAGTAGTTTACTTTTTAATGCAGAAACAAGCCACATCCAACCCCTCTTTGCTGTTCAGTAGAAAAACGCTCTTGATGAAACAAAAACTAGAGAAGAGCCGTATCTTATGCTTTCTTCCTATATGGCACTTAAGTGCTAATTAAAGTACATCATCAACATAGTAATCGTCAAAACACCACTTAAGGTAAAATCAAGTTACGATCTACACAGGACTCAGCATGGACTTAGAGCAAAACTACAAACAACTTAAAAACATCAGACAAGCGAAAGGCATTCCTTCAAACTTTTCCCTGGTAAAAGACCGCCTCTGAGAATAACTGGATTATTCCCATCAGTTTTAAAAGGTGGATACTTGAACTCCTCCGCAGTAAATCAAGAATGAGTAATTTTGCTTTTTCACAGTTAAGTTTTATGTAAGCAAGTGTAAAATGTTTACAGCACTGGACTAATTTCTCCCTAGGTGTAACAATATGAAAATAGGACAGTAAAATACTGTCATAGTTTGGGCTTGGCTGGCCACTAAATGAACGACAGATGCTCTCTTTAATTAGTGCAAAGAATTAATTTCACCTCAAAAAACAGGAATATATAAATTCTCTTTGATTATACTTTACAGTAGTTACACTAAGGAATCCTTGGAAGTTACTAACAAGGTTAGGTAGCATAAAGAAGCAACAATCTCTGTAACACTTGCGTAGTTTAGATGAGAAAGTATCTGCAGCTCAACAGACTCTGAATTTCAGGAGTTACATATGGAATAGCACACCTAGCTGCTTTGCAGTCTTCTTCATTGTAACCAACTCATAAATAGGTGCATACTCAATACTACGTTTAGAAACTTTGCAGAGAAAACAGGAAAGGTATGGAAGGTGCAAACAAGAACTTCAATTAAAATTAGGACACAAACACAGAATAAATATAAAGGGTTAAATAAAAGGTTTGAGAAGCAGTATCTCACAGCAGAAGACAGCTACTGCAAGTCAGTTGCACAGCACTGAGCTAGACAGAGATCCCAGAGTCAAGGATCCTGTTTAGAGAGATGATGACTAATCCAAAAACAGAGTGCTGCAGCCCAGTGGAGCACTTACCTCACGCCCTTCCCGTTTCAGATATTTGCTGCTGAAAAATAGGGAGCCCGGTCAGGAAACCAAAGAAGCTGAAAGCCAACCTGATGTCATAGTTACCTTTTAGCTGGACACATTCCTTTCCCGGTCCCTTTGCACAGTCATGAGAGAGGCGGTGCCAGCAGCGGGGAGTCCAGGGTAGGGCAGAATTGCTCCTTCAAACAAAGCAGCTTAACCCAACCCAGGCTGAGGCACCCACACAACCACAGCCCGAGGATGTAGTTTTTCATTATAGCTGAGCTGACTGAGCTGTGACCCCACTTTCCCAACTCTCGCATGGCTTGATGTCTTCTGTAGGGGTAGATTTTGGGGTTTTTTTTGTGTTTTTAGTTTTTTGATCAGTTCATCTCACTAAAGCAGGCCACCGTGGCTGCAGACAGCTGTTAGTGCACTGCCACAGGAGGAAGGAAACAGAATATACAGTGCAAGGGTACAGACCAAGAGAAATGCTGAAGTGAATAAGAACAGACAGCAGAACTTAAACAAAAAAGTCTTCAAAAGCATACTAAAAAAAAAAAGTTAATCAGCTAAAAAGCCTTCCAGTTAAAAAAGTCATCCTGTTACAAATACAACTGATGTGTAATTCTAACCATTTCAATAACAACTAGCCTACAGTGTGGTCACAGTAAAACCAAGTCAATGCGAAAAACTCACCTTCACAAAATTGTCAGGGAACACGCCCCTTTTGCCATTTAGCTCCCCTTCTAACCATCCTTCTTCTTCCAGTTTTTTCACATTCCTGATGATTTCCCCAACTCTGATCGTTAACTCATCATCACGCGCTGCATCATAGTCATATTCCACGATATAGTCCACTAAAAAGAAAAAGAATTAAACACCACAGTGAGTGCAACTTATGCATGGCAATGCAACTTGAAAGCCATGCATGTACAAAGAGGCAGGCGTAACGACAAATGCTAAGAACGAGCATTTCCCTTACAGCAACACTCATTTATTAATTGCAGTGTTCCCAACCATTTTATTGGAGGAGGGGCGCGGAATGGACAGTCACCTATTAGAATAAAGCGAATTTAGGAATATGACACCAGGTCATATTTCGGTGGTGGTGGGTGGGTTTTGTGCATGTGTGGTGGAAGGGATTACTAGCAGTGATTCCTTTTCCCCCTGCCTTGCCGAGTCCCAGCCCAAGATTTACCCATTATGAGCCACTGCCCACAGGGCAAGAATTTGTTACTCAATGCATATTTGGGACCAAGGAGGAAGAAAGGTTCAAGTTGTGCATCTATGGTACATACACGCAATGCTTTGTTAATTCTCATACTTGCATCTGCTACTGTATCTGCAAAAAACCGATTGCTGCACACACAATATTTTTGCAGGTTTCATCTAAAAAGTGTAATACAGCCAGAAGGTGTACAATTGACAATTTCATACAACTTAATTTGCACAGGTATATAAAAGGCACCCTCCTTCAGATTCATCTGCCTTTGCATGAAGAATAAGCAAGTGAGCATTAATTTTAATGTAATTAAGTTTACTCGGAGGAGCATAGCAATGTATTTACGTACTTGTCCATATGTTGCACAAGACCCACGAGAGCTGCTTACTGACAGCTTAAGGCTTGTTTGGCAATAAAAACTCATTTGTTCATCAAGAATTTCTATTTATGCCAGAAACTTCCACAAGCCTGCAGCAATCAAATAATCTTCCCTCTCACTCAAACCCAGTCAGGACACCCAGGCACTACCAAATATAACATTGTTCTCACCAAAACCTCCCTCTCCTCTGCAGATCACAACAAACATGCACAAAGACGAGAGCACAACAGGGTTAAAAGACGGAAATCCTGAATGGCTGTAGACATTTTTTGCCAGGTCACTACTAATTCTATCAGTGCACGATAATAGCCAACAATTAATTCACAAATTAAGAAATGAAGCAGGAGAAAGTATTTTTTTCTGGTATTGAACTTACAGCTCCATTAAATCAATGTGTAATTCTGGTCTGGGGACGGTTGTGATTAAAAGCGCTGCTGCACACATGTTGGAATGTAGCTTTTATCACTCTGCTGCTTATAGAAGAAATCAGAAAACCCTTGGCAAAAACCAAAACTACATGATAGTGCCATGAACACAAGAGAAGCTAGAACGGTCTGCTGTCCGGCAAACAATTTTCTGAATACAGCCATTAACAAAGGTGCCAGCCGAATATAAACCTGAAGACTTAAGTTTTGATTTTTTTCCTTTAGGAAACAAAATTTGGTTTCGTAATTATGAACAGAAGTCATCACCAGAGTTACATGCTCATCACACACACTCTGGAACTTACAACATACACTTTTTGTACTGTATACATCTATTTTTGACAAACATTTTCTCTAAGCTTGCTTCAAAGCATCAGGTTTCCCCATTACCGCCTGCAGCAAGCATAGTAGTTTTGTCTTGCTTCTGCACTGAATTGTTTTTTGAGTGGCTGACATGAAATATTGCCCAACAGGTAGGAAATTCTGGCAGCCACAGATCATAAAGACAAGTGCCGTTCATCACCTACAGTCTGGAAACAAGTGTGTCATCTCCCAACCAACTCGACCCAACGATTTTGGAAGCCTACAAATGCATAAAAAAATTAGGAAATAGCCATGTTACATATTTCTCTCATGATAAACTCTGTTTTTAAGCACATTAGCAGGTAACATATTTCAATATACACAGTATAGGACATATTTACAAAGTTAAACATGGAAAATGGATCAGAACACAGTGTCAGTCACAGTAAATGCTTACAGCATTGCAGGCTACAACTCTAACTGCCAAAACACCTGGTCCTTTTGCCAGAGGAGTAGTAGGTAATCAGAGCCACACTACACCAACCTGAACTAATTATTTTGAAAGCTTCTTTATTTCCTTGAGGGAATATTTCTATATTTGTTCTTGAAATGCACAACACATTCATTTTGGTCACCTTTCCAAACTGTAAAGCATGGACTCAGTCATGCCAACAACTAAAGGAGGATCTCGAGAGCTTCTCAGTCATCATTCATGAGTCTGTGTTCCAGAGATAAACAGCAACAAATTAATATCAGCTTTTTATTTTTGAGATCTAGGTGCTGAATATCCTCTTGTATTTGTCAGTGATACTCAATATCGCCCTCATTCTCATGGATACATATACAAAACAGATCTAAACTCTGTTCTCGCACCTAAAAAGTAAGAGAGGTCCTTGGGAACGTCAAGATAGTTTCCATCCCATACCTTTTTTTTTTCATATGACGATACATAAATATGAAGCAGCTACACATCTCTCTACTACTTGGTCCTTAAGAGGAACACTTAATGGTTTTGCTTTTCAACATTAGCAAGTAGCAGTAGATGAACCAGCCAGGTAATTAGGACTGCAGTGTGACAGGCAAGAAGCCATCCTACTGCCAGAACAGTCCAGATTAAATAAGCCTCTGAAAGGTCTTAAAGTACAATATTTACCCAAGCAAAAACAGTGTTCTGTGATGACAGAAAATATTTTTAAGGAATCACAACTCCTTATGATAACAATAATTAGGAGTCATGTCAGTCCATGGATTATACTTCTGAATGCTTGAAGTAGTTCTGAATGCTTCAAGTTCTCACTTAAAAGCTTTTCTCAAGAACAGATGCAGTACTAAAATCAGTCGGCAATGAATTGGACTGCAGTAACATAAACTGATCAGAACTTTCACAAACCAGAAAGTCTCAACTGATAAAAGGTAGAGACAAAGCCCTCAGCAACACAAACTACATAAATTACCTATCTTAACTCCTCTTGCTTTTTACACAGCTTTCTGTAGTTCAAGCCCAGCTCAGATCAATTAACTGTAGCTTAAAAGTCCATAATGACCAAGTCTTGGGTGAAAAATAGTCTTCTCAAGCTTGAGCATGAACACTGTGAGGTTAACCACACTTTTCTTCCACAGCCAGCAGGACCAAAGCTCACCTGAGAGGGAGTCAACATCCTCCTAGTTTTCAGAGGCAGAGACCTTCACAAACCACCTCCTATACAATCGTGTGAAGAAGATGTCTTTATCCTAAATCTCTAACAAATAAGTGGCAACCTTGTTCTGGCAAGAATTCCAAAGATAAACATAAGACGTCACCTGGCACACCCTTCCAACCAAAGAAAGAGGGAAGGAAACAAAAAATGACAAACCAAATCAGAGTCGGGTTGATTAAGGTATTACAGAAAATCAGTTATAGCAGATTATAAGTACTGACAGAACAAATTTAGCAACGCAGGAGTCAGTTCAGTGCCCTGGTAGCAGTCAAGGAGCTGGAAGCTCTGTTCAGTGAAGCATCAGACACAGCTAAGCTTGTGTCACTCAAGAGCACCACAGTGGTGGCAGTGGGAATTAGCAGATGTATGAAGACAAAATAACACATGACCAACCTGACAGCCTTCCACAATGAAATGACTAGTTCAGTAAACAATGGGAAGGCAGTGGACATTGTTTATCTCAACTTCATCAAGGCTTTGGACATTGCCTCCCATAACATCCTCACACACAAACTGATTGAGTAGAGGCCAGATGAGCGTACAGTGAAATGGACTGATAACCGTGCAAAATGCCAGTCTTAAAGGGTTGCAGTGACAAAAAGTCCAGCTGGAGGAGAGTCACCAGTGGTGTGCTCCAGAAGTCAGTGCTGAGTTGTTCAACATCTTCATTAATGATCGGGATGATGGGACTGAATGCAACTTCAGCAAGTCTGCAGATACAAAACCATGAGGAGTAGCTGACAGACTAGATGGGTGCACTGCTATTCAGAGGGACCTCAACAGGATGAGGAAACGGGCCAGCAGGAACCTCATGAAGTTCAAAGGGAAATGCCAAGTCCTCCCTTGGGGAGGAACAGCCCCATGCACCGGTACAGGCTGTGGACTGCTTGGCTGGAAAGCAGCTTGGCAGAGGAGAACCTGGTGGACACCAGGTTGACGTGAGCCAGCAATGCACCCTTGCAGCAAACGGCAGACAGCAGCATCTTGGGCTGCATTAGGAGGACTATTGCCAGCACCTCGAGGGAAGTGATCCTCCCCCTCTGCTCAGCACCAGCGAGACCATCTGGAGCTGGGTCCTGTTCTGGGGTCCCCAGTACAAGACAGACATGAATGTATTAGAGTGTGCCCAACAAAGGCCCACAAAGATGATTAAGGGACTGGAGTTTCTTCATACAAGAAAAGGCTGGGAGAAGGCTCAGAGAGATCTTATTGATGAGGGTATGGAGAAGACTGAGTGGTGCCCAGTAAAACAAGAAGATGGCAGAAACTGAAACAGAAGAAAATCCACTTAAACACACACACATATACACACACACACACACTGCAAGTGTGATCAAAAACGGGCACACAAAAACAGTTTGTCCTGGGGGTCTCTGTAGTCTCCTTAGAGATGCTCAAAACCCAACTGGACACAGTCCTGAGCAACCTGCTATATCTGACTGTGCAGGAGAGTTGGACTAAATAATCTCCAAAGGTGCCTTCCAGCCTCAACAATTCTGTGACTGATTTAATCCAAAGATACACCACCAGTGGCAGCTTTCTGTCATCCAGCCATGACAGCTTCCCAACGTAATTAGAGAATTTCCCAGATGGTGCTTTTTGAAGGTTTTGACCCATTTTCAGAGGCAGGGAATTGATTAAATCAATAGTGCTAAGTAAAACCACATATTCTGGACATCTCTGGGGGAAAGGTGGTTACAGCAGGCTTTATGGGAGAGGTCTGTTCAGCCCTCCGTTTCAGTTAAGATGACAACTTGACTAAAGAAACAATAAAACAGACCAAACATGTCAAAGCCACTCAGCCCCCTCAACCACTACAGACTACAGTATTCCCTGTGGCAAAGAGGAAAAAGTGTCCTATCTAACAACACTGCCTCTTTGGCAAAATAGCTGACACTGTTAGCCAGCATAGCAACGCTGCCTGCACAAGGCATTCAGTCACTGCTGGCACAGGTGGACTCTCCTCCAGAACTTACACAACCGGCTCTTCTGTCAACCACATGCAGAAGGCAAGTGTCCCAACAGGCATGGCTACATAACACCCATTGTCACTGATTTTAAACAAAGGAAGTCTTCGGCTACTCAGACTCTTTCTGAAGTTGGCTATTATAGGTAACTAAGGCCCTCTGAGCACCCTATAAAAAAAAACAAAACAAAACAAACCAAAACACCACCACCCCCATAAATAAATCAAGGAAAAGAATGGAAAATATACTGAAATTCTAGCATGCCTGTGTCTTCAATAGAAATAACCAAGTATCAGACATTCATTCAGCAAAGAGCACAATTTCACATTCTTGGTACTTTCTTTAGGATATTACAATACTGTCACAATCCAGTGACCTTTCTGTAGTAGCCAGAAAAGGAGACAAATCAGATATAAAATAAGTTCCATGAAAAACAAATTTAATAGCTTCTAAAATGAAAAAAAATCATTCACGGGATAACTGAAATCCTTGAATTAACACTTAAACTATTCAGGAAGCCTTGCTGAAATTTGCAGAAGACATGGAGGGAGACAGTCCAACATCAAGCAGCAAGAGGAGCTCGAGTTGCATGACACGCTCCATAAAGGTCTCTTCAGGCAGGTTTTAGGTCAGTTCAGATTAATTTATTGGAACATGAACCCTGGAAAGTTGTGTGGCCTCCAAAAACATCTTGTCAGCAGAACTGCAGTTATGCTAGAAACTGAGATTTTGCTTTTCTAGTTTATCGTAACAGACAGTTGCTAGATGCCTGAAACAAACCTTATTAGTACAGGTATTTCCACCTGTCTACCTATCGCAGAAACAACAGTTTAGTCTCCTAGAAAACCGAGCTAACATTTTTGTCATTATGTATGTATACATACAGAGTTTACAAAGGTATTTAGTTTCATAGCAGACAGCAAGCTTACACTAGAGATACAAGACAACTTACTTATCCTTTTAACTATCATACTTCACAACTATCTCAAAATCAGGTATTAGACTGAAGGAGAAGACTCCTTCCAATTGCTCTCCCCCAGAAACATTCCTACAATTTGTGAGATGTAAGAGGTTCCAGCTGTCTTAATAGTAATACGGTATAGTATACGTTTGGCCACTGAAGACAGATCTTAACACTGAAAGAGTAGTTCAGGTGTTTAAATACTGAACTATGAAAACACCTCCCTAAGTGTTAAATGTAAGTAGTGGTTAACAGATTGGTTTTTTTCCCCCACTTCAACATCACGTAATTCCCTGTTACCCTGACCTGCGTCACTGATGACAATGCAAACGCTCAAATAAAGAGATCTGGTAGACTCCCCATTGCCCTTAAAATTCCAGTCCCTGCTTCCAAAATTGCATGAGTTGTCCTACAAAGCTCTGCTGGTAAGTCACATGCATAAGGTGAGCACCAGGGTTTGGCAGCCAAAGACAAATCCCTCCTGGCCAAGAGTCTCCACTGCCCTGCAGCCAGGCTCCTCCTCCTGCGATTCACTCTCCTGTTTACAAAATGACCCACAATGGCCATAACAACCAGTTCCCCAAAGTTCAAAGTATTCTTTTGGGGTACAGATGTGAGTTTGGTCTTCCTCAATACCCCGTAGGGAAGTGCCTTGCATTTCCCACTATTGGGTAAACCGCTCTGACCACTGGTCTCGTGCAAAAAGGTACTTCCCTTCCTCTCAGGCCTCAATAGCCATCAGGATGAGAAGCAGCCCGGGGACTTAACCCTGAACAGATGGAAACATACTGTATTTCCTTCTCTCCTTCTCATAGTGCCCAAGACAGTGACATCACCAATGCAAAGTGAGAAGTTGTACTTACACGGCATCTTAACCCAAGGATGCTGTGATCCCATGCTCTCTTCTGTGTGCATTCACATGCTCCCTTCCCCCTAACTCTGCACTTAAATTAGTATTTATTTATACTACTGATGAATCACATAAAGAAAACAGCCCCAGAGAAAACTATTTAGTGCCAACTTTCTGCAAGTTTATCTCCATAAGACGGCTCACTGTAGGGTCAGCGATGCAGGACTGCACCAAACCCAACTTAGATCAACATCTACATTATTGTTACAGTCCAGACCTGGAGCTGCAAACCATCCTCATTTATTGTGCTTCAGTTCACAGTGTGGAGCAGTCTCACAGCAGGTCATCTGGATTTCTTTTCACTGAAATTAAACCAAAGATATGCAGCTCAGGAGCACTTTTAATGCATGCTGATCTTTAATAGGCATTAAGTCTGTGGGACAAGACTAGAACTATGATGATGTAAACGTGTCCCAAACATCCAATATGAATGTCAGGTCCCAAACACCAGCAGTTTCTCTCTACAGATCACCTCATCTTGCCCCTCACCAGGTGCTGCTTTGCGCATAGCCGAAATCTGCCATGAAACCACATCCTAACATAATGCATTAATGATGCAAGGCCACTGGATTCCTGTCAACTCTGGTGGCAGGGATGCAGTTCCAAGCTATTAAGACACTGAACAAGGAAAGAGTATATTTAACTAACAAAGACCACACAGTCTACACGCATTTTACAGTACAATTCACTACAGCCTTCAATAAGTCGATAGTTTTAAGCCACACTATAAAGAACAGCAGACACTTAACCGAGCTGTGCCATGCAGAGCCACCACATTCACACACCACATGGAGGACTTGCAAAACAGTTGCATCATGAGGACGACTGAAAAAGTGTTAAGTGCCATAAGACGTTCTATCTTCACAGTAGCTCAAAAGGAGCTCGGGCACCTCCTGTATGGCCTCAGAAATAGCAGTGACACATAGCAGAGCCATTTCTACCTGCGCCTACTCCCACGTGAGCCACACCAGTCGTGCCAGCTCCAGTCCTGATAAACAGCTCTGTACCAAAGTACTCACATTGCTCCCTGCTCACAAAGATTTGACCCCCTCTCTATCTGCCAGCCAAGCAGACTTCTACTGCCACAAGGAAGGGATGGGGCAGGAGGTACTCTGCAGTTTAAGGTCATGCCGACCTCATATACTCAAGTATTAACTTATGGTCTTGTTTTAAGCAAAGTGCCCTGAGCCACCAGGATTCTTCCAGTAGCTTATAATAAAACAACATCATGCCAATGGAATTGAAAGATTTCCATGTCATTCTATGTACATTTTCTTCTAAGCATAAACAATTAACTCCCCATTTCCTGTAAACTGATTATTCTAGTAATGGATTATTTCAAAGACGAAGAACCTAAATCTGTAGAATTTATTAGCTTGGCAAACATTGCTTTCAAGCACTAAAGATACCTTCATTACAAACAAACACACACTGTTGGAACCAAGCTTATTCTGCATAAATCCAGTTCAGCTGTGTCCACCCAGACCCTGGGAGCACCATGAACACCCTGCTGCCACCCAACAGGGATGCAGCTTGGAACCCAACCGTATTTGCTCCATTTGAAGCAACAGCCTTCACTTGCTCCAGCAGAGCCCACATCTCAGAAGGCTCATCAGGTTTGATGCAGCATTAGACGAGCCATGGCAAGCAGCCAAGCTGCAGAGTCAGGCTGAATTCCCCAACAAGCCCTCTTTCCACTTCGCCGGCATAAGAGCTGATCAGACAGAGCACGATCCCCACTGGAGCTCGTGTTCCTGCAGCGCTGTGCCAGGGCAGCTCAGTCTTCCAGCCTTAGACCCCTTTCCTCTGTCAGATTAAAAAAAAAAAAAAACCAGATCTCTTTTTAGAAGGGAATCTTTCCAATCAAAGAGCTGGTTATCAAGAAAATATATCATTCTTCTGGAATATAGCGTATCTTTTCTGACATAAGCTGCCATGAAAAAGGTGCTGGATATATGTCATGGTTCACAAGATAAATTAGAAACTTAGTGAGTACTCTCCAGTGCTTACACTAAGGGTATTTTAAACTGCTATAAAGATAGCTTTTAGGGAAANAATAAACACACACCAGGGAAAAGAGAAAACACACATGACCCAAAAGCCAGCAACAAAACAACTTTCAAACATATTGCTTAAGTCTCACAGTATTTAATATCTCATTTGGGCCTTTGCTTGCCCAAACTTCAGAATCAGCAGCCCAGCTACCATTAGCTTCCTGTTTTAGTTAAATACCATGAGGTTCAAGGGGAAAAAAAATTACAATTGGAGGAGGGGAAGGAACAAGCTGGAATAAAAGGTAGTTCTGCTATTTTCCTAAAGTATGAGGTCCCACCACATTTATACTTTCTAATGATAATGGAGACCTTATCGTGTACTTCCAGTATATAAAGGAGTGTTATAAGAGAGATGCAGAGAGACTTTTTACCAAGGTCTGTAGTGACAGGACAAGTAGAAATAATTTTGAACTGAAAAAGGATAGACTTAGAGTGGACATAAGCAAGAAATTTTTCACTGTGAGAGTGATGAGACACTGGCCCAGGTTGCCCAGAGAAGCTATGTATGCCCCATCCATGGAGGTGCTCAAGGCCAGGTTGGACGGGGCTTTGAGCAACCTGGTCTAGTGGAAGGTGTCCGTGCCCATGGTAGTGGGGTCAGAGTGGATGATTTTTAAGGTCCCTTCCAACCCAAACCATTCTGTGATTCAGACACAAAAATCTTCTCATGAGATTTTTACCCTAGGTGTTAGCTATACCATACAAGTAAAAGAATGTATCAGGAACTGCCTTTAGGATGTTCTCTTCCAGAGACATCCTGTGATTTTTCACAGACTCCTGTGATACACAAGATCTGCCAGATCCCTCATTAAAGTTTCACACATTTTTGATTTGACATCTACAGCTGACAGGAGACTCTGACGAAGCTGGCCAAACTGAAATTCATTTCAGTCAGTGAACACTTCTCCCAAAAATACTGTCTGGATGCTATGCCACCAACATCCCAATGAGGAACTCTCAGACAGTACAATCCCCAGCCAGCTCCAGTTGGTGTTAAAGTCAGTGATAAGGCAATTTGAGTACAATTTTGCTTTTTTCTTCTCCCCCCGCCCCATCCTGCAGTGTCTCTTTTTTCCTTACTCCTTTCATAACTTGCCCTATGCTGCATCACCCTGTTCCAGCACAAACATTTTCTGTTTAGAGCAACAATCCCTCTACATCAATAGCATGCCTAAAAAAAGGAAAATAATAACAAAAATAGCAGTCTACCCATGAGACAGTCGAAAGACAGGAGCCTTGGTTCTGTCAGCACAGAACTGGTCCATCTGGAAGCCAATCTGGATCCGCCTGGCATTTTTAGATTGGGCAAGTCAATGGTGCATTCTCCAAGAAATGACTCACCACACATTTTTAATAAAAGATTATGTCTAATTTTACAGCCCAGTAAGAATGGCTGAAAATTATAAAAATGAACAACTGAAATCTGTAAAAAATGTACACTTTTCCTCGCAAACTATTTCAAGTAATGAGAAACTCATTGTATTCTAACATTAACCATCTTAAACACCAGCTTCTCAAGCTGGCTCCAGTACAATTAGCAAAATACTTTGTGAAGGAAATTAAGCAGTATAGCAGAAATTGTGCCCAGCAGCATAAAAGATGCAAACCACACATGCCTCATTTTCCTACTCCAGGCTCCCATAATTTTCTAGAGTGCATTCCAGTACTTACCACCATGTATGACAGAACACGCTTAAATTACGTTTGTCAATTTTCACTTCCCTAAAGCAAATCATTCCCACGCATAGAATCATAGAATGGTTCGGGTTAGAAGGGACCTTAAAGACTCCAACTCCCCTTCCAGGGATGGGGCATCCACAACTTCCCCAGGCAACCCATTCCAGTGTCTCGCCACCTTCACAGAAAGAATTTCTTCCTAATATCTGATCTATATCTCGCCTTTTTCAGTTTAAAACTGTTATCCCTCGTCCTATCACTCCACTCCCTGATCAAGAGTCCCTCCCCATCTTTCCTGTAGGCCCCCTTTAGGTACTGGAAAGCTGCTATAAGGTCTCCCCAGAGCCTTCTCTTCTCCAGGATAAACAATGCCAACTCTCTCAGCCTGTCCTCATAGCAGAGGTGCTCCAGCCCTCTGATCATCTTCGTGGTCCTCCGCTGGACCCATTCCAACATACCCTCATCATCTACAGGATACAGCTGTAGAGTTAAGTCATCATTACCAGCCAGCTGTGAAAAAAAGCATTTTAGTGATACATTCCTCACTGCAGGTATGTTAAACTGAGTCTAGAAGAAGCATCCAATCATGTCTTCTCCAATATTATCAGAAATACTTGCCTTAAGCTTGGTCACAAACTTAATAAGTGCTACAATTATAGATTTGCTTTTATACCCTCACTTCTATGAGCAGGAATTGCCAGACTCCTCCCTTTATAGCGAGGGAAGACATGAAAAAGGAAGTATTAGGGTAAAATTTCTACCACCTACAGGTATTTGATACCCCCTTGTAAGGGCAGAAGAGGTCAAAATGTTTTACCTGGGAAGTTACGTTAAGCAGAAAGTGATGCTTTGTGCTACTTGCTATTTCCTTCACCCTGAGTAAAGCTTACTGCAAGAAGCCAGCCTGGAAATGAGAGGTGATACCTGCAGGAAAGGCACCAGACGTCTTCGCAAGCGAAGGTGAAAAACTGCTATTAATTTAATATGCAGAGAAAACCAGGGATCTTAGAGGGCACAGGGGAATGTACTTTTTAAAAAAAAAAAAAAAAAAAAACACAACACACTTTAAGTCATGACTCAGACACTGTTCCATATATAGATTTACGCCTCTTCCTCTGTTCCTTCCCTTAAGTTAATTTTATAACATCTATTTGGCAAAACATTCAAGGTGAGTTGCAAAACACTAAATTACAAAAGCTGCTATAACAAAGCCATGCCAAAAAGCCCTGAAGAACAAGAGGATCATACCTCATTTAGATTTATTTCAAACCCAAAGCACCAAATAAACAGTAGAAGTACCACAGGGTCAACACCATATTTATAGGTTTTTCCCCCTAAAACTTCCACTAGATAGCTCACAAAAATACATTTGAAGCTGAAGATTCTATTGCTTATCTTAGTTCAAATTCTTTTTATAAAGTCATTCCCCTCCTCAAAAAAAAAAGAAAAATCTGTATTTGAATTCTATAAAAGTTTCCTTCCTTCAATATCAGGACCCCATGTTACTACAAAAGCTTCAGCTCCTCCTGCAGATTTTTTTTCAGGACTCTTCTAGACAAAACAGATAGCATGATCATAACTCCAGGTTACAAATTCATGAGTTATAAAAACAAGAAAGTCTCTGAAAGCCTTTTGGGTTTAAACCAAAAGAAAACTCCTTTCACGCTCTAAAAAATAAATAAGGCAAAAATGCTTTGATAGATGGCCTACAGTTTGGCACATATCTAGTTCTGAATGACAATTAGTATTTCTGCAAACATGGCAAGAATCTGGCTTTGAAATAAATTTATGGAAACTTAAAAGCATCGTTCGGAGCATGCACAAAGTGTTCCCTTCATCTTTAAAAACAGGCATGATGCAATAGTCTGAATGGCCCCAGATTGGGATCTTGCAAAAACCACAAAATATGCTTAGCATTAAAACAGGGACAAGTGTTCCTATCTGACTTCATGCTGTCAGGACAGTCCATACTAATTATGGCAGTAATAAAGTTAATTCACTTTTTAGTGTGGACATTTCAGTCAATACAAAAACTGAACTGTTGATTGAAAGGCACAGAAAGAAATCCTTATGCAATGGATTTTTACAAAAGCCAGTCAAAACCACAAATACTCAAGGACACCCTACAGTCTCAGATAGTTTTAAAAGAGAGAAAATTGCTTCATTACCTTAATTATGTTCTAAAAGTTAGGAGATTGAGTCCTTTAAACACCCATTTTTAACTTGAATTTAGAAGGATTTAAGCATATCTTATTAAGAACATCATTTAAACCCGCACGGCTTGCAGTACTTCCAATTACAGAAAAACAAGGTTTGAAAGGACCTCTGGAGTTAGCTTACTCCAAACTGGTCAAAGCAAGGACTAACCTCAAAGTCAAATCAGGTCACTCAAGGCAACATCCAGCTCAGTTTTGAAAGTCTTTAAAGGATAGAGAAAAAAACAGCCACCCTCAGCACCTTTTCCAGTGCTGAAGTCTCATAATAATTTTCCCCCATTATATTCCATAAAAATTATCATTGTCCTAACTTGCAGCCATTGATTTTTGTTTTTTCACTGTGCCTCCAAAAAGAGTATCACTTCCTCTTCTCCAGGCTAGACCAACTTCTTGCCCTTTATATGCACTAATCTCCTAACCACACTCGAATCTATGGTTTCTTGGCATCCCCCTTGCATTTGAGGGGAAAGAGAAGCAAAAGCAGACATGGTACTTCAGAGACAGACTTGTGAGTGCCAGGTAGTGGAGAACAACCACTCCCACTTGCTGCTATCCCAGTAGACATCAAGGTTGTTCCCTCCTAGACACTGGACTATACATCTGTCTTTTTGGAACTGCAGAAGGTTCCTGTTGGCCCATTCCCCCCGTACTGCAACACATCAACCATCACCCCCTCATTCACTGTGGGTTCCCATGGCAGGGGTGTTGGAACTAGAGGTTCTTTAAGGTCCCTTCCAATTCTAACCATCCTATAAGTCTATGATTTTGGGGTTTTGGGGTTTTTTTGGGTTTGTTTTTTTTTTTTTTTTTAGGTACCTGAACATAGTCTTGAGCACTTGAAGAAAACAGGCTTGCATAAGCATCCCCATCAACCTTCTCCTCCTGCTTCATTCCCAATAATTCATCCCCTGTACACCTGTTTGGTTGAAACATGCCAGAAGAATAGCTCTCAAAAATAAGAGCTGTACTTTTTGGTTTTGCAGAGTCAGCACCAGAGCACCAAATCACAGCCCTCCCTGAGAAAAAGCCTTCAGGACTGCCCCAGCACTCCTCTTTTAACCTGATGGTTGGCTAAGCACCAAATATGCAGCTTGGAAGCAGCTACAGCATGTGCTGTGTCTTGCTCAGCTAATTGATAGTAAAGCAGAATGATTGGTATTTGAAAAATTTGGGGAGGGAGCAGAGGCATTACAGAAGGTTATGAAAAGCTGTCTGGGGCAAGGGATACCAGTAGCTGCGGTCAAGGGGCAGCGCACCTGAATGCAAGTTCATAGAAAGCTCAGCCTCACCTCTACTGTTCTCAACATGTTCACTTAAACAGTAGTTTGGATTTCAGAAACATAAAGGAAATCCTTTTGACCGTCCCCACCTATTTCACAACTACCAGGCACAACCCTGGTGACCCAACTACGCACACACAAAAAAAAAAATCAAGAGGAGGGAAAAATCAGCAATATAACCTCAGCTTTCTAAAAAACACAGGTCAACAGGTCAGGATTTACCACTTCAGTCGCTAAACTGCAAAAGCACATACAGCAGCATACAAGAAGATACAGCAACTGTCTTAACAGGAAATCAGCATAGTTGTCTTGGTGTGTGAGATGGCAGGCTGTGTCTTATTCTACTGACAGCACATCACATGTTTCATACACAGCTTTATTTCATCTGTTGTTCATCAAGCCAGAGGCTTCCTGTTACCAGGGCAGGTTTTCTTGTACTACCTACACGTTAGAAGTCATTTACATTACAATCCATATATATATATAAAATTATTCTCTCTCAGTAAGGAAGGATGCAGCATTAAGATTGAAAGAGCAAACCCTCTTCCCACAAAATATGCATTTAATAAAATGATAAACACATGAAAATCAGAGGAAACAATTTTATGCACTCTGAATTGTGCTTTTACTTGAGAACAACCATACTGCTAATTCAAATACAGCCTTATAACACAGACAGCTACAAGAAATGCCTTCAAGCTTTCCTCAAGCTGCAAAGGGTTTCATCCAACAGAGCTTCTGATTTCCCTTCACCACATCCTTACACAGGTACTGGTACGCAGAAAAAGCAGATCCTGTTCTACTTGGGCTTCTCATAATCTGAAAACATTATCCTAATATTTTTAACAGTGGTCTTCCACTTTGCAGACAAATTCTCCTTCCCTGTGCTGAAGGATGAGGTGTATTTTCAGTACTATGCATAGTTTGAGTCAGGCAAACAAAGCACTGTATTTGATTTTCAAGAGCAAAGCAACAGAGTTTATAATGGTTTATGCTAAATAAAAGGACTATATTCCACTGTTTGCACTGTTCTGAAAGATCTGCTGTCTCCTTATCTACCATACCCATGATAGTATGAGATTAATATATTCGCTTTTGTCCTCACATCTACAAAAGACTTACTGCCTCAGCACTTCCACTGCCCCAATTTCAGAACAGCATCTCATTTTACCTGGCTTCAGAACAGCACTAACTCAGATGAACAGAAAAAGACGTGTTGTCTGCGACAGTGAGGTTTAAAACAAACAGCCCATGGCCAGCTCTTCAGATAGTCATCTGAAACTGCTGACGGTCCCAGGCGGCTTGCAAATCTAGCTAGATTTGTGAAGTCTTGTACTAAAAACTCTGAACAAAAGAAAATTCTTCACTTAACCACTTAGGAAACCCAACAGATGGGCTCTGCGTTTCAGGAACAGTTGCTTTAGTCATTTACAGAGAATACAGTTTTGTACACCTAATACAACAATCTGAGGGTGAAGGAGTGACACTGCATGCTCTCTCCCTACTCATTCCCATACTGCTGCCTCTTCCCTTGCGCTGGTCTCGCAGTTGTGCTGCTCCAGGGTGTGCCAGTTGAGTTCGCTGCCAAATCAGACAGCTGGTTCTCTTCCAGTTGGACTCAACTCTGGCCAGTGTCTTGAACTAGATCATCCCATGGATACATGAGCACTAAATCTGCCAAAAGGAAAGATTAAAGAATGCACTGCTATGGGCATCATCCAGGGGACTGACCATACTAAGATGTGATGGATTTAATGCCTTCCCTTGGCAATTTGTTCTGGCAGTTAATAACTTCCGTGACAGAAACATTCAGATGTTAAAATAAGTGCAAACAGGAATATAATTTACCTTAAGTTTTAGGCAGGCTTATTCTAGTTAATCTTGCATTTATTGCTTTACGACAGAACTAAATAAACCAAACTCCATAAAAGCTTTTAAGTGATGGGAACAGTAAAGTCCAGCCCAAGTGGAGAAAATCAGAATACAGAAGGATGGATGCCTATTTTTTACTGTGCTTGCGTTGCTTCTTAAAACATACACATTGAGGACAACAAAAACCAAAATTCACAGAAATACAAGAAGCACCTCAATAACAAGTTCTAGCTGTTCAGGAACAATTTTCTCTTTTGTTTTATTGGCTAATAAGCCAATAAAAAAAAGAAAAAGAATGAAAGTTAGATGCACAGTTTTAAAATGGATAAGGGAAGATGACAAGTTTAAAAAAAAGCATTTTAAAGATCAAGAAAGCTGTGAAATAATCAGTTTGCTGAATCATGAACATTTAGGGAGAGCAATTAATATAGACACTTCTGAAGAAACTTAGGAAATTTCAGCTTGAATTTAGTACAAATTAATTGTAGGCTAAAATGGAAAAGGGGAAACTCTCTCCCCTCACCAGCTCCTGAAATACAGTCCCATCCACTCCCCAGCTTGCTAACATGATGACAAACCTGGCACAAGAGTTTCTTCCACATGAGCCAGTTTATCAGCTCACATCATGGACTCACAACCACCGGAGCGACAGCCAGCCAGGAAGAGGTATCGCAAAGCTCTGGCCCTTTTCAGCAGCAGCCTAAAGTTATCTCTGCTGAAGCATAGTGGGAAGCTGCACCCACAGGATGTCTTCAGGACAAGAGAGATTACATGCAAAGCAGCCTTCAAACAAAATCTTGTCATAACTCTGAACTTGTGTCTTCACTTAAGTGATATGATTCTCCTTTACTAGAGAGTGTAACTTCGTGAACATAGTGGATTCATTCCTTCAAGGAGCAAGGAGGAAGACTTTTCTCTGCCCAGTCCCAAAGATGCATTGAGTGGAAGTGAATTGAACCATTCTGAGAAGTTTGCTTGTTGTTCTGCTTTTGTATTTTCCCTGAAAATTTTAGAAACAATGCAGCTTGGAAAAACAAACAAACAAAATGGAATTAAGTTAAACTGATATGTTTCCAATAAATCCACAACTGAACTAGAGAGCTAAAACAGGAAGACAATTTCTATCAGGCACAATTTTGACAACTGCCATTAACAGTGCTGCAGCTGACACCAGTGTAAGCAGCATCCTCACCCTCCTCCTGCTTCCATCCACTCTATTGCAACCACGATCATAGTCTCAGTTTCTGCAGAGCCAGCCTGTTTGAAAGCTAACCCAAGAAGACAGGGAAATTGTGGAAGATTCAGCTTCTACAAGCAAAGGAAGAGGACAATCCTCGCTAGCCAGAGATAAGAAAACAGGGAGACTTTATTTCAGTACCATCTTAAAATAAAAAGATCAATCTACATATACAGTCAAAAACATTTGACTAAGACTGGCCACTTAGTAATTTTATCCAGGAGGTAGAAACTGATGACTTAAAGAGCCTTCTTTAAATGGTAAGTCACACAAGTTTCCAGGAACTCGGGCAAAACTGCCTTCTTAATTTAAAACTAAAATAAAAATCATTAATAATTCCAATCCACAAAAATCTATTCACAGCAGCTGAGACTCGGCTGCTGTGGAAGCAAAAAACAAACAAACTAGTACTGCTTAATTCCAAAACCATTTACGTTTTCCTCTACCTGTCAAAAAGTATAACATTCATGGTGATCTAGGTACTGTTAAGAAAACAGCATGAGCTTAAGCTATTTAAATAGTTTAAAATAATACTTTCTCTGGTTGAAGCAATAAAGGTGATAAAATTCATTTTGAGTTTCTTAAACAATAATGTCAGATTTAAACTTAAAGTTTACAATCACAGAGCTCTTCAGCACTGAGGGACACAAGCAGACAGATCCCCGCTTCCTTCTCCAGATTTTCACAGAGAGGTCTTACTGCAACCCTCTCCTGTAACATCAGAAGTCAGCACTCTGCAAATTGCTGAAATTAAAGGAAAATGGTTCTTTAAAAAAAAAATAATTCAAAAAAATAGATTCTAATTTATGCCATGGAAAGCAATCTTGCCTAATACCTAGAGCATTTTATAGACAATATATATTCCTTTAAGAAAAGTTAACTTAATATTTTAAATTAGCTCATATTCTATTCTCTCCAGTGTACATCACCCCAAAAGTGGAAAGATTTAACTCATTTGGCAGACAGACACATACTGTGACTTCAGTCTGATTTAGGACTCTAGCAGTGGCAGGTCTTAAATCTTCCAGGAAATGAAGACATACTGTTCAAAAGTACCTAAAATGCTTCATTTTCTCCATTCAAGATTTCTGAAAAAGCAACATTTCAGATTGATTTTGTATAGAGAAAGTCAATTTTCCATTTGGCTAGAGCAGTAAAACATAAGCCCACGCAAAAAATACTTGTTGGCATTAGTCAGAGCAAGGAAATACCTGAGCTGGCATCGTATTCTTCAAATTAATTAAGTTTACGCTAACAAACACCGAAGAATTTAGGGTGAGAGGAACCTACAGAGACCATTCAGGTGAACATCCAGCTCAAAGCAAGGCTAGCATCAAAATTAAATCTTTGACATGCTTTTATTTAACATAGCAAGAGGTCACTCTAGAAAAAGAGGTGTCTGAATAGGCACATTTAGTACTTCAGCCCTGAGAACAACCCGTGTGACAGGGCAGCCGAGGGCGATACACAAACAGGATTAGACTCACACATCACAGTGACAAAGTTATGTAAAACAAGTTCTCATCGCTGCACGACAAGAAGATAAGGGACAGCAGAGGCACAGCTGTCACCTTCACAGGGAGCAGGGCATGTTTGAGATCGTTAGCACATTCACAGTTCAGAGCAGAAGAGAAAAGCGGCATTCATGTAAATGAAGAGTGTCAGGGAAGAAAAAGTTAAACATAATTTAACTACATTACAAAATATAGGAAGCCAGTTAAACACAAAACACCACAACAATAACAACAAAACTTTAGAAGTAACAGAAAAAAAGGGCTAAGCCCCTGTAGAGTGCCAGAGACACATTTTAAGTGTCCAGGTTGTAACGAAAGGTTGGATTAGCTGCTAGAAATCACTACACCCCACACCCACCACCACCAAATTTCACCTGATAGACTTACCCTCTTCTGTCAAGATGACTTAAGCCACTTTAAGCATTATCATTGCTGCCCTTTCCTAACAAATCATTTTTATGAAAGTGGGTTAGGGAAATACCAGACCAGCAGTCATACGTGACATCATCTCCAAGGAAGTAAAATGGATGGGAAGACCAGAGCTATGACAGCCAGAGCAGGACAGACTGGGCAGCCACCTCGTTTAGCCCCAAACAGTACAATGTGCCCAACCACGCGTTTCCTGTGTTTATGCAACAAAAACCCGCTAAGGGACAAAAAAAAACCAAACACAGGTGGAACAGAGCTAAAGCAACAAGACTTCAAATGGAAGATGCTACCTAGCTGAAAAAAAAAAAGCTCCATGAACTGTTAGGAAAACTAAATATAAGCAAATATATTTACACCCCCACACGGAGTTAAGTCTTGAATAGCACATACAGAGTCCTGAACAACTCTCCACAACAAGATGGAAGTGGTATCAAAATTAAAATAACCAGCCTGTAAAGACGACCAGTGCCTGGAATGGCTGGCACATCAGGAAAGTAGGTGTACAGAGACTTTCCAGGCTGAGGCCACCAAGCAATCATTCACCTGTTCTTAAAAACACAAAGGAGTCAGGCAGAGCAAGCATCAGCTTTAGGGGAAAAAACGGCATACTGAAAGGACATATTTCCCCCTCAGACCCCCATTCATGTTAAACAGGGACTGTTATTGCCACGGGTAGTTGTGGAGGGAAAGAACCACATGCCTCTTTGACCCTCTTTGTACAAGTCCCTGATGATCCATCACTATCTATAAAAAAGGCCCAGCGGAACTGCAAACACCTTGGAGCAAGTCCATAAATTACTATTACCAGACCATGCTTTTTTATAAAAAATAAAGTACCTCCCATGACAGACCGGCTTTCCACATCCTTTTCCTCCCTACCTGCCTCACAGACAGGACTCTCAGCACAGCAGCTTGTACGTTCTCGGAAAAACAAAAGGGCAAGAGCTGAGCTGACAGAAACGCTACCACCTTTTGATGGGACTGCTCCTCTGCCTTGACCCAAACACAGCATCCATCAACTCTTCCCAGTTACTGTAATGTATTTTCCCAGTAGCTTAGACACCTCTCTTCCAGGGGTCAACTTTCCATCATCTTCCCTCAAAGTTTTGTCTAGAATAAAGAAAATGATAATAAGAAAGCACTTTGCTCAAAATTGCCTGTAAAAGTACAGTTGGTCTGTCAACATCAGGCTTGTCAAGTACCCTGGTACAGAAGGACTGTAATAGCTTGTACTTCTGATTAAGCGTTTTTATCCTTCAGTAATTTACTGTGAATAAAGTTCAAACTGCACATTGCATCTTAAATACTTGTTGGGAAAAATACTAGTAGAAGGACCCTTCATCTGTCCTACTCATTTGTTTGGGGGTTTCTGGAGTGGATTTTTTGGGTGGGGTGGTTTGTTGGGTTGCTTGGGTTTGTTTAGAGAACAAACCTTGAAGTAACGTTTTAATTGATTCTTGTAATACTACTAGTGAATACTGAAACCATCTATCACTATCCCTGTGACACTATTTTAAAAGTATTCAGTCTGTTTACAAAAGCCTTGCAGATTTTTTTTTTCTGGTGCCAACATGAAGGTGAAGGAAGCAAAAGGCTTCATACAAGTTTGATGTTCGATGAACTTACTAAACAGTTTCTGTAGACCAAATATATTTACATATATTTGTTCTCATTCTGTTAGCAATGATGAAGTATTTCTGGCTTCTTGAAGTATTTCAAATGTGCAAAATTCTCAAAAGATGAAGTGCAGCAAATTCAAATGTACTACCTCGTGGGAACCCCAAATCAAAACTTGCACAAGTGTTTGTAAATAAAAGGGAAAAAAAAAAANGAAATGCATATAGCTAAGAAGATACTGACAGAATTTAGTAGATTTCAGTGTACCTCTGTGGAAATTTAGCAACTGTTGCCTAAATCCATACAAAGATTTGTTGGACACTGCAAATTTAGCTCAACCTTCCTGTTAACTTGCAAGTTGTATAATCAAACCATTTCTCAACTACAATTAGGAAAATTATCTGTTATTGAGCAATAGAAGTAAATCAGACAGATGTTACAATGTACCAATACGTGGACGTCTACCTCCCTTTAAGTGGTTATCAACCCAAAACAGCAAAAAGATAATTCAATCAAAGTTTTTTTCCACAGAACATCTAAATACATTTTTCCCTTTAATTAATCTATTTCTCTATTTACAGAGCCATATGTTAAATCCACATGATTAACATAGTACAGAAGGCAAAGAATTATAATGACATAACTTCATTGTGTAACTGGGCATTCCTAGTAACTTTATACAGTCTAGTGTTTGTCATCTCTGATAACATCCTCTTCCGCATCTTTCAAGTGCCCAAATGACACATGCTCTTGCAACATTAATTTCCAGCTACTACAAGAACATAAGAACCTGTTCCAAGGCATTTTGTATTTCTGCCCTTCTCCTTTTGCTTCCTCCAGAGTCATACTGTCCCGTTCTTACTTCTCCATAAGTCTCAGAAACCCTCGAATTTCTCAGATACCTCAGCAGTGCCCTCTAAGCCGCCCATGACATGTAAAATGTCTTCCATAAGATCACATCAAATACAAACAATCTCTTATCAAGAGCCAGCTCTACCATGACATCAGTAACAAAATAATCAAATAATGACTTCTCAAGGTAAACACGAGGCCATCACTAAATATAGGGAGGGCAACTACAGTTAGTTCTTTTTCCACTCATTTTTAGACGTGTTTTACTGTGCATTCCTCCCTGCTTTCAGTCACAAGAGAGCAACGCTTGGAAACCTGAATAAAGGATGACACCTTCATAGAAAACGTATTTAAAAGGCTCTGGGATCATTCTGCAATCACTTATAGAGGCTTGTCAGTGTTCTGGCAGAAGGAGTTCTATAATTGCCCATGGACACAAATTGTTATGGTTATAACAAACCATGCAATAACAATACTTGACACAGAGTGTATGCACCCACTCAATTCCGTTGCCTCTGGAGCAGTAATAACATGCTCACTACTGTAATCGTAAGAGGCAGAGAAAGAAGCCACACTTAAGAAAAGGAAAGGTAAGAAAAAAAAATACATAAAACAATATAATAATTATTAGTCACAAACTGGACTCAGTCCTTTAATAACAGTCTTATACAGTATTCCTAACTACATACTAATAATACACAGACCTAACATATGTAAATCCTCAGGTATTTCACATTTCAGCATTACACAGTCCAAGTTCAAAATGCTTAATTAGCACACTAAATGTTTATGCTTTAGGAACTACCATCACAGGCCACTGCAGTGACCTAGGTAGACAACTCCCGATTGCAAGACAACACAGGCCAAATAGTAAGGAACAATAATCCTTATCTATTCTGAATAATTACAAGCAGCATCAAAACTGAGTTCTTTAGAGTTTGGTTTGTATCAGAATCTGAAATTCTTTATATTTCACTTCACTTTATATTTTCAGATATCATGTTAAGTGTGCTTTGACCACGTAAGACAACTTTCACTGAGATGAAAACACATCTTTACGTTCGGGAAGAAGACAAGTCAAGAGGACTGCACATGGCTTCACTAACCACACGTTTGATCTGCACACCATGCGCTTCTTCCCTTCTTTTTATGCACAAGTGGGAAGGAAGCAAAGCTATACAAAACCCAGGTATGTTTCCACTTAAAAAGCTTAAATCGTCCTCATCAAAGGCAGCAGGTTTGTATGTAGCAGTGCAAGCACACACACCTGGCTCTTCTCACACCCCTCCAGAAGTACATCAAGCACCTAATGTTATACAGGACAGTGAAGCACGGGATGCAACACCAGTGGAGACAACTGAGGCAGACGGACCCCAATGGGGGAACTCTGAATACGGTCAGAGGGCTCTGAAGAGGAGGGCTTCAGGCACACTTTCATACCTCCCTATGCAATCACTATTACATTAAAAATTAGACCCACTGCAACTGATTGTTTCAAGTGCAAACCTGAACTGGCACATTATGAAGACAGCAATACGTTCAGTCATTGTACACTTGCTTTATTTAAGCCAACACCTTGGTGGAGAAATGGGTGAAGGCACAGCTCAAACTGAAGCACAGGAAAAAAAAAAAGGAGAAAAAAAAGGAAGCTGGAAGTGCTGGATTTAACCAGGACTTTTACTCTTCACCAAGCCCCTCCAGCCAAGCTCCCTCCAGCTAATTCTGGGTCAGTGTTCGCTGCACGGCTGTTAATCCTCGCTTCTCCCCACCGAGCATCACGGAACCCCCAGCGCTGCCCCCCGCCTTCTCCCGACCCGGGCCTCCGCCGCCGCCCCGAGGCCCCGGCCGAGCGGGAGGGAGGGAGGGACCGGCCCCGGCCTCTGCCGGCCCCGCCACCGCGCCTCGTCCCGCCGAGGAGGCAGCACCTGCGGGCACCTGCCGCCGCGGCGGCTCCTCCGGCCCCTCCTGCGAAGCCAGCGGGAAGCCAACGCTCTCTCCCCAGGGGCTGCCCCGAAGCGGCGACGCTTACCGGGCATCCCAGCTCCGCGCCCTCCCTCCCCCTCGGACAAAGGCCGGCAGAGGCGGCCCCGGGGGGAGCGGGAAGACGGGAGCCGGTCTCCCCCCACCCCCCGCCGCGGCAGCCCTTCCCCGCCGCGCTCACCCATGCTGCGCGCGCCCGCCCGGTCTCGACGGTGCGGCTCCGGGTCCCGCCAACGCGCTCAAACCGAGCACTGCGGCTCCATCCGTGCCGCTACGGGCGTGAAAGAAAGAGGGGGCTACTCCGAGCCGCCGNCGCAGTGTCTCCCGCCCGCCCCGCAGCCGTTTCCTCTCAGGCCCTCCGGGAATCGTAGAATCGTTTAGGTTGNAGCCCCGCCCCGCGCCGCCAAATCCCGCGAGAGCTGAGCGCTACCGCCCCCACGCCGCGACGCCGTTGCCAGGCGCGGTGACGTCACCGCCCACTGCCCTCAGGCGCCTTCCCTCTGCTTTTCCTCCTCCGCCTCCTCCTCCTCCTCCTCCGCCGGCGGGAGGGAGGTGTCCCGCTGCCGCCCCGCTTCCCCCTGCCCCAGCCCGGTGTTGCGCAGTGTCTCCCGCCCGCCCCGCAGCCGTTTCCTCTCAGGCCCTCCGGGAATCGTAGAATCGTTTAGGTTGGCCGGGACCCTTAAGATCATCGAGTCCAAACATCAACACAGCACTGCCAAGTCCAGCAATAAACCATGTCCCTCAGCACCACATATACCTGTCTTTTAAATACCACCGGGGATGGCGACTCCACCACTTCCCTGGGCAGCCTCTTCCAATGCTTGTAACCCTTTCAGTGAATAAAATTTAACTGATATCATAGAATCATAGAATTGCCTAGGTTGGCCGGGACCTTTCAGATCATCTAGTCCAACCATCAACCTAACTCTGACAGAAACCATCACTAAAGTGTATTTCTAAGCACTATGTCTACCTGTCTTTTAAATACCTCCAGGGGTGGGACCACTTCCCTGGGCAGCCTGTTCCAATGTTTGACAACCCTTTCGGTGAAGAAGTTTTTCCTAATACCCAGTCTAAACCTCCCCTGGTGCTACTTGAGGCTGTTTCCTCTTGTCCTGTCGCCTGTTCCTTGGGAGAAGAGACCGACCCCCACCTCTCTACCCCCTCCTTTCAGGCAGTTGTAGAGGACAATGAGGTCTCCCCTCAGCCTCCTTCTCTCCAGGCTGAACACCCCCAGCTCCCTCAGCCGCTCCTCACAAGACTCGTGCTTCAGACCCCTCACCAGCTCTGTTGCCCTTCTCTGGACACGCTCCAGCACCTCAATGTCTTTTTTGTGGTGAGGGGCCCAAATCTGGACACAGCCCTCGAGGTGGGCCCTCACCAGTGCCCACTATAGGGGACGGATCACTGCCCTAGTCCTGCTGGCCACACTGTTCCTGATACAGGCCAGGATGCTGTTGGCCTTCTTGGCCACCTGGGCACACTGCTGGCTCATGTTCAGCCGGCTGTCCACCAACACCCCCAGATATGCTTCAGAGGGACGATGTCCCCTTCCCCTTCCCTCGCAGGGGGGGGGCCCTGCTCACGTCCCTTAGCGAAACCTCAGCCCTCTCAGCCCCTTGGGCTGTCCCATATGTCCAGGGCCTTCCCCACCTCCGCCCCCAGCTGCTTGTGGGCTCTACTACCCCTTACCCCAAAAACACCCACCCTGTGGTAGTTTCAGGAAGCCCTTTTTGGGCAGACAAGTCATGAAATTTGGGGTTTTATGGCTGCAGGGGCCGGGCCTTTCCTCCTGGCTCAAGGAGTGCCTGGGAAGGAAAGCAGGGATGTCCCCACGGCCTTCGAGGCTGCGAACCTTGTGTGCATGTTTGTGGGCTTTGCACATTGCTTTTGGAGAGTTTACAGGGTGCTTTCTTTTTTAAGATGTACTAAAGAAAGGAGGGAAGTGTTCGAAGCTATATCAGGCTGCCGCTGTTTAAGTTTTTGTGGGAAACTCAGGAATGAGGGAAAACGACTACTTAGAACTAAACCGATTTAAAGAAAAAACAGTGACCCTGAGGCCAAAAGGGCAAGTAAACATGATCTGGTTTTGATGAAAATCAGGGAATATAACGCAGCGGGGTTCTCTGAAATGAAAATATTCTGTCTTCCTTGCTGCAGACATCCTTTCATGAGTGGTTCAAAATGAGCCATTTCAGCCAAGCTCAGGACAAAATTAGCCTAAAAAGAATGTCAAGTATTTCCAGGAGTCAGCTTTTGCTTAGCATCTTTCTCATGGAATAAAAACAGAAAATGAGTCAGATAATGCATACTGAAGGCAAAATGTTAAGCCTGAGGCTGTAAACAAGCATATGCCATATTGTAGTATGGTATTTTATGTCCTTCACTGTACTTGGAGGCAGACACTGCTTCCATTTCTTCAGACAGCAGAACTGGAAACATAAAAGATATCGTAAGAATTTCTTTGAAGCAGGTATAGTGTTTAACTCTGATAAATGGTCCCCTGATACTCCCCTTAAGAGGAGTAAAAATACAACCCCTCCGTGCCCCAGATTTACAATAGTTAATAGGAAGAGGAGATTTGGGACAGAAAGGAACCATCATCCTTAGAGTTTGAAGTCACTCCCAACAAAAATTCAGAAAATAACTTCCACGAGGATGAATTATCCTCATCTGTCTTCTCTGTAGTTTTTTTCCACTTCCTCTGAGGAGCCACATGCTAAAAAAAAGGATGAAGGATGAGAGGAATTATAATTTTGATCCTACACAGCAATTTTTACCTTTTTAAGCCCTGCCGCAAGGCTGAGTATGCAAGAAAAAAAGGTGAGAAATAAAATATTCATAATGTATGCCTTTACAGAGAGTCGAAGGAGCTCCATGTAGCTTTCTTTCAGGAAGCTGGTCTGAACTAGGGCAAAAGCTCATTCTAGTTTATTTAGGTATCGTTACTACCTTTGGATCAGCCCTGGGTGAATACTCACAGTGACATAAAGCCACCTCTGGCCTCCTCTTCGGTCTAGAACATGCTGGAGAGCAAAACACCAGTTCTCAGATCTTACACTATGGACTAGCAAGATACCGGCTTTCTGAAATTTTATTTTATTTTTATATATCTTGATGTAAAAGACAGCCAGGGCTGGCTCAAAACTTCTTAGCAGTCTAAGTACAAAAGCTGAATTTTATTCAGAGCCCATCTGCTCTGGTGATAGTGCACCAGCATCCAGCCAGTCCTGTGCTTTATTCTCCATCTCTTCAGTACCAGTGAGGCAGAAATGGGATGGTTTCTGAGGGAGCCCCCATGGCTGCTGAGCCCGAAAGCCTTTTTCTGTCTGCACAACTGGCTGTGATGCTGATGGATCCATCATCTGCAGCCCTGGACAATTTTCTGGTTTGCCCATGTCTAAAGCTGGTCCTTCTTTGGGGCTTTGGCCCGTGAGTTATGTGGTGCTGAACAGTTGTGTCTGCCTCACGCTTCGTCGAGTTTGACAAGACTTTGCTGCAGTGAGTTTTGCAAAAATGCAAGAGTCCACTCATGTGTAACTGAAAGCAGCGTAGGGACCCATATTTGGCATTCTTATATGAGTTGGCAATCATAATACATATAAGGAAAATACATCTGTGCTTGGCTATTAACGATTATGGCTCAGGCGCTAAGCCATGTGACTACTTCATTTCTTTTCTATATGCTCTATGTCTGATGTTGTCCTGAATGCTTTTTTACCAATAATTACCCTCTAAATCACCTATATTGAGTTCGTTCCTCACTTTCCACTTTAGTAAAAGCTGAAAACATTTAATTAGCCATTTTCACTTGGATATTGTGCAGTGATTGGTATTTATGCAGGCCTTTGAAAATACAGGCTTGCTGTTGTATTGATAGATAAACAGGGAACACTGGATCTTGCTTTTTATTCAATCATTTCTTTCCATTCAAGCAGAATGTAGAGCACCAGTATGGGATTATAAAAGTGCATATTTGTTTCCGAGTATTTTCAAATCCAGTTAAGTTCCCCAAAATAACTGTGATTATTTTCTGCTGAGTTGGAATTTGTTCCATAAAACTTTTAAAAGTGAAAGATTAGCATTTTAAATGCTTTATGATTGAGCTTAATGGAATATCAGAATTTATTGCTTGCTTTTGAGAGAGGAAGAGTTGTGACATGTTCACAGGTCAAGAAAGTGTTCGCTCCCACATCAGTAACTGCTATAATTTTATTTTGCAAGAGAGATCATTGTATAGAACCTGGTAGGTAGGTTTATAACATGAAATAGGAATGATACAATTTGTCACCACTGGAGATGCTTTTTTTTTTTCTCTTACAAGAAAACTAGGAATAATGATAGACTTTTCCTAGTAGTGCTACAGTGAATATTTCACTTGAACTTTTTTGCCACTGTGGCAATTTTAAAATTACTCCATTACTTCCAAATAAAGAAACCTAAACCCATAACTTTCAAAACTTCTCCCTAGAGTGCCAAAAAATAAAGGAACTGCCTTTTTTTTTTCCAAACAAAAATGGTGTCTCAGCTGTTACTAAGTTACAGTTTCACAGACATTTGAGTAGTACATGCACTGCAATAATTGTACATTCCCCTTTAACCAAATAGTTTGCTCCCAAACATTCCAGACGAGTCAATTTTTCATGCTTTTAATACTCTATCGCAGTTTTCATGACAGCACCTTCTTGCCCAATAATACCTATAAAAATTGACTGGAGGCATACAGCCTCTAGAACTAAGGAGTTAAACAGTCTTGACTATAAAATTTCACCTTTTGTTTTCAGTAGCAGTTCCTACTAGGTAACATAGCATTACTGAAAAAAAGGTTTGTGGTTCAGAAGTTAAAAAATTGTTTAGATGAGAAAACTCCCTCTGCTGGTTTGAAGAAGCAGCAGATATATTTCATTTTAAAAA
>VXBH01009004.1:620525-639797 GCA_013400035.1 Rynchops niger
AAAAAAAAAAAAAAGACAAACTGTGGGAAAATATTCATTCAGCACACACAGTATTTTTCCCTTCACTGTATACTCAGTGGAGAGTAAATCTGCTTACTCCACGGAATGAGGCAGAACTTAAAAAAAAAAAAAAAAAGTGAGAAAATATAAAAACACGGAGCAGTTGTTTTGTAAACAAGAACTGTATAAAAATGTGGATTTTCAAGGAGGAGGCAAAATAAACTTGCACACTAACATTTCCTCCTATTATTTCTTATAACTGTTGGGGGAAATTTGCATTATTTTAGGAAGCAAAACCAACTTTGTCTTTCTTTTCTTCCCACCCCTCTACAGACACTCCAGTACACGACATCTTAACAGCTATGCAGGGCTCTTAGAAAGGCTGGACCCTTTGCAACAACAGCACAGCTCCCCCCACCCAGGTAAAGAGCAAATACTCGTTGTCTTTCTTGCAGATTATTGCAAAAAGAGGATGGAATATTGGTGATATTAAGGAATTTGAGGTGCTAGTTTTCAGGCTATTGAAAGAATCATGCACTAGTGCTATATTTTTCAAACCGTGGACTGTGGATCAGTGATGATCCATGAGAATTCAGGAGCTGGTCTGTAATATAATTGAAAATGGCTTTGTTAACTAACTACACTTGCATTCTCACACATGGAACGAGCAAGCCACCAAAATGAGGGAAATACTACGGACACTGGAAGTTTATGTTAATTTTAATTGTCTTTGGCAGGAAATTGTTGTAGCAACACCACAAAAATGCTTTGTTGTTTATTGGTTAAGTTCTTGATTGAAAAGGTGGAGGAACATCAGCCAGCGGAAACAAATTCCTCTGTCTTTTGTTTCAAATCCAACCACTCGACCTATTTCCTCCATTATTATCAATTTCTTCAGTCAATCCCATTCTCTTCTCCATAGTGAGTTCTAGCCTGATTTTTCCTCTCATTCCTTTGCTTCATGGCAAAAACTCCTATGCCTTACTCCGTTTTGCTGGGCTGAGCACAGGACAGGGAGCCAGGAAAAGTTTCAGTTCGGTGGCCTCATTTTGTTGTAGAAAAATTCTTCCTTCAAACAGGATCCGATGTTGATTAATTCTTGTAGGTAATAGCTTGTCCAGGACTAAATACTTTTAAAATCCTGAATGAAGTATTCAAAATGTCACTTCCGTTGCACAGGTATGAAATAAAGGACTTGTAACTGTTGAACCTTGAAAGAAAAGAATTGGGGGAGTGGGGGGCGTGTCTGAAATTCAGGCTGAGTAAGTACAAGCAACAATTAATCATGTTTCTGCCATAAGGCCATTATAATAGTAATCTGAAAGAGTAGTTACCCTGATGGCAGCTATTACATTTTTTCTTTGACATCTCTTCTGAGGATTCAATTCGTTTATACTGGGCTATTACAACTAATTACAACAAAGCTGCAAACAGCAGGGACTTTGTGGAGAAGCTCAGTCCATGTCATGCTGATAAAAACCCTTTCACATGGACACATAGTCATTAACGGTATAACCATCTGTATCACCAGACGTGTATGTTCAAAGATACGGTATTTGATTTAAATACAGGAGAGCTTTGATCTCCACAGTTTGGTTGTCGTACCTCACACTGTATTTAAGAATCAGCAGAAAAAAGCGCAAACTGTTCTTTTCACTGGCATATTTATTTTTTTCTCTAATAAGCAACCACCTTCCTCTTTCTCTTTTAGGTACTTTTGGCATTTTGCATTTGTATTAAGTCCCTTTGGCAGCAACTGTTTGGCATTTCCTTATATTAACATCTACCACAAAGAAATCTCATCTTCAGGGTCCAGTGGGCTAATCGTTTCCTTCAGCATCTGAATAAATCAACAGCTGTGGTCTTCAGCCACTTTGTCTTACCAAAATAAAAGTAACTGAAAAATTGCTTGTTGTAACAGTTCTCACATGTGCTCCGAGAGGGGGATAAGAAGCCTCTTCTCTGCAGAGACGACTTCGCTCAAAATGTACAGTATTAGCAATGTAATTTTTCCCTTGCTCCATCAGTAACAGCAATGTAGCCCTAATTGCAATGATCTAAAGATATAAAGTTTGCTCAAAACTTAGTAAGTTTTACTAAAGCATTTGATACATCATGATTAATACTTGTATCACTGTAATGCATGCACGTTCTATATTAGGGTGCATCTGTGTGCCACAGGTAAGAAGATGGTGTCAACTGAAAGTGCTCTTATATTCAAATGACAGTGACTGGTACTTCTACGGCCCCTTAGTGCTCTAAGTGTGGTGCCACAGCAGCTGAGTCACTGCCACCGCAATTGGAAAGTGTCCCTCTGACACTGAACTTCTGTTTCTGGCGCTCTTGCTCTTGTTCTGCTGCTCACCTAATGGTTGTACTCAGTCAGTTCAGCTTCCAAACCCAGCAGGAAGCCTTTAAAGCAGGGAATTGTTAAGTCTTCAGAGCAGTTTGGGCTTGCAATTAAACTATATTCAACTGAATTTTTTAAATTCTGATTCAAACCAGTCTATCACCAAAAGGATGGTCAGGTGCAGAAACTAGACATGTTACTAGCACTCAGGTAACTATTTTGCCTATGATTGTCCTGGGGGTTTTTGTGGCTTTGTGGCTTTAGTGGGTTGTTTTTTTTGTTTGGTTTTTTTTTTTTTTTTTTTATGGAAGTACAGCAAAGCCATACCCTGCAAGCTCCAGGCCATGAAAACACAATATTCTCTAGAGTGATCTGCTATAGGGGACTCCTGGGAGCCTTTTGGAGAAAGGGATGTGGAGTTACCTCTATGTTTACGTGTTCTCGTATTGATTTTTCTAAGCTGACAATACAATGAGCAGTGCATTTTCATCAATATCACAGTCTTTGATCAAGACATAAGAGACAAAACATACTTGTCTATCACTTCATGCTTTAAGCTTAACATAACGCCTCTTCTTTCTTCGTTCTCAAACAATGTAAGATTGTCATTAATTTTCTTGAAAGTGGCAGCCTTTTTGTGAGTGCTGTCCATCTGCTTTTGAGTTTAGAAATAGCATTCCCTAGGGGCAGTCTGTACATCTGTGGAATCGACATAGTTGACCAGATACCCACTCTTCAGAAAATTCTATAATACAATACTACTTCCCCTGACAATTACACACCCTCTCGTTCAGTTATACTACCTGAACTCTAGGATGTGTTACTATAATCAGTAGGTGCTTGTAAGATGTATAACTATGTCCAGCAAGCTACTAAATTTTACAAAAAGGTTGATTACCTGCATTTTCGGTTCTGAAAGTTATCACGTAAATTACAGCTGACAAAACCATTAGGCATTAGTGCAGAGAAAACAATGCCCAGAGCAAGAAAGACCACACATTTCTCCCTCCCCGTCCCCAGACAAACCAAACCCTATCAATTTTGTTTGTTAAAAAAGTCAGAATTGTAATTCCATCTAATAAATACAAAATATTTTCAATTAGAAAGGTTAGCTCCTGTCTTAGTAAGGAACTTGTAACTGTGAAGAAGGGCCCCTTGGTAGAGCTTTGGAGGCTTTCACTGATTATTTTTTTGTTGTTGTCATGTAGAGTAAGAGCTTAGATATTTATCTACATTCCTGCAGGCTTGTATATCCTCTCCCTTGGGGCATTGATACCTGCTGCCAACAATGCACATCAGGTTTTCTAGAAAGCAAGCTAACAACTGACTGAGCACTTCAGAAGCACCTGATTGCTTTGTATTTTCCCTCCGAAGTAGTTAAAGTATTGGGGATTAGTCATTTTACCAGAGCATATTCCCAGAAAAACAGCAGAAGATGAGTTTCTGTTTCTCACCGGCTACAAGTGGAATTTTTTACTCTGTGTTTCCACTTTAACAGTTATCACCATCTCAACCTGAAGAAGGAAAAGAGGCTCCTATTCTGCTTTCAGAGACAATGAAGTTAGAGGCAGACAGAAGGTTGGATTTATGTCTTAACAAGTAAAATATTTTCCAGTTCCCATTTTAGGTGGGACAGTGAACTGAGATTACTTCTGCTTTTCCCGATTAAGGTGCAAAGAGTTGTAGCCTTTTTGTGTGCAGAGAAAAACACCTCTGTTTTTCTCTGGAGTATTTTTTAGCATTGTTTGGACTTGCATTTGCCCACCAGAAGGTGCAGAGGGGGATGTGTGACAGAAAAGGGGGATGTGCTCCAGCCATGGTGTCTGAGTTGCCAAAAGTGTGTCACCTATATTTGTCACAAACCTGAGTGTTTTTTTCTAAGGAAGCAACATTAACTAATCAGCCAATTTGCGAGTTGATTACCCATAGACATGGGCATGGATTATTCATACCTTTCCTCCTAAAAGCTGAGTCCTTTAGCTGGCAGCCTCCCCAAACCACCCAGAACAGTTTGCAGACATGATGTTTTCTGTTCTTGCTCACTTCTCCATCTGTGTTATTTCCAGCCCAGACTACTTGAAAGTCAGCATCCCTTCTCGAATCTAATTAATCTTTATGACTTGGCCCTTCACAAAAAAATTCCTTCCTTTTTAGAAATTCCAGTTTATAGTTGTTCCAGAGCTCCTGCTGTACTCGGGAACTCCCAATGTCTCTTCATGACCTTTTGTCACAAACAAGAGCAAAAACAATAGTTTTGTTTAGAAACATCGGTCTGCTAAAAGACTGTATTTTTTTTTTTTTTTTTCAGAGTGAGCTCTTAGAAAACAGGGTCGGTCTGATATAAGGACAGATGGTAACATAGGATTGGTCAGAGGCAATTTCCTGGCTCTGCCATTTTCTACACCAATTAATCAGAGCTCTATCGTGGGAAATCAGAATTCCCAAACTTATTCCATTTTAAAATTACAGCAATTTTTGCAATAAACATTCTCAAAAACACTTGCTTCTGAAAAAAGAAGATATGTTTCAAACTTCCTACAATTTTCTTTCACTGTTTGTGTCTCATGACATGTCAGTAACGACTGGACTTCAGGAGTGCGGTTCTTTTATACAGTTCCCTGGCATCCCAGGTGATTGCTCTCTGATCTGTTTTCTTCTCAGTGCATGAAAAATCCCAGTGCCAAAACCCCAGTGTTTTTCATTCTTGCTGACTAGCTGTACTCCAGTGTTATACTGGAATGTTTAGTTACTCTACAGCTAGTGCTCAAAAGGGACCCGGCAACACCCACGCATGAAATCCACTCTTGTAATAATGTTCAGAAAAGTGCTAACGTCCACATGCAATTTTTAGAAAAGTGCAGGTACTTCACGTACCCAGCCATTTCTGTCCCTGACTGGAATATTCTTTTGAACTCTAACATAAACAGCGAAGAGAAGCTCATTTCAGCTGATCTTAGCTGCATACTTCAGCTACTCTGCTGGTGCAGATTCATTTGACAGGCTGTGGAAAGGAAGAAGCAGGCACTGATGGGAAACAGTTCATCAGAGCCTAAAATAAGTGCCTAAAATATGAGTGATAAAAACCCTGGAGACATGCCAGCATCTCTCTGGTGGCTGTAGAGGGAAACCACACAACTAGCTTAGACTTTGATTTCTAAAGTCTGATAAAGCAAATGCCATCATTAGAGTAGATGGATACATAGTTGGGGGTTGGACTAGATGATCTCCAGAGGTCCCTTCCAAGCCTATGATTCTATGATTCTATATTCCTCTTTCAGCATCTCTCTATTATTTTTGCCTTTACGTTTGCTATTAAAAAATTTTTGTTGCAAACAAAATCAACAGTGTATTTTGGACAATCTAGAGTTAGATTTAGTTCATGTTTCTGGAGATTGCTTCATATACCCAAAAGTGAGACAAGACCTAGACACAGCTGCTTAAAGAGGAAGTCTTGAAATTGAAAGAAAGTGATAAAATGCTGGCCTAATCCAACTATGCTCCTTCTATTTTTTAAGCCTCTTGGTGAGAAAGACGGGAGTTCAAAGGGCAAGGTCCTGCCACTGGTCCTGCATTTTAGCTAATGGTGAGAAGTTACTTGTTTGAAAGGATAGATTTTGAGAAGAAAAATCAGAGTAGTAACTGGCTGTACCCACTAACATGATGCAGCCACAAAAATTACATATGTGGTTCCTCAGGTTAACAGGGGAAGTGTTTCCATTATAACAGGGAAATGCTGATGCCATCATTTAACTAGTAAGACCTATTCTTGAAAAATGAATGCAAAGACCACATTCAAGAAGAGAAAATTCAGCTTGGAATAGGTACAGAAAAGGGGCATTTGAACCATATTGGAGTGTGAGAATTCTAAAAGAGGTTGCTCACTCTCACAAAACAAAGACGGAGAAGGGAGGGATTTGCTCTCTGTAAATACATCTGTAGGCAGATCCGAGGGAGAGGAAATGACTAAAGCTCACAGCACCACTGCTCAGGATCAGTGGGCACGACATGTGGTGGTGGATGTGCTCAGAGTGGAAATTAGAAAGGAAATATTACTGCAGAGCTCAGCCGTGATATTCAGGAACAACATTCACACAGGAGTTTGGAGAGAAGTGGTATTAACGCTTCTCAGAATGAAACCCGCTCATTTTGTGTAACAGATTATTATTACTATGTGATTTGCTTTGCTAGGAGGAAAAGGACTTGATTACGTTATTTCCTAAGTTCATGTATGTACACACACATATATATAATGCATGTTGGCGTGTATGCATGCATGTGCTGTATGTATATACATACATGTTTATTTTTTAAGAGTTTTATACAGAAGGGTCAAATTTTTATCATTCCATGAGAAACAGAGGTCATGGGCACCTATGCACATTTATAGGCTGACAGAATGCTTTCTACGGCATGGACTTCACTATTACCATTTTGCCTTTGACAAATGAATACAAATATTTAGGAGTGACTGCAATATAGCACACAGATGCCAGAGCAAGCTTAGAATTACCAAATCCGAGTGCTGGTGGTAGCAGTGTAAAGATCAGAATAAGGTAGGGAACTCTGCTGTCTCCAGCGTGTTATCATGGTCCCACTTTCACCCTATTCTTCTCCTTTTCAAGGACAGTCTTCAGACTGTCAAAAGGGCATCCCTAAAGAGGCAGGTAGAAGTGCAGACCTGCAATAAGGAGTGCAGCTCTCTCTCCTTCCCCAAAAGGAAAGAAAGAAAAAAAAAAAAAAGACTGAAATAAAGAACTGAAATTTTCTATCAGCTTTGCCTGTGCTCCCGTGACATTAACCAGGTTAGTTACCACCTCAGCCCAGAAGAAAGGCTTGAACAGTGCTATTTGACAGCTGCTGATTAACTTGTGTGGTCTAGCAGCAAAGTGATAGGTGCCGTACAGAAGCCAGACACTTGAACTATCACCATTTGTGCAAGCTGGTGGCCTGGAGTATCTGTTTCTGTGGGGCTGCCAATCCAGCATCTGTCACAAGCGTCTAGTTCATAGTTGGGAAACAAAAGGAAGTCCCAGTGACACATCTTCCAGCTGCAATCCCAAAGAAGTGTCATAGGAGGGCAACAGAATGCCTCTTCCGCAATGAAAGAGTGGGTATTATTACAAGGCACATAAAATATGCACAGGGCTGAATTTTACCTCTACCAAAGACAGCAGACACCAAATGTGTCTAATTGAAGGAAGCTCTGGAGTTTTGCTCTACAAGATCCTTGAAGAAAACTGTAGTAGGATAAGTGTTGTGGCTGTATGTGATAACAGCATTGTAGCTTCCATTAGAAGTGATGATGCATGAGATGTGGTCATCTCATTCTTCTGTGCTTCCAGCCTGTCTTTGCAGGGAGGGAGACAAAAAAAACACGAGATGTGATGTCATCTTTAAATGGTAACTTCTTGTCTTAGAACAGGAGAAGATTCTTATTCCTTCCCTTTAGTGATTTTTCTAAGTACAACAGCACTGCCCTACACAGTCCTCCATCTCCTTTCATGTCTATTTGTTTGGTTGTTTTTTTTAAACCAAGCTTATTCTGCCTTGGCCTGTACCCTTTTTTCTCCTCCTCGTCTCCTCTACACACACTATTTATTTTTGTTTAAATTGTGTATCCATTTTATTTCATTCTGTAAAACTACATTTGCAAAAGAGATGGTGTTTAATCCACAGGTTTGTTATGTGTATCGTGCCTATTTGTAGGGGATGCTGATAATCTTTTTTTGTCTTGAAGATTGTACTTGTTTTTGGAGAAGCTGCTATACACCTGTTGCCTTAAAAACCCTCTCAAGTCATTTCCCCAAAGAGGTTATAACAGTCACAAATATATTTTAATCATTCTCAGTGGCCAGTGCAGCCCAAACCGTGACACATCTATGTTTGACTGCCTAACTGGTTATTTTATAAATCACCTGGTTTTCATATAGTAACTTCCGTAGCTGATTTCGGGTAGCATGGACATCAGAGCCCAGTCTGATCAAAGCAGCAGAGGGGCAATACCAGAGCAGAAGAATATAAAGTCCATGGCTTGGGAAGGCAAAGGAGCTCCAGGCACAGAGGTAAACCTGAGGGAAGACGAAAAGACAGGAGCCTGACATCAGAGGGCAGAGAAGGCTGATAAGGAGTCGTAGCCGATAGAACAAACACAGGCCAGGCAAACAAATGCCTTTTCCAGGAAATAAGCACAAGCGTTCAAGAGGAAACGTACCTCATAGATAGTCTTTGTATCAGCTGGATCTGACCTAAGCCTCTGAGACATAAGCCTGACGGTTGAGGTCTAAAGGAGAAGGGGAACCCCATCCAGAAAGCTCTAAAAGGATGTCAGCCTGGAAGGAGGGAGTCCTGGAGCTGGAGTCTGGTAGCAGGGAAGGGACCTAGGGAAATGGATTAACGGGCATGTTTGAGGCAGGCATCTGAAAGATGTCTGACTTTTGTTTAAGTTTTTAATATTTGGAACATTGCTGTCAAAATAATGAAAAAGCAGCAGAAATTACACAGTTACTATAACACAAGTAAAACCTGAGCCAGTCAGTCAAGCCAAAACAGGCCTAGAGTGACTGGTCTGTCTGATCTCTCACGTAGCTTGTAGCTTTAGGGCATGAAAGTACCTAATTAAAAAAAAAAAGAGAGAGAGAAGGAACCATAGTTCAGAGGATCCTTTGGGGAAATTAAGTCTTGGGGTAGAAATCACTGAAGAAGAGGAATAATGGTCAAAAAGGAACAGCTTGCTAGAGGACCCAGAAGAGAGGAGGAGCTTGGGTTGGCTGAAGGACAGTTCAGACTTGAGGCATCAGCTTTTTTATCCTGGGAGGAGGCACGGGGCTCACAGGCTGCCAGTGGGGTGTTAGTACTAGAGACACAAACCAGCGTGCAGTTTGCTTGCCATGAAACTATAGAGGAAGACTTCAAATTAATATACTTTGTTTATTGTTTGGCTTTGGGAAAAGCGCACCCGCTCATTACATGTTATTCTGTTTATCTTCTCCACCTTTACTAAGCTACTATCATTTTAAACACTATAATTCGTTATTGTGATGGGAAAGTAAATTTTCTCAGGTGTCTGGGCTGGGGCTCAAACCAGTCTTCACAACAGACCTTCGGAGAGAGTCAAAGCCAGCCCTTATGGCTGCCAACCAGGGCTTTCCAGAATTACTTCAGAAAAGCTGACAGTACTTTTGTGATTTACTTGGCTGTTGGCAAAAGGCTGCAGCTGTGCTAAGCGCTGTGAAAGCAACACCTGTCCCTAAAAAACTTTGAGTGCAAATCGTGGGAAATGACACGGGGCCACAGTTCTGCCAAGGACCAAGCTTTACTTCAAGAAGTACAAGCAAACAGTGCTATTTCAGCCCAGGTAGAGAACCAAAAGAACTTAATGAAACAAGAGGGATCCAGCCACAGGCAGATTTTAGAAAAGCAGAGCTCAGCCCAGTAGGATCTGGAGGCTGTAGGTTCCTTCTGCAAAATGTAAACCAACAGCCTCAGAGTGTAGTTCTTGCAAAGTCTAGTAACATTATTTCCCTTTGACAGTGTATTGTTTTTTCTGACAAAGCTTCTTTTGTGTCCCTGTGGTTTTTTTCTACAACAGGTATTTATAGAAATTGGAGTCGCAAAGCTGCCAAAAGCACTTCCTGTAAATTACATAATGCGTCTGTCTCCCTTCCAGTGTCACGAGGACCTATTCACAAGCTTCCCATTACTGTTGAGACCTTTATTTTACAAGATAGAAGAGCTCTGACTGTTACCATACGCTATACATGTGCTGAAAGAAAACACTGCCAGCAGAAGAGGACTGAGGCAGAGAGTAACAGGCAGAGAGTAACTGGAATAGTGACTGTGAGTGGTTCGTGTTGTCGAGGGTGTTTTTGTTGGTGGTAGGTTATTTTCAGATCTTTAAAATGTTTTCTTGAGCAGATTTTTCTTCTGAAGGTGCTTAAGCAGATTCACCAGTGTACCCTGTGTTGTGCTGTTGATTTGTCCCAGGGCAGAAGTGCCTGTGGCTGTAGCTTCTCCTTAGTGTCCATCAAAATGGTCTATGCGCCCACCTCACCCAGCATTTTCACGGTGAAGTAGCTGTGCAGTTTCCCCTTTTAGATCTGGGCTATGTTCACCTTCATGGAGGAGAAGGCCCTGGTGTATTCCCATCCAAATTAGATAGCTTAGAACACACAACATTCTGAAATAAAGCTAATTTGCCTGGGTTCATTTTATATCCAACCGAGCATAAAATGGTTGATTATAGTGTTCAAGAGGAAAGCATGAGATTAAAGAATTGATGTAATCTGCATTATAGTTAGTAAGAAAACGTCCACTTATTTTAGTGGGAATGAGTTTGGGCCTAAATGTGCAGGTTGTCTGGAGTTCAAAGGAAAATGGGATCCAAGCAAAAGGTATAAAAAATGTGGAGAGCACATTACATAGTAAACAATCCCATGAGCTCCTGCTGTGCCCTTTCTTCGGCTGCCTTTGATGTTGGAGTTCCAATTTATTCATACAGGCTTGACCCTGCTGCCTTTGAATTTAGCGGGAAGACTTTGTGCAAGAACTGGCTTTATATTCTTACATGGCTTTTTGGAGCAACAAAGCAGTTTTGTACTTCTGTTGTGTGGTGAGATCCCAAGAGCAGAGGAAGAAAACAGAACCAGGGCTGTATTATTCGACTGGCTTTCTGGTCCAGGCAGGCCCAGGGGCAGGAGGGGAGCTTCACCCCCATTTTCCATCAGCTGTCCTTTTTCCTCTCCTCACCAAAATGCCAAAGCAAACAAGAGCAATGGTGCAAAAAGGGATCAGTTGGGATCCAAGGAGGGGAAGGAGCAAAGGAAGGATGGAGGAAGAAGGCTGTGCTGGGTTGATACAGAATCATGGAATGGTTTGGGTTGGAAGGGACTTCAAAGATCATCCAGTTCCAACCCCCCTGCCATGGGCAGGGACACCTCCCACTAGACCAGGCTGCTCAAAGGCCCATCCAGCCTGGCCTTGAACACCTCCAGGGATGAAGCATACACAACTTCTCTGGACAACCTGTTCCAATGTCTCACCACCCTCAGAGTGAAAAATCTCTTCCCAATATGTAATCAAAATCCAGCCTTTTCCAGTTTGAAGCCATTACCCCTCATCCTATCACTGCATGCCCTTGTAAAAAGTCCCTCTCCAGCCTTATTGTAGGCTGCCTTCAGATACTGGAAGGCCACTATAAAGTCTCCCCAGAGCCTTCTCTTCTACAACGCTCTCAGCCAATCCTCATAGCAGAGATGCTCCAGCCCTCTGATCATCTTCATGGCCCTCCACTGGACCTGCTCCAGCAGGTCCATGTCCTTCTTGTGCCGAGGGCTGCAGAGTTGGACCCAGGACTCCAGGTGGGGTCTCCCCAGAGCGGAGCAGAGGGGCAGAATCACCTCCCTCGCCCTGCTGGCCATGTTTCTTTGGATGCAGCCCAGGATGCAGTTGGCTTTCTGGGCTGTGAGCGCACATTGCCAGCTCACGTTGAGCTTCTCATCAACCAACACCCCCAAGTCCTTCTCCTCAGGGCTGCTCTCAAAAGTTTCGTATTACTTCTGTGCAGATAGCCCTGAACACAAGATGTGTGACACACTACCTACATTTCATAATTGCTGGAGGAGGAATTTGACACCGTGTTTCCTTCAGGAAAGGAAGAAAAAATAACTGCAGCCTGGAAAAAAATGCAAATAATTTACCTTGTCGAGCTTGTGTGTTCCTCGGTGCTCTCATATTCAGAAAAGATCAACTTCCCTTGAGTTTGACTCTGCCTGTGACAGACTCCTGCCAGCAGCCACTTGCAATGGTGGCCTCCGCCGAATGAGCTATTACTGTCACAAGGCCTTGGGGCAACAATTAACCAAGAACAAAATCCTGCTGAGGCCACTCACAAAACCATACTGAGTGAGATTGGCCTTAGTCTGTCCAACTCGTTTCTAATTAAGATTTACAGTGCTAGAGCAAGGAATAGAAAGTGCCACTGGAGGCCAGCGTGTCCCAGCTCCGGCCGTGGCTGCTGCTATCGTTGTCCCATAGGAGACAGAAAGCTCCTGGCTGCAGAGCGAGCAGGAGCAGAGAGGGACGGAGACCGACAGCGGCGAGCACTTGGCGGGAGGGGAGCAGAGGGGCTGTGAGCATTACTCGGCTCATTAGGGCTTCGGGGCTTTCTGGCAACATCACACACTTCTAATTTAATTTGGAATCGAGGTGATTTCCCAACACATTTTTTTTTGCTCTTGAAACCTCTCACTTAACTCCTCTTTTGTTAATTCATTAACATATTAGGGTGTTTTCTGTAGCAGAGGAAGGAACTCACATTCACAACTGCACAACCACTGGTTTAAAAATAGTAATGAGAAATTTGATAGTTCAAATACAGGGTGTCTACTTGGAGAATAAACATGTCTCCAGTGTTAGCTCAGCTTTTAAAACAAACTAATAATTGCTTCCAGAGATAAAATATTTGCAAGCTATTATTACAGCACTCTTTCATAAAAGGGAACGAAACACAGCTGTCTCTTTGGAGCAGGCAGACGGCAACAGAGAAAGTTGTGCTCCATAATTAGGCTTGAAGAACTGTCAGGTACCTGTACCTCTGACAGCTTAACATTAAAACCATATCAGCAGAGCATCCATCCATGCTGCTGTTTCCCAAGCCACCCAAAAGAGGTTGTGAATTTGTTAATTAATTTCTGAGAAACACCAGGGTTCTGTCTCTGAAACCAAATAGCCTGGGGAGATGTAAAATGTCTTGAAGAGAAGACACAAGCCTGCAAGTGATTTGAGGGTTTGAATATTGTGTATTCTTCAAAAGCCGTGGAAGGGGAGGGACTGTGTCAGCTCGCTCATGTCCTTACGGAGACGTGTTTTTTCTTGAAAGTGGCTGTTTTGGTTCAAAACACCCGGTCCTGTGGCTGCTAAAATTGACAGCCAGTGGAGCTGATTCTTCATGCCAGGGCGGGTTGGGCTGGGGACTGTCTGAAGATAATAGAGGCAACACATTGCTTTCTAGAGATTTCTCTAGGGCTATGCAATACAACATACCACTAACTCTTGTTGTCTACAGAAACATCCCTCATGCGCAGCAGTGTTTCTGATCGTGGTTTTAGTTCAGTGTCTCCTGTTCTTGACATAATTTGGAACAATTTTGCACTAAAAATAACCTGACAGGAAAAAATAACCAAAACAAAGAACTCAAGCAAAGTAATAAATCTACATTGTTTCCGTCCCAAAGGATAATAATATTGTGATATGGCAATAGGCCACAGCAGCAAATTGCCCCGTATCTACACTGCACACATGCCGCATCAGAACAGCACATTTCTGTTCACAGTGGCACAATCTAAAATTAACTACCAGGAGCTCCATGCCAGAGCAAGGTCAGTTAAAACCATGGTGTTTAAAAAATGAAGAGACTCAGTAGTACTGAGGAGGACATCTGAAGTACACAGCCTGCTTCTGAGCTTTTAGCGTTTTCAGTGGGAACCTGGTACATGTGAATCCCAGGATTACTCACTTGTTTTACAGTAAACACTTGTCTGCATTAAACCTCTCTGGGCCTAATTTTTGGCCATGGGTTACTTAGAATTTAGAAATGAGGCAACCCTTGGCGGGCTGATTCTCTCCGGCTGTGTAACATACACTACAATGTTGTGTTCCCCTGTACAAAGCCAAAGGCAATGCCTGCCTTCTGTAAGAATCCCACTGCCCAGATCTTTTGCTTGGGAGGGAGACTTCATATTCCAGGTGCAGCTTTTTCCTGAAATGCTTTGAATTCTCACCTTACCATACTCTTAGTAACTAGATCATCTCAGTAGAGACGACTCCTCCACCTCTGTTAGGGTAAGGCCCTTGTAAGCCCATAAACATACACTGCATACAACTGAAACACTTTTTCTGACTGGGGGAGTCATTATCTGGGACTGGGGGAGTCTTTATCTGGGACTGGGGAGCCCTAGGGAACAGTCTGCTGGCTTTTTACATGAACCTATAAAGCCACCATTTGGTAAAGAGCAAAGAGAGACCTTCGGGCAGCTCTTGCCCTCATCATTAGCATCCTGCTGGTGGTTACCCTCCCAGCATCGATCCGGAAACTTCCCCATTTAGAACACGGAGAGTTTGGGCACTATGAATTCTGCTCCTGAAGCTCAGCTGCTGCCACCACTCTTTGCAGATCTGTCTCGGAACATGCTGTGGAAAGCAAACCAAGATCTTTAGATTCCTAAACTAATACCTTACCTGCCCTTCTACCCTCTCGTGTGCAGGTTCCAATAAAGGAGCTATTGCACAGATGGTGGTGTGCTTGTAAGAAGATATTCTTCTACCAGGAGCCATACAGTATGGTTACCCTGGTTCTCTACCACTATTTATTATTCAGAAGGAGCCTCTGTACAGAGGAAGGAAGTTTTAAAATGATTGTCTGCGAGGAATTCCAACAATCAGAACTCATGATCCGTGGGGATTACTTGTAGTTTGTTGTGGCCCTGGTCTCATTTGTCCTCCTAAAGAGGAAGCTCAGTGACTCACTGTTTGAGGTATAACATAATGATTTTTGCCAGATCAACTTGCAACAAAAGAGAGCATTTAGTGTAAACAAATCAGTTATTGTAGAGCAGGTCTTTGACTAGTTTGCAGCACAGAGTTTATTACACGGAATGCAAGCTGGAATGGTTCAGTCACTTGGGACTTCAAAATGTTAGTGCAAGTGTAATTTCTGCAATTTAAGCTGATTATTTTATGTTCCTTTGGAGTATACAGGAAGAACAGTTCTTTTCCTCTTTTCAGAAGTTTTTTTTGTATATGCAGAGGTTGTTAACATCTTCCCCATCTGTTGTCTTTTCCAGAATTGTCTAGAGTTTTCTAGAAACGGATGAATTGTCTACATCTTTTCTGAAGTGTTTTTCGCAAACCAAGCACACTTACTCCACCTGCAGCCTTAGCAGTGCTACCTAAACTGGAAATGTTATTTCAACATCTTACGTGGTTGAACAAATTGATTCTTTATGAATCTGCCTTGGCTGTTATTAATTAGATGTTTTCTGCATTTTACAAACACTGTTCCGGTATTTTTTCAGGAGATGCAGTCAGACTGATTAGTGACAATTCCTATGTAGCTCCCTTCCTTCTTTTTTGAAAATATTTACCGTGCTTGCTCTTCTCCAGTTCCCTGGAACCTCATCTCTCCTTGCCACCTTCTCAAGGATGATCACTAACATCTCATCCTGGTCACACCAGCTACTTAAGCATTTTAAATAAACTTCCTTTTTTTTTAAGTGACTACTGAAGGTAAAAGGCATTAAACCTATCGCCCATTATTTCTCTCTTCCTATCACATGTTGGACTAACCCTTTTGTGTTTCCTATCTTTGGAGAATATCCTCATGTTATTCTTCATTCCATGTCCTTGTTGTATCTCATTCATTTTCGTCCCTAGGATTATATTAGTCATAGGAATTCAATCAGTGTCTACATCGTGCCAAAATCCTTTTGATACAGGACTTGTGTTGCATAGTGGAGTAGCTTAGCTTTTGTCTGTTGGATAATAATAAGCAAATACCATTTAAGCAAAATATCACAGACTTTTCACAATTATATCACTTCTATATTCTTGTTCTAGGGGACAACTAGATCTGTTCCCCTTGAGCTCCTGATGAAACTCCTTACATCCAGAGAGCTGAAGGTGTTATCCTGAGCCCCAGTAAAACAAGACATGAGCGTTTCTCTCTCACACAGTAAAATCACTATTTTCAATGTGTGCAAAGTCAGCAGGGAGATGCCAGGTAAGTGCAGTAAAAGGAGAAGGAGTATTGTGTCTGATGTGTTGCAATGGCAACTTAGTTGTTGAAAGAAAATATAAGACTCAAGGTTAATTGCCAATGGTGAAAGTAGTACTTTTCTCCAGGATTGTTAATAAGCATGTGAAAGAGGAATATTTTGACCATTTAAAGCATATTTTTAGGCTATTTGAATGCCTGAAACCTAACAGTATGATTAAAGAGCTGCTCTGGTTAAGGTTGGATATACCCAAACCCAAGTATTTTCTGAATGTTTGCCTGTTTCCCACACTAGCCAGGAAACAGTATTTTGACAGTTCTGAAGTGTTTCCTGTTTTTCTCTGTTATTTTTCATGTCTACTGTTTAAAATGCTTTTGTTTAAATAGATTGAGAGTTTCGACAGCATTTTTTGTAACAGTTCTCTAAGCATGCTTCAAAACATGAAGTGAGCTTGTTCTAAAATACTTTTACTAGTGAGTAGAAATGTAAAAAGCCCAGATGCTTGCTGCCTGTGTGAGCCGAGGGCAAAGTTTGAGCCACTTGGTATTTACCCACGACCAATTTTAATGCTGCACGCTTCCCATCTTTAAAATCCTCTTCAATCATTAACTGACTTCTCACAGTTCAACAAGGCAGGTAGATTTCTTTCTTCCTGTCTTGCAGCCTATAAACCGAGACAAAGCGATACAGTGAGTTGAAGAGACACAGAGGGAGTCACCGTCAGTGCCCACATTCAGAACATGATTTAATTGATCTTTACACGATGGTAAAAATGGCTCCATCTTCCCTTTCACTCAGTGCTTCATCTCTCTTTCACATTTTCTCAGCTGTATTACACATCTTTCTCCCTTTGCTTTTTACACAAGAAATTCTGTTTCTTTTTTCCAGCTGCGTGGTCTCTTCTTTCGCCGTGAAAGCTCTGGCCCAGGGGAAGAGATCCTGTGTCTTGCTTTTGGATAATCTCTTCATTTCTTGGCAGGCAGTCAGGTAGAAAGCAAAGCAGAGAGCTTTGGCACAAGACAGAGGCTGAGTGTTTGGTTGTTTGGGAAATTCTTTTAATTGTTTCTAGGGGACTTTTTTCCCAATGTCTTCTTGGGAATGTTTCACTTACGCTGCCCTTTAGTCCAGGGAGAGAATAGGAACCCATTATATTAAAGGCTGAGGTTTGATGTTACAGCTATTCACAGGAAAGTGGGACTTTCCTTTTATTGTTCACAACAAACATTTTCCTTTATGAGAAGCATAATAAAAAGGCAGGCCTGAAGTTAGGAAAAAAGATGTTTTGCCCAACTTCAGTCAGATATGAATTGCTTGTGAAGTTTTATAAGTGTATTGTTTGAGCTAAAGAACAACAGCTGATACTTCCTTTTCTTTCTGGATGCATCATTACAAAATAAATATGGGAAAAGATAAACTGTAAGTATTCTAACGCTTCACCAAAAAAAAAAAATCCTGTTAAAAAATAACTAGTAATAACTTGTGGTGCTGGGTGTCTGCGTATGGTCTGTCTCTGCTCTGGGTGAGCTGGTCTGTTCCTGAGTCTGTAGCACCTCCGCGTGGGCTGAGCCCAGAAAAGGGATTCCTTCTCTCTGGTCACAGGATTCACTGCTAGCCAGCAATCATTTCTCACCTGCTTGGCAGCTCTGGCATGAAACCTTAGAGGTGTCCATGTTAACTCTTTAACTGCCAGATTTCCATCATTGGATGGAAATAAAATCCTTGTGCTTTTTGGAATCAAAGCATGACCCAGAACATTCAAATTTCAGCACTTTCCAGCCCTTGAGTGCTATTAATAACAGACAAAGCTTACCTCAGGACTCACCACCCATTGCCACCATACAGCCCATCCTTGAATTCACCACAGAGAAGAATGGCTATTTCCTTATCCAGACAAAGACGCCTTGGCTGATACTGAGAACCTCCTGAGACAGAGAAATGATGCAGAAGGAGCAGGAAAATCTTGGGCTCCCCATGTCCCTACTCCATTCTCTAGCTCCTTCTTTGCCCATGCTCTGGGGCAGCTCATGAGAGTAGCTGAGCTTTATTTTCTAGCTAACGCTACTCAGTGTGGGTGAGGATCACAAAACCATTGTCTCCATCCAGATGCAGTCCAGTCTCAGTGTAGAGGGGTGGGATGCTCAGTGATGTGGCTATTTTTCTGTATCGTTGCTTGCTGATGGCATTAGCAGTAGTATTTCTGGGAGGAAAGGATTATTCAGTCATGCTAGCAAATGGTCTTACATGTACAAGTACTTAAGTGCGCGCGTACATACGCACACTACAGGTGTTGTGTGGAACTGTTCCTCCTTGGTAGAAGCCATATCCCTGCATGATGCTTATACTGGATGTGCAACAGTTGGGGTTTACAGGATTGTTGAGCTTCAGCTGACTAATGCTGAGTCCCTTGGGCAACAGCTCTCATCTGAATAGTCTTTAAATTCTTAACTATTTAATCACCATTTCTGTAAAGTATAGATTGGTGGAGCCATACCCTGAGGCAAAGGCAGCAGGAAGAGGCTCTATCAAAAGTGGATGATCCCCTTCCCGCCTGTCACCAGGCAGAAGGAGAGGACTCGAGGGATAAGGGGGAGTGGAGTCAGATCCCTCCTCAGAGAGGCAAGCGCAACCCCTCACGGCCCCCCTCACCAACCCAACTGCCCTTGCATAATAGGTATGGGGCTTTAGAAATTCAGGACCAAGCGATTGAGGATGGAGAGGATTACCCATCCAGTGAGTTGCCCAGTGCTAGTCACTCACTCACCAGTGAGTGAGGCAGGGGAGTTGGACTAGATGATCTCTAGAGGTCCCTTCCAACTCTAAAGATTCCGTGATTCTCTAAATTATACAAGGTAGGTGTGTTCTCTTTTTCTACATGCCCCATGTCTGTATAATATGTTCATAGAATCATAGAATTGTTTAGATTGGAAAAAAACCTTTAAGATCATTGAGTCCACCCACTGTCCTAGCACTGCCAATTCCACTACTAAACCATGTCCCTCAGCACCACATCTACCTGTCTTTTAAATAACTCCAGGGATGGTGGCTCAACAACTTCCCTGGGCAGCCTCTTCCAGGGCTTGATAACGCTGTCAGGGATGATTTATTTCCCAATATCCATCCTAAACCTCCCCTGGTGCAACTTGAGGCCGTTTC
>VXBH01009004.1:643320-671880 GCA_013400035.1 Rynchops niger
CACCCATCCCATCCTTTCTGCTCTGGAGGTCCAGCTCATGATGAGCACACGGTTCTTCTTCAATCGTACCCCGTCCCAGCTGCGCTGCAGTGTCTTTAGCTGAATGCCGATGACATCGGCTGGGTCAGTACATCGGTACGACAGCTCCTGCCGCCCCAGCGGACCTGAGCAGGCAGCGCTGCACTCCTGCCTGCAGCACGCAAGCCACCTCACCGACATTGGCACACGCCGCATCACATCTCACTGCCTGCAGTGCAGATACAGCTGTTGGCTGGGGTGTACCGTCAGGCACCGAATAGGTTAAGTCAGCAGCTGCCATCAAACGTACTGCAGAAAATACAGCTCAGAACAGAGTGTTTTATCATCTCTTTTCCACGCCTGATGATGGAAGCCTCTAGAGGTCCGATCTGCTTGACTTTTTTTCCTATCTGGCAACGCACTTTTACTGGCATTTCTGTCTTGTGACCGTGCATGGTCAAAAATTGCATTTTATAGATAATACATTTAGGCTGGGGATGCAAGCCATTTCAAAAAGCACTCATGGAAATCTGAACAGCACAGGCTTGGTATAGCCAGGGAAAAGGTGCATCCTTTCCAGCTAGAGCCCTTTGCAGCAGATTGCTATGGAGATATCAGGAAGATCTGTCATGGGTGGCAAGCCTGGGGAGCCTGGGGAGTTTAAATCAGGTAAACAGATCATTACCTACACAGCAACATCCAGGCTGGGCGTAAGGCGTTGCGGCTTTACTTGATACCTGAAAAGATGGGCTTGTTCTCTAAAATTCTGGTACTACACCTGTAACAGTGTTGTGTCCTCTTCCTTACCGCACAGGGTATGATTAAAAAAGGTCTCTGAAGTTGCTGGGGTAACGGATGGCACCATTTCTACACTGTCATGTACTGAAGAGGCAGAGTAATTTTGTTTTCAGGGGGCTGAAACATGTAGAACTAAGTTGAAGGAGGCTGCCTCTGAATGGGGACCATGCTCATGTCATCAGATCTGGGCTGAAAAGACCACCACATCGAGCCCCTTCAGAGCCCTTCTCTCCCCAGGGGGCACATGTTGTTCTGCCTGTGTAGAGCATTTCCACAGCTGGGACCTCACCTTAAACTGGTACCACAAGATTGTCATCAATATTTTGCTAATTTAAAAAAAAAATTCTTGCCTTTCCTCCCACTATTTCCACTTTTATATTTATTTTCCCTATGTCTGAGCGCTTGCATTTATGAAGATAAAAGCTATGGAGAAGTGAAGCAAGAAGCTTTCCCAGTTGAATTTCCACGAAGGAAAATCCTTGCCCCTGAGCTGCCGTAGAAGACACTTGTTTGGTCCGCTGGGCCTGGTACCAAAGAGAGACACAAAGGCCACATCTGTATGAGTGCAATGGCAGTATTCTGGTGCTCAGTTGTCTGCACACTCATCCTGGTGGGATAGTCCTAGGCACAAATTTATCCCCGTCTCTGCTCAAGCAATTCCCGAGGTGGATTCAGGACTTAACCAAACACAGGGACCATCCCCAGCAGCAAACTGGATGCACCCACCTCTTTCAAGGGTAAAAGTGTAATAGAGAATGATGCAGCCTTATCATACTAGGCAACCTCAAGGTGAGAGAAACGGCAAAGAAGAGTTTTAGAAGAAAAAGCTGGAAGTGATGATGTTTCAGAATGGAAATCAAAATGTTCTCTCACAGCAATGCTAAGCTTTGGCTCCCATGACAAATTCCAGGTGAATCAAGGCAAGAGTGTGCTCGTTTGGACAGATAGTGCTTTCCCAGCTGAAAGCCATTCCTTCAGGGAAGCTGGCACAGCCTGCACGATGCACAGAACAAGTCACACTTTGCCTATTCCCACCTGCCCAATGCAGCCCAGCTTTCAGCAGGGCTGAATGCTTTTCCGGGGGATGTCTCACAGGCACTGTGTTGCACGATTTGGAAGAGAAAGATGAAGAGCTCCAGCTCACATGCATTGAAAACATAGCTGCATACATCTACAGAGTCCTTGCCCTGCTTTTCAACTCAGAACCACAACCTCACTGGAACTACAGCTCCCCAAATGGATCTGACAGTGCAGAACCTGTGTCCATACCTTGGTTGGGCTGGACTACAGTACGGGCCTCTTAGAGCAAACACACCTTCCTGGATCAGTTTGGTGGAAATGTGAAACTGTGAACTAGAGCAAGAAAAGCACCAGCTGCCTTCCCTTCTGGCCCACCTGCTCTGCTTTTGCAGAAGGCATGGTCACAGCGGAGTGGCACAAGAGCAGTGGATTGGGCAGAACCTGTGTGTCGCAAGAGCCCAGGTTGCAGGATACGTCCCAACATGTCTGACCCCTCACTGCAGTCATCATTTGGGTAAGTCATCTATGTCAGCAATCACCAGGGGACTTCAATGGCTGCTCAGATTTCTAAAATTTACTAAGGAATTTGCAAAAGCCCCTGACACCTCCGCTGGAGGAGCCCCATAGATCTGAAAGGGCTGCCCAAGTCACGGGCAACCTGCTGCTGCAGGAGCTCCCCAGGGCTGTCAGCACCCTGCAGCCCTTGACCTTTCCACGCCTCACTTCTTCATCCCTTAGCACAGGGAAGGAGACATCCTTCCACCATTTGATCAGGAGGAATAAGACAGGACTTATTGTGGATGCTCCATCCCTGGAAGTATTCAAGACCAGGCTGGATGAGGCTTTGAGCAGCCTGGTCTAGTGGGAGATGTCCCTGCCCACGGCAGGAGGGGTGGAACTGGGTGATCTTTAAGGTCCCAATAGACCCAAACCATTCTATGATTCCAAGATTCTATGACTCGGCAACCCTGTAACTCAAACCAGGACAGGACTGCATAGTGCCAGGGCAGTGCTTTAGTGGATAGTAGCCTTAGGAAAGCAATTCCTCCCTCCCCATCCATCTCAGCTGTCTGTAGACATGTCCTCCAGTCACTCTGTTCCTCTTTTTCTGGTCCCTGTCTCCTTCCCACTGAGCTGAGCTGCAAACCACTGGTCTGCCTTTGCCTTTGCAGATACCATGGCCAAAACCTGGACTGGGCCCCTTCTCCCGGCTCAGTCTTGCTAACTGAAAATAAAAGCAAACAGGGACTGGCCTCCTTGCTGGGTTTTATCATTACTCATCCAGCTTGGGCAGGACGGGACAGGGTGAAGGTTGCACAAGGAAGATACTTGATGCCATGTAAAGGGCCAGCCTGGGGGAGGGAAGACTAAAGTCTTTGGAGGATCTATTGCCTAAGGATGCCTTCATGACTCTTGGCAACAAGAACGAGTCTTTATCTCAGTATTGGGTCCTGGGGTGGCATACAAAGGCATACCAAAAATATCCTAGGCTGGGCTGACTTGTAAATGGCAAAGCTTCTCAGGCATTTTGGAATGAAAGGTGTGTTTGATGACTAGGCTTTAACATATTAACACCTGCTTTACCTTGCTGTGAAATGGGTTCCCACCATTTGAAACACCCAAGAGGTATTTCAAAGCAGCCCTAAAGGATCATAGCCTGTATCTAAAATCCTGGATGTGGTGATTTGTCTCAGGACCCTGACTGTGTTATCACTCAAGGTCTGAAATCTGTAATCAACAGTGCAGCTGAGCTCCACTTGCCTTAAAACCTCTCCCTCCCTGAGCATCATCTTCACATCAGCCTGCTGGTATCCGGCAGCGGGGAATACAGCAGCTCCTTCATCACCCAGCATAGCACAGCTATGCATGGCTGCGATTTTAAGTTCTAATAGGCTGAAGCAAAAGGCTTGTGGAGCTGCTTCTTTCAGCAGTAAAGCTCCTGTCCCTATTTAGCCAGTGGGATTTCTTGCTGGTGGTACCCCCAGCCTCAAATTAGCATCTGGACACTCTGACCTTGTGCACAACAAGGGCCTGTGGGCAGAGGATCAGAGGCAGGAGTGATGATGTGCGGTGTGGGGCTGGATTTAGGGTCTGTGCTCACTCCTGCACATGGTTTGGATGGTTGGAAAAAGACACGTCTTTGAGGGACCCTCAGCAATGAGGGGAGCGATGTGGGTGGGGGATTTCTGGCTGTGTAGCAGTGCGGGCCAGCTGCCCCTGCGAGCAGGAATGAAAGGGAAAAGCCACATTGGAAAGAAATGTTTGTTCTTCTGTTCGGCAGTCTCATTCCCGGCCTTGTCTGCACCTATGTGCTCTGCCAGCCTCACGATAAGTCCCCCTGAAGGGTAGGAAATTGGTTATTCCCTTTCCTACTAGCCCTCCTTCCCCTCTCTATGACCTCTATCATTGACCTTCAAGATCTGGTGTCAAATTCAGAGGATGTGTATAAAAAAATAACAAACCCCAGCAATCAGTAACAATTCTCCACGTACCTGTTGTATTGAATGGAGACATCTGCCATGGTTTGTTCTGGCAGCTCCCCTGAGCAGTCCTGAAATTACTGGGAATGCGGTTACTTTTATCCAAATGCTGACAGGTATCTTGGAAGCCAGATTTGCTTTCAGAAATTTCAGTGTTTCCAAAACAAGACTGTGCAGGATTTTGGTTCCATTAATGTTGTTTGAGGTTTCCTTCCAATTCCACATGAAAATAACTGCAAATCACAGTGGAATATCAAGGAAATCAGGCTTCCCAGTTTGCTCTGGCATTGTCAGCCCTCTTACCTCCCCTGTGCTGTGTCTTTGGTTGCTGAGACATGGAGGGACCACTGTGCTGTTTTTAGGGAATATTGTGCTCATTTAGGGAACAATGTGCCCATTTTCCAGCAGAGCAAGAAGCAAGGTTGTAGGAGAGGACAACAAGGTCTTACACTAAGCCGAAGTCCAAGACTTTCCATATCCTTCTATTGCGTTGCTCCCAGCAGCTTCTTTCCCTTCTTCTGTTAAACAAATGACAGGCTCTTCTCGAGATGCTCCCATGGAGGGGCTGCTCTAGGGCAGTAGCCCATGTGTCAGAACCTCATGGGATGTAGGACAGTCCAGGCCTGCTGAAAGGAATGACCTGTGCAACACCTAGTTAGCCTGAAATGGTGCAGATAGATGGCTCCAGGCGACATACAATATTAGGTTTCCTTAACTGGAAACTGGAGGAAGAGCTGCTAATTCCAGTACTGTCCAACTCTGCCACTAGTTTGAGGGCAAAAATAAATGTCATTGCTGGTAAAAGCTGGAGATTGCAGAAAGATTGGTGGGATAATCAGTAACTGTGGTGACAGAGCCGGCATACTGTGTCCTGTAACTCTTCCAACAGCATAGGATGAATATCACTCCATGCAGTGGGATATACCGGGGAACGAGGAACACAGGCAGTGCCTATAGGATGAGGACTTAATGTATCTAGAAAAGGATTTGAGGGATTTAGGGGGATCATCTGTACCAGCTCACAGTGTGATGTTGCAGCAAAAATGACTGAGGTGGAAGAACAGATGGGAAGTGTGTGCTTTAGTCAAACACAAGCTGTTAAACTCAACAGGAGGAGCTGGTTACATGGTATAATTCAATGTCAAACAAGAAATCAAACTAGATGTTCCAACAGAACGTAAGTTTCTGATGTGCCAAGGGTCACGCATGATGTTTATCATAAAGAAGAAACTTGAAGACATGTCTTTGAAGCCCCATGGCCAAAGTCCATCCTCTGAATCTCTCTCCCTTATATGAGAAATATCAAACAGTTTTCATTCCTTTTCCCTTCCTTCCCCTTCCCCTGAATCAGGAGTGGGCTCGCTGGGAAAGCTGTGATTGTGTAAGGCTTCACCCAGTGCTGTTAGTGGGAAAGCTGCTTTTAAGCAGAAATCCTGATTACAAGACAACCTTGTCCTGCTGCACCTTGTGCTCGATCCCACCTGGATCCTATTGTACTCATCTCCTGCAGATCCCACTGCTGCAGGCACCCACTGCAATGTGAAACATGGGTCCAAGGACTGGCTCCAAAGTTTCTCCTGGTCCCTACTGTAATTGTCCTGGGTCTCATATAGTTTTCTTCTCCTCACTGCTCTACAGTAATGGTGGGTCCCCACTTCAAAGGGGCTCAGAGCTAGGGTTCGGTTTGGAAAAACATCCAAAAGGGTGAATGCTCCTGGCGTGCTGGCAGTGCTTGTTAGCTTGATGTCAGAGCTGCTACTCCAGAGACGTGGGAAGTGACATGCGGTTCATCTGGGAAGCTTGGCAGTACTTTCACTGCAAGCGGTTCAGCTGTGCTCCTCAGGGAGAGAGTAGGAAGTGTCCTCATTTCCCTGGGAGCACGAGGCACAGTGTACTTTTAGCATGTGTGCATGAGAGCCGTACCTTCACCTGAGTACTGGGACCGAAGGACATTTCCTTCCCTCTCACAGAAGCATGTCGCAAGGGAGATACAGTGGTAATACACAAGAGATCAAAGATGGTTTGTGCTAGAGGGCTGGGAAGAGAAGGGTTATAAGGTCCTTTCCCATCTGAGCCTTTGGGAAATCTGCTGGAGTTGCAGAGAGTCTCTGTGTCCCTGCTGGCCGAGAGCTGAGCTGCCTGGGAGGGACAGGAGGAAATCCACGGAGGAGTGCTCTGGAGAGGGTTACTAGCAGGCTCCCTGCAGTGTGGGATGAGCCTGAAGAGCAGCAGGGACACCATGTGAGTCAGCAGGTTTGCCTCCTCAGTCATGGCTGCGTTCAGGCTCTCAGCTGTAGGAAACAATCTCCTTTCTGTGTCTTTCACACCCAGCTTTTCATGGCAAAGCCAGAGCTAACATCACCACACATGCAGTGAAAGTCCAGAGACCTGTGGCTCCCTGTGGTGAGATCTCCATGCTGACTTGCTCTGGTAGTCAAGGAAGGTGCATCCTCTTGCTTTGGACCAAGGGTGACATTTGGTCTTAGGAGAAGTGGGAGGAGGAATGAGGCAGGCTTCGCGGGGCTGTTCGTTGCTGAAGGCTCGGTAATTTTGTTACAGACCCTGTAAAAGCAGATCTGCTTGATGCACCTGACAGGTAGCAGCTTGTATTCTCATTTCAAGGTAGCCAGTGTTGTTGTATGACTGTCATTCCACAGTGTGGCCTCAGCCATCCCCATCTTCACTCCCAGACTGGAAGGACAGGCTAGCTGTTTCATTATTAACCTCCACCAGGGAAGATCCTACTTTGCCAAGACACCCCGTGTGACCATAGTGATTTCCCCAGACATTCAGATGCCCAACACCTGCTGATTTCCATAGGGTTCACTGACTAACGTCATTTTGATGAGCTGGATTGTGGACACAGTTGCACAGCTGGCATATGCCTTCAGTGGGGTGACACTGAGAGGGGCAGGCATGTCTCATTCCCCCTTCGAACCGGCTTCATACCCATCCTCTTCCTTGTGCCTGCATGTGGCCATCAAGCAGCTGTACAGCCTGTCCCATCAGTGAGCTGGGGTCTCCTCTGCACTTTAAGAGCTGCTCCAGCCCAAGCATGCTGACTCGAATGGCTCAAGTCACGGAGTACTGGAATGGAGAACTAAAAATAAGGGGAGGTTTAGCATGGTTTGAAGCTCCCCTACATCTAGGCAGTACAGGTGTCCCTCAGGCTGCATGCACCCACTTCAGAGTGGTGGATTTTTTAAGAGAAATGATGAGGAAACATCAGGTATAGTGATGACACTGATTTTAGCCAGAGCGGAACACAAAGCAGAGCTTGTCTGTAATAGCAACGCTGTGGACAGAAAGACATACATGCTCCCCTGCTCTCCATGCCCAGGTAGACCACCAACATGGGAATCTTTGGGATCTTTCCCTTCTGAAGACAATGTAGAAAGAACAACTTATGGATTCAGCTGAAACTAAGCTCCCACAACACCAAGTCAGGTTGGCTGCAGGTGAAAACCAGTCAGACCCTAAAGAAATAGAGAAAATCTCAGCAACGGCGAATGATGAGTAGCAACTGATCAAAGTGGCAAACGAGCAAGACGGGGGATGTGGTCAGAGAAGCTGCCATGGGATGGTTTGGAGGACAGGAGAGTGAGAAGGGGAGACACTGCAGGAGAGACTGTAAAGCTTGTTAGTGTGGAACAGAATCAAATGTCAGGAGAAGCTACTGAGGGGCAGCATCTGAGGGACTGTGGGTGGGGAGCAGCCAGAGGTGATGAGGCATATCGTATGCTCTGCTAGTTCCCATTAAATGTTTCTGGACACAAGGACACAGTCATCATAAAATGGTTGACAAGGTGCTGGTTATCTCTTCCTGAGGGAAATCCAGTGCCGCGGGGTGTGCGTGAGTCCTCCAGGACCAGCTGAAGAACTAACGGCCCAGATAACCTGACAAAGGCCTCCTTCACACACTTGCTCAATCCCTTGGGCCAGTTATAGACCCAAGGCTGAGCTCAGATCTGTGACGATGGTGACACAAAGGTCACTCGACCTTCTCCTCTACCATTTCCATTTCCCTGTTGTGAACCTGGCGCATCGCTCTTGCCTGACAGTGTCCTCTTGTGCATGGCAGAGGCTCAGCCTCAGGACAGGGGCCCTGCAGGCAGGGAAAGCCTGGGCAGTGGTGGGGAAGAAGGCTGAGGTTTTTGATGGATCACCCATTTCTCAAGGGAAGTGATGTGTTTTCGGCCCAGCAAGTCCCAGGACTGGGATGAGGGGATGATGGAAGGACAGTGGTGCTGACACATCTCCCACTTGCCAGTCCCCAGGAGGATGCTGAGATATTTCCACTGCTCTGTGTGCCAGGGCAAGGTGGGAGAAGCCAGTTGGGCTACTGTTTCCCGATGGACACTGTGCCAGGGCCAGCACTGCAGCCATGCCCTCCGCCTGGACGCTAGCAAAGCTGTTGCTCTGTCTGGGCCAGCCCTTTGCTCCCTGAGCATTTTATCCTCCAATATTGTCTTTCTTCTCCCCTTTATCACACGCATTTTTGGCATTGCTGATGCTCATTCATTTTTAACGCTGAATACACTTTTCCTGCTCAAAGCCTTTCCTAAACATCAGCTAATGAAGCCTCTGTGCTCCCCTCGGAGACTGGCATCGGGCGTGATTATCCCCGTGGCAGGGATTTGCCCAAGAGCATGAAACAGGTCAGCTCCAGCACTGGACTCGAGCCCGGAGCCAGAGAGCCGCAGGGCTGTGCTCGGGCCAAACGTAGGATTCTGGAGCATCCCACCCCCTTTTCCCTGGGAAGGGAACACACAAGTGGTGGGTAGGGCCTCCAGCCAGGCTTGGGGCACAAAGTGCCACCTACGCTTTGGAGCTGACTGCCTCCACGGGCTGAGCTTCACACCCAAACTGCAGAGCAGCTCTAAAACCGCATACAACATAGGGGATAAGAAGGGAGAAGGGTTGTCCTGTCTGGCTGTACCAAACTTGTCGGCTACGATTGCAGAGATGTTTTGTTCCTAGCAGAAGTCATCGATCACCCAGTTTAAGGCTATAAACAGCAGTTCTTTGCTGAAGGATGTGTGATATTAGCTCCTAAGCCCCTGTGTCCAAAGGGTAAATTCATTCACCAGCCTGTCTGGGTCCCTGTTGCCTTGGTGTGCCTGGACCAGGGAGCTTCCCAAAACCAGGATCTATCTGCATCCCAGCACTAACTGCCTTCAGCATCATCATTATTATTTTTATTATTATTATTATTATTATTATTATCATCATCATCATTATGGTCTTCTCTATGTCTGCCTGCATTTTCCTAGAAATGGCAAGTCATTAAAGCGTTGGAGGAACATCACGCAGAGCAAGCAGAGCGGGAAGGAGCGGGGGATCACCTCCACGCAAAAATATTTCCTAATTTCCAGACATCAGCTTTGCTTGCCGGCGGCAGCCGGATCACGTAAGACAAAACCGAAGAGCAGGAGCCTCTGTGATCCGCAGTGCGGAGCCGCCGCATCTCGCCACCGCAGCCCAGAGGTTCCCAGGGCACAGAGGGATGCCTGTGCCCACAGGCTGCCTTGCACGTCCGCAGTCAGCCCCGTTAAAGGACGCCTCGCTTTTTATGTCAAGCTATTTCTTAATGTGTTTTCTTTCCTAGGTGGCATTTTGGGGAATATGCAAATGTCACCGGTGCATTAAATGACAGACAGATGAAATACAGTGAAAGGCCTATAAAAATGAAATGTGTGTGTGCCTCACCCTCCCTCCTTTCTACTCGCATTTTTCTTTCTTTGCAGCTGAAGCAGAACAGCTACAGTAGGAGCAAAACCAGCAAGGAAGGAATGGGTCAGAGAGAAGGCTGGGGAAAGGGCATGTCAAGTTAGTTGCCTAAGCCCAAAAAAACCCTGAGTCAGAGTGGCAAAATGCTTATTTCAGTGCCAGCACGACCCTGTTATAAGGTAATTTTAATCTTCATCAGCAGGCCCAAACTGCCCTCTCCCCTCCAGGGCAGGGCGTGCAGGGTCTGGCCATTCCCGCAGCCCCATGCACCTCCTGCTCTCCCCAGTGATGCCACATGCCCCAGTCCCACATGTGTAATGGCAGGTGGCAGGGATGCTGCATGTATTTTCCGTGTCCTCCAGGGGCAGGAAGGCTGTAGCCATCGCTCCCAGTGCCGTCCCGCTGTTTCGCTTGCCAGGTCAGGAGGAGCTAACCTGCCCTGCACCGGAGGCCACAGGGGATGTGAGCCAGGGCTGCTTAAAAACCTTCCAAATGGGATGCTGTAGGGCAGTATCAGCTCTGATGCTAGTGCTCTTCCTTACTCCCAAGTCCTGCCAGTGTGTTGATTCACACAATTTATTTGGAGCATGAATGAGAAGAAAGAATACACATAGGGCCTTCTTTGATAAGGCTGCTTAGGGATTAAAGAATATCTGTATATAGGCAGTACCAGGAGACGCGATAAAGGGGAAGTGCAGAGCCACAGCCTGAGCTGACTGTTATTTGAAAAAACAAATGCAGAAATGAAAAAGTGCAGCAGATATTTAGGGTTTATGTGATGTGGTGCCCGGGCACAGGACAAGAGGTAACGGGCACAAACTTGAGCACAGGAAGTTCCACCTAAACATGAGGAGGAACTTCTTTCCTTTGAGGGTGGCAGAGCCCTGGCACAGGCTGTCCAGAGAGGTGGTGGAGTCTCCGTCTCTGGAGACGTTCCAAACCCGCCTGGACGCGTTCCTGTGCCACCTGCTCTGGGTGACCCTGCTCTGGCAGGGGGTTGGACGAGATGATCTCCAGAGGCCCCTTCCAACCCCCACCATTCTGTGATTCTGTGTAACGATGCAGAGCTGTGCATGCACCTGGGGAAGGTTAGAGGGGGGTCTGTAGCATTGCATTTCCTAGGCCCAGGTTTGCCAGAGAAACGCAGCAGCATGCAAGAATGGACATGCTTAGAAGACAACATTTATGTCCTGAGACCTCGTCTCACCCCGCAGGATTATGCCCGATAATCCCAGGGTGATAGTGGCAGTGATTTTTGCTTTATCACCTTCTTTGCTTCAGCCGTGCTTGGCGGGGAGTGACTGTGTCACATCCCAACCTCGGCAAAGCAGGAACACTTCTGCTCTCCGTCATAGCCATGGAAACATTTTTCCAGGTTTTTTTTGCTTTCATTTTCATCTCTTTGGCCGGAGCTTGATTTTACTGCAACGAGTCACTCAGTGCATATAAAAGAGATAATACTTGGCTAAATGCGCAGAGGAGCACAAAGGTGCAGAAATCAATAGAATTACACCAGTTTTCCCTCCTGTTGATTTCAGCCTGTTCACTAAAGCCAAAGTGGAGTTTATTCACTTTGTACACGAGCATCCGTAAAATCAGCATGTACAACCTACAAGCAAGTATATGCGAGCATATTCCCCTGTCTCCACCATTTACCACCTTCCTGAAATTGCCCCTCTGCGAGCACAGAACAGATGTCGACATCGTACTTCTAATAAATTCATCGACTGTCCAGTTTTTCATGCAGACGTGCTCGTGATTTTTTAAAAAATGGAGCAGAATACAGAGGAAAGAATTAGTTATCAACAACACCCTCCAAAATGGGAGGGTGCAAGAAAAGCCAGAAGGCAAAGCGAAGAGGGGAATCTGGTGCCTTGGAAAGTCTGCAAGCAGTTTTATGTGTCAGTCATATTTTATTGTCTTGTCCACTGCGACATGAATCTCTCCCCAAATCTGCATGTAAAAATGCCACCGCCAAATTATTAGCTATTAATTATATGCTGGATTCAAGCGAGAATTACCATAATGTGCCACAGCATCCATAAATATGAGATCCAACAGGGGCAGAATGGCCTTTTGTTTCCCTCTGCAGAATTATATGCATGACCCAATTTTTCCTAGTACTGCAGTGGCAGGAGAGACATAGCATTGTTTGTTCAACACAAAATGGGGAGGGAGGAAGGGCTCTATTTTGCAATGTACAGTAAATAAACTCTTGGATTGAAGAATACGACCAGAGAAAGAAAGGGTGCTCGAATCTCTTGCTCCAGCCAGCAATATTTGCAGCGGCATCTCACCGTTAACTATAACATTTTCCTGAACTGTTTGGGACCAATCTCAGAACCTGATTCCCATTTTAAATACCCCTCTCCGGCATCCTGGCTCTGTTGTTTGTGATGGAGATTGGGTTAACCTGCTGGTTTGGGTGGCAGGTGAAATTTGTGAGCCCCAGCCCCTGGTGGCAGTGGGGTTCGGCGGGGCTCGGGGCTCCCTGGGTGGCCATGGAAATGAAGAGGGCTCAGTGCTTAGGCTTGGATGCCAGCGGGATATCAAAGCTGGGAGGTGTGTGGTCCTCACCCCAAAGAAAACTCAGCCTTCAGCCTGCGTGGTCATTGGGACGAGCGGTGCGAGACACGTCAGCCAGCTCTGGCTGGGGACGAAGATTTTGGTGGGGGAATTTTCACACCTAAGAACTGCCCCCCGCCGGGCAGGGGCACATAAATATGGGAGACAGGGGAGGATCCAGTTTTCTTGGAGAAATTCCAGTCCTGGTTTGAGACCCGACGAAGGGAAAAGGGCAATGCAGCAATTATCTACTATGTCTATACAACCTCCCCCAAGAATCTAGGAAATACATAAGTGCGACCTGAGTCCTTAAGACACAGCCACAACGGTGACATTATACACAGCCATCTCACAGCACAGAAACCTACTTACGTCCCTGCAGAGGTGACCTGGGAGGAGCAGAGGAAAGGAACGTGGCCATGGCAGGAGATGTGAGGAGGAGGCAGAAGAGGTTCTTCCAGTTATCAAGAGCAGTCACAGCAGAGGATGGTCTTTTAATTACACACAACTGGAAATAACAGGCAGGGACACAGTCCACCAGGTCCCTCGGATAATGTGTCAGCGCAGACCGAAAAACAGTTACCGAGGTCGGACTGTCACCACCAGGAACCGGAGGAGAGAGTGATTTTGGGGAAAGCGATCACAAAGTGGCAAAATTTATGTTTTCTCGCGAACAGGGAGACGCAAGAGCAAGGGCAGAGGGATGCTGGATGCAAACCGGCTGATTTCGACGCACGCAGGGGAGCCGTGGCTAGCCCTAGAGGCACCGGGTGGTTCATCCTGCTGGGAGGAAGGCACAAAGCACAACCGCTGACCCCAGCGGTGCTGCCGCAAACCCAGGGGCAGCAACACAGGGCGGAGGGGGGTGGGAACCGTGGGAATCATTACCCGTTTGCAGCCAAAACCACCCTATTGCGAAACCGTATGGGAAGGCATGAATGAGTTTCAGCTAACAAGGGTGGGAAGACAACAGGAGTATCTATAAATACGTCAGAAAGAAAAGAAAGAGGAAAAAGGGTAACCAAGGGATGACTCAGAAAAGGCCAGTGCTGTGTTCACAAAAAGGGTTCCTCCTTTTTTTTTTTTTTTCACCATCTGATTCACTTTAATTACATGTTAATCAAACCAAGGAGCGGAGCAGAAAGAAACCGGCTGGAGACGGTTTAGGTGGGACGGAGGAGATGGAGTCAGCACAGGCGGAGGACGGTCCCGTGGGAGGTGAGCAGAGGAAGCAATTGGGGGGGATGCTCTTCCCAGCCACCCTGGGCTAGGAAAGGTCCCATGGGGCAGAAACTGGCAGGAACAATATCCCTCTTTACAAAGTGGGAATTATACACCAGGAGCCTAACTTTGAGCCTTGGAAAACTTCCAGAACAAATTATTAAACAAACAGTTGATGCGAAGCCAGAGGAGAATATGGGCATAAGAAGAGAAGGTGAATTTGTCAGAAATAAATTGCCCAAACCAGAGTAATGTTCAGCTCAGGTTCCCTCGTGGGCAGCTGAAACGTGCCACGATCGAGGTAAAGCTTTTTAAATAGTCCCACCTGACATTTCACAAATGCTCTTAAATTAAGGAAATACGGGAAAGTGAATTTAGGAACAATTGAATAAAAGACACTTGGAGTCGCTGCTGATGGTTTTCAGCCAGACAAAGAGGAGATTTTGAGCAGTGTCTTCCTGGATCGGGCATAAAGGTGACTCATGCTGGACCACAAGCACCCGGGAGAACCGGAGGAGGATTCGAAATAACCTTGAAAAAATGGAGAAAAAGTCTGAATTGAATGAGAAGAAATCCAATAAATAACAGCACAAACAGCATCTCTTAGAGGAGCCGTGTCAAATGCACGGTACCCACCAGAGAGCTCTTACCAGGTGACAGTATGGCAGAAACGGAGGAGGTACGGCGTGTCACAAAGGATGGGGATGAGAAATCTGCCGCCAGGAAAACACCAACAGAAGAAGCAAGTCTCTTTCCAGGATGCAATAAGACGACTGTTGTCTGTAAGCCAGAGGAGGTAATTATTCAACTTTCCTCTGTGCTGATAAGGTCTCTGTTGGACCAAGTCTCCGATTTAGGGTACACTTTGAAAAAGATGTTAATTAATTAAAAAAAGATTAAGATATGAAGAAGTAGAAAGGTCGCAGGATTTAACTTTGTTTTGCCAGGAAGGAGAAGCTGTGATAAAAACTCTAGGATAGGGCCAACTGTTACAAAGAGGAGAGATTCAAAGTGTTGCAAGAGGAAATCACATTAAATTGCAGCAGCCATCCCTGTTAACCATCTAACTGCCGCCTTCTGTCCCTTTTCCCCCCAGCCCTCCCCTCTTTTGGGTGCAGAGACTGGAGAAGCACAGGGCTCGCCGTGTGGGTGCTCCAAGATTGAACACAGCAGCAGAACGGTACCCGCCGCCCCATTCTCCATCTCCCTTCTCGGTGCCCTCTCCTGCTCGGGGTTCCCGGGCTCTGGCAGGGACATCTCAGCTGGACTGACTCAACCAGCAGCAGATTTTAGCAATTTTAGCATTGCTGAGCACAGAAGCAGAGAAAAACAACCAAGTCTCTTGCAGCAAATGAAGCAGGAGAGGGGGCTGGAGCTGGGTGGTCCAACCTAAGCACCAGAGATCATCGCTGTGTGGCCACCCTTGGAGTGGGTCTTCTAGTCCCCTGCCTCAGGCCTTTGGACTCTAATCTGTGTTCGAGCTGCTGGATATGCCTCAGTTGAAATTAAGCCCAGTAATAATTAAAACACTGTGCAATAATTAAAACACCCTTTGGGAGGGGGAAAAGAAAGAAAGAAAAAGAAAGAAAGAAAGAAAGAAAGGAAGGAAGGAAGGAAGGAAGGAAGGAAGGAAGAAAGGAAGGAAGGAAGAAAGGAAGGAAGGAAGGAAGAAAGAAAAAGAAAAAGAAAAAGAAAAAGAAAAAAGAAAAAGAAAACTGTTTGTATTTTTAGCCTGTTTTTCCTCATTTTTTTTTCCACATAAAACAATTCTCCTTAATGATGAGTGTTCCACGTTCCCGCTCGTGTGCCTCGCCTTTGTTAATGTGAAGATTTAAATGCACCATTTAATACTGACATGGGCCCATGAACTCATGGTTACACTCGCACTCCCAGCCTGCGAGGAGGACGCACGATTCTATGACAGGCAATTAAAAATCCTATTATAGGATCATGGAATAAGAAGTAGATGATATATTAAAACAAGGAGCATGTTTAATTTATAAACCCAAGTTATTGCATGCTGTGAAGTGCTAGGGAGAGACATGAATAAAGAAAGGACTTTGTAGCATTGCTCGCTATTAAGTATTTTAAACAGCAATATATGTCTGCCTGTCGGAGCCTCCCGGCAGCTTTGCACCTCAGGAGGCAGCCCTCTGCCTCCCCTTTCTCCAGGGCAACTTGTTTCCTGTATTTCCAAATCCAATAAGACTTTTTGTTCCGTTAGCCAAAAAAAAAAAAAACCCCAACCCCCTAACCTCATCATTAGGGACTCGTTGATGCTAGCAACCTGGCCTTGGGGCTGGGATGTAAAGTGGCATCGTACAGTTTCTCTATTAAAATTCAGCCCCAGTAATTAAAATTTAATAATAAAGACCAGCTCAGCACCCAGATGCTGCAGGGATGAATTTCTTGGGCGTGCTCCGGTCCCACGTGTGCCCAGTGTGGTGGCCCGAGGCACCCCTCTCCTGGCAGCCATCTGCCTGGCCCAGAGAGAGTGGGCTGCCATGGGGGCACTACTCCCCGTTTAATTTTCGAAGGGAAAGGGAGAGGTATATCATGCAAAACACACTAATAATTGCATGGATGGTGATTGCATGAATGGCTACGTCCTTCCAAGAAGGACTGATGCAGTAGGGTGCAGCCCTGGTGTGAAAACCCCTCCAAGGAGGGCTGTTAGGTCAGATTGAGGTCCTGGAGAAGTGCCTGAGCCCACCTCTCCCTCCAGATGGGAAGGCTGAGGCTTCTTCATGGGGCCATGCCCCGTACGTTTGTGTTGTAGCGATAAGTTATCCTCTGAGGAGCAATGCCTCGGGCCGCAGCAGCTCTGGTGACAGAAGGATGCTACAAGGGACGCTAGCCTGGGATGACCGGAGCCCAGCAGCTTGCTGAGGAGGTCAGAGGAAATCCCAGAGAGAAGCCAGGGTGAGAGATAACGTGAGGGCAAGACATCTCCGACCCCCGGGAGGGCTGGGAGAGGAAACGGTCCATTAGCAGCTCTCCATCTGGGGGAATCAAAGAGCCATTGTGCATTGGTCTCTGCGTCCAGCTTTCTCAGAGTGTTTCCACCTCCCTGGGGATGATGCTCCAGCCTCTCACCTACTTCTTACGTCAATGCATTTCCCAGCAGATTTCCCCATCTGTTTATCATCTCTGGTGGTGAAGGATCTCATGGGGAGCTCTGCCTGCTCTGCATCTGCTCTTGTGACAGGCTCCGTTCTGTCTGCAAGAGATGAATGAGCAGTCCTGGGGCGGGGAAGTCCTGGGAATAAATACTCCAGTCTGGGGAAGGGACCTTTCTATGGCAAGGGTGAGGCCCTGCACCACTGCTGTGGTGAGCTGGGGAAGAATGGGAGCTCCTTCTCAAAGGAGCCAAGGGGGTCTTTGTCTTCATCCACAGAAAAGAAATGGTATCTTCCTACATGTCTCTCTTCATATGGCCTTTAAAGACACTGTCACTCCTTGCGTAATTAGTGGAGAAGAACGTTATTCTGCCTTGCCTCTACCAAATGCGATGAACATCTCCCAACACACTTGTTGGCCAAAGGACTTGCACACAGCAAAGGCAGATGACTAACAGATCCTGGGCCAAACATATCCCCCACCACGCTGGCTCTGAGGGTCGGCTCAGCCCGGGGTGACCTGTGTCACAAGGGGGATCAACCATCAAGCCAGGACAGAGAAGTCCAGACCACCCGAAGCCCAGCTCCTTGCCACACTCAAGAGTTTGTCCCCTGCCTCCTCAAAATAGCTGCACAAACAAGATGTGTGTTGAAGGACACCTCACCCAGGCAACCCACTGGACTCCTAAAACATGAAAGGACACAGTTTCCCTTCCCTTCTGACAGTACCGTGGCCACCGGAGGACACAGAAGCCCCTAGTTCCTTCTGAGGGTTTTGCAATGAAGCACTGGCAGGAAAAGTCCTATCTGAGGTTGCCCAGTGCTCCCGCAAGTCTTCCCCTTGGCACTGGGTGGTGCAGAAGGTTTCCTTGTGAGATGCTGTTCTTGGTTATTTCACTGGCCCACGTTTCATCACTGCCTGAGCTTCCAGCCTTCACAACATCCCAAATAAGCAGAGAAGTGAAACCAGACATTTTAGACCCCCCCACCAAGATGCAGGTAGGTCCTGGAAAAAACTTTCCAAACCATTTCAAAGCAAAAATCCATGTGACTAGGGCAAGACCACAAGGTACCTGCTGGCTGGCCACTCTCTTTGACTTGATACTTCGAGGATATTTATGAACTTCATCAAGGACAGATGCCAAGTGCAGCACCTGGGAAGGAATAACCCCCATGCTACAGCACAGCCTGGGGCTGACTGGTGCGGGAGCAGGTCTGCAGAAAAGAACCTGGGGGTCGTGGTGGACACCAGGTTGACCATAAGCTAGCAACACGTCATCGCAGCAAAGAAGGTCAACAGCCCCTTGGGCTGCATTAGGCAGACTGTTGCCAGCGTGTCAAGGGAGGGCAACCTTCCCCTCTGCTCAGCCCTGCTGACACCAAATCTGGATATTGCACACAGTTTTCAGCCCCCAATACAAGAGAGACAGGGACACACGGGATGAGTCCAGCAAAAGGCCACCAAGATGTTCTGGACACTAGAGAACATGTCCTGAAGGGGGAGACTGAGGGTGCAGGGCTGGAGAAGAGACGACTTTGGTGGGGAACTGGTAGCAAGGTGGATATGAAGATGATGGAGGCAGGCTCTACACAGTGGTGCAACTGACATCAAGCAGAAGCTGAAGCAAGGGAGGTTCAGACTGGATATGAGAAAAAAACATTCCCACCATGAGGACAGTCCAGCACTGATACAGGATGCCCAGAGAGGCTGTGCTGCCTTCAACCTTGAAGTTTTCCAAGATTTGACTGGATAAAGCTCTGAGTAACCTGGTCTGACCCCAGAGCTGACTCTGCATGAGCAGGAGGTAGGGCTGGAGACCTCCTGCAGTCCCTTCCCACATCTTGTGATCCTATGGTGCCCGAGGGCATCCTGTGCCCAAGTCACACAGCGCATCTGTGGCAGAGTTGGTGCCAAACGCTGGCCTTCCTCTCTAGGAACAGGCCCGGTGACTGCTTCTTCCCCCTTGCTGTGGGACCTCCACCAAACCCACAGCTACCAGATGGCCGAAAGCTGCCTCCTCACCAGCGCTAGCAGGGAGAGGGGGAGCGAGGAGCCTCCTGGCGCTCTCCCAGGCCCTCCCTGGCTTGTGACTCCAACCGCAACATATTGTTCTGGGCATCACACAATAACCCCAGACTGAGCAGGGCCTCGCGGGGGGGTGGGATCTGTAGTCACGTCTGGGATGCTGCACGTCAACTCCAGGAACAAAGACCTTGCGGGAGAGGGCAGGGGGCTGTGCCTGCTACCCCTCCCTGCATAACGCGGGGTGCAGGAGGGACGAGGGGTGCAGCCCTCCTTCCTCTGTCGCAATCAGCATTTGATTAACCAAAAGCAGCAATCGTAAAAGTCCCCCACTCATCTGGTAACAATAATGAGCAGGGGAACAGCTTGTCCTTTGCCTGGCACCATGTCACTCATCAAGCGATGCAGCCAGAAATGGACTTCCTCATGCTCCTGCTCCGAGTCTCTCTTCTTCCACTCCAGCTTGAGCCCAAGGTGAATCAGGTGATAGAAACTGGAGGTCCACAAGCACTCCTGTTCCTGGATCAAATTCCTCTTGCGCCATGATCTCAAGACCTTAGCTCAACACAACCACTATCAGAAAGACTATTAGGAAGAAATTCTTTACTGTGAGGGTGGTGAGACACTGGAACAGGTTGCCCAGAGAAGCTGTGGCTGCCCCATCCCTGGAGGTGTTCAAGGCCAGGCTGGATGGGGCTTTGAGCACCCTGGTCTGGTGGGAGGTGTCCCTGCCCAGAGCAGGGGGGGTTGGAACTAGTTGATCTTTAAGGTCCCTTCCAACCTAAACCATTCTATGATTCGATGAACTCCTGCATAAAAAATGGGCTGCCCTTGGGTTTTAACTGTTTAGGAAGTCTTCTGAGAGAGGACAATAGGAGGTTCCTCCTAAGGATGTCACTGAACAGCTAATGATGAGTAGTGGCTAATGGGAGTGGATGGATGGATGGATGGATGGCTGCTGCCTGGGAGAAATGCATAGCCTGAGGCTCGCCACCAGCGAACTGAGCACAGTGGGAGGCTGCGGGACAGAGGCAGTAGCCAGCTTTCCTGGGAGGCCCCGGAAAAGCAAAGAGAAAGGGAGAGTTGAACATGTCTCTGTGTACTTTGGATGGAGCGGTTGTTTATTGTTATATTATCTGCTTTCCTGTTTCCCTCGCCTCTGTTCCTTTCAGTGAAGCACTGTTTTGTTAAGTTCCTTTGTTCGCAAGTGGGGAAGGGTAGCTGGGAAGGGAAGCAGGGGGAGGATGGCTGCGGGGTGGCAGTGGGGGAAGGAGAGCAGAGGCAGGATGATGGGGGCTCACGGGAAGGGACAGTCCCTTGAGTACCCGAGCTGGTTTGACTGAACTTTCCCAGGTTTCTGGCTGAAAATTAGTGATGTGTTTGGAAGTACCCTTAGAAATTAAGGGTCCCTTAATTGCCCTCTTGTTGTTGCTAGAAATGTTGCATTTATTACAGCATTACCTCTAGACAGGGCAGCATCTAGAGCTTTTAGGGCTGTGCCCTGGCTTGTTTTCAAGGACAAATTGCTCCACAGACACTTGAGGACTTGAAGAGGAGGTTCCCAGAGGTACAAATGGAAAGAAATGGGCTGACCAGGAACATGGTGGTTACAAATCCAGCCCTGTGCTACCTCTAACCAGGCTTGTCCCACCGGCAAGGCACCGGACATCCCACCACCCCACTGCTACTCAGCCTGCAAGGGCCCCACAGTGATGGGGCAGAACTCGGGATGGAGTGAGCTACCAGCAAGGCCAGGTGCAACCCGAGAGCTCCCATAGCATCTCCCAGCCATCACTGTGCCATGGTGGTCATTCCTTAGCTGCTGCTGGGATAGTCCCAGCAACCTGCCAATGTCTCATCCCAGTTGCCCCAGTCTCCCGCCTTTCACACCAGTTATCATTGTAGCCCCAAGTGACCACCTCTCCTCCCATATGACCTGGGAATAGGCTCTGACGGCATTCACATCCATAGGGAACATTCTCCACCCACAGACTGCCTGGGACCATCCTCCACCACCACCCAAGCTCTCCCCTGCCTCAGCTTTGGTGTTGCACAGCCTCCACACACCCACATTACTAATCTGGCACAAAAATAACCAAGCGAGAAAAGGGAACAGGTTTCTGCCATGTCAGCGCTGAATCGGCCAGTGTGAGGGCTAAGACGGAGAGGAGGACAGAGGCTGGTGGCCTGGAGATGCAGGTGAAAGGACAGGAATGAGACCTCTGTGTTTGGCAGCGGCAAGCTCTTAGGTTGGTACAAGCTGATGTCTTTAAACCATGCCTGAAGGTGATTTGAACTCAGGGAGCGGGACTTACCCTCCTTTCCACCTCTTATCCAGCCTGAGTATGACTGTGGTGGCAAAAGGGACCAGAAACCATCACAGGAGAGAGTCTGAGAAGCTGCCACGGGAACAGAGAAAAACTACCCAGTCCCTAGGAAGGACCTGGAGGCTGGTGAGATGGGGTTGGACTAGATGACCTTTAAAGGTCCCTTCCAACCCAACACATTCTATGATTCTATGAGATGGGACACGTCCTTCACATGAGCTGGTCTGTGACCTCTGCGCTGCTTTACACACCAAGCCCCAGGAAGGGGCGTTATCCTCCACAGCGATAATCTGCGCTAGCGATGCTCTCTTCCAGAGTAATTTAGCACAAGGGGTAATGCTAAATTTCCTGGAGGAGGATTTGCACACCATAAAAATGTGTGAAGGCAGGAGAGTGACAGACTGTGGGGAGTTTCTTACAGGCTTTTCTTGCCTCCTAAACTGGTGCTTAAAGCAAAGCTTGAGCTCCCTTGGCCGGAGGTCTTGCACCCTGTGTCTCCACTGAAAGCTTTCCATGGCATAACCAGCTCCCTATACAACCCACCAAGATACTCCAATCATCTCATTAAGCCTGTAAACGAGTCTTTAAGCTATGTCTGCTTATGTGATGATGAAATAGCCTGAACTGATTTAAATCAGCCAAACTTGGGCGAGGCTTTTATAGAGTTGTGCTGGACTGCGGGAGCCCGCGAAAGGCGCGAATGGCTCCAAGCTGCTTTGCCCCGCTCCCCACGGTGCCAAGGACATCTAGCCACTGCCTTGGACCCCAGGCAGCTGCCTGCAGTGACAGCAGGCTGCTCCCTGCACGCTTCCCAGTGCTGACCACTCTGGGGAAAAGGCTTCCACCCAGCGCTGCCAGGACCGAGGTTGCACAAACCCCAGTGATTCAGAGCCCCAGCATGTTCCCAGGCTCCATCACCCACGTATGCTGTGAGTGATACGTTACTGATTTCCCCACTGGCTTTCTCTGTATCATCGGTGACTTCAGCCTCGTGTCCCCCATGTTATGGTGCCTGCTGAGCCTTCCCCATCCAGGGGCTCCTCCACACCCATCACCATCCTCACGGATGCAGGGAATGCTCTCTGCCTTCCTTGCTCACCACCATGCTGCGCCCCGATTATCCAGCCTCTGAAAGGCTCCAGGATCTCATTCCTGGGTGGCAGTGACACATGTGGAGGGAGTCCTTGCCCCTCTTCAGGGACACCAAGTTTTCCATAGAATCGTAGAATCACCCAGGTTGGAAGGGACGTTCAACATCATCGAGTCCAACCATCATTTTGTACTTTATTCTGAAGCCTACCCTGTGGAAAAATTGCATGTTCTACCATTTCAAGACCTTATGCAAAAAGCACATCACTTCTATCCTACCCCCACCATTCTTCAATTTAAAGGCTTTCATCAGGAAAAATAGAAAACGTTCATCACACTTCAGCTAGCAAATAGCCTTAATTTTGCACTGAATGTGGACCGAGGCCTCAGAGATCAAGCTTCTTATCATTAACTCTACTTGAACAGGACAAGATGTTTCCTAATGCAGATTCCCTCCCACCCACCCCAGAGGCTTCCTCTGCCTTCAGTTTCTTCTTATGACTCCCGTTTGCTAAACTGCCAGTGGACTCAATGATGAAGGCCATACCAAAAGGCAGATCCATGTGCTCGTATTGCCCTAGGAATCCCTGTGAGTTACATCTCACCCCATCCATCCTCCCCCCATGAACACTGGTGGCCCACTCCCCTCATCGAGTGGCCGTAGCCCCTTTGGCACAGCCCTGCATGCCCCCAGCCCTGTGGCAACGGAGCCACGGAGGGTCCCCCTTACATCGGGTGGGGGGGGAGGAGACCTTAAACTGTGACTGAGATTATCTGTGATCACTCGGCAATGAGGTCCGCCCCGCTGGGTGCAGCTGGGGTGGCTGAGCAAGGTCACTCGGAAAGTGACATTCTCCTGGGTCTCCAGAGAAAAAAAAAAACCCTCAAGGCTGCACAGCTGGCTTTGAGCTCTTGCTCGAGTGAAAAAAGCGCTGTGCTGAGCCGAGCGAAATGAAGCCTGCTGGCTCAGAGGTGGTGGGAGCTATTTGCTGGTTCATCTCCGTGCCAGGAGGATTTAGGCTGGATTAGGCAGCAGCTGGCCATGCCACTGGGACAGTCCTTCTGGAGGCGACACGAAGGGTAAAGCCGGCAGCATCACATGCGTCGGGTCATCTGACACAAAAGGGATCTTGCGTCCACAGCTGACATGAATCACAGCTTTGCAGGGGTTGTTGTTTGGTGTCTTTCTGCGATGTTGAACCTAGAAGAGCGCGCAACCCTCTCGGGGAAAGACGTGGCTCTGGGAAACTCACACTGAGTTTCACAGCGCTCTCCGAGAGCTCAGCAAACCCCACCTGTCACCCTTGCCACCGCCGCCTCCCCCTCGGCTGTGCTGGGCTCAAAGCAACAGGACAACACGTGCTCTTCTGCTCAGCGTGAAGCTCTCGGCTTTGCTAACACCTGTCTGATCGTGGCTATACCGCTTAATTTGCTGCTTTGATTTCTCCACTGTAAGCTTAGGGACTTTCAGATACGTGCACAAAAACCTCACGAAATTCAACCAGGCCAAGTGCAAGGTCCTGCACCTGGGCCATGGCAATCCCAGGCACAAAAACAGGTTGGTCGGAGAATGGCTTGAGAGTAGCCCTGAGGAGAAAGACTTGTGGATGCTGGTGGATGAGAAGCTCAGCATGAGCCAGCAATGCACACTTGCATCCCAGAAAGCCAACCGCATCCTGGGCTGCATCAAAAGCAGCGTGGCCAGCAGGGCGAGGGAGGTGATTCTGCCCCTCTGCTCTGCTCTGGTGAGACCCCACCTGGAGTCCTGTGTCCAGCTTTGGAGCCCTCAGCACAAGAAGGACATGGACCTGTTCAGACATGTCCAGCGGAGGGCCATGAAGATGATCAGAGGGCTGGAGCTGCTCTGCTGTGAGGACAGGCTGAGAGAGTTGGGCTTGTTCAGCCTGGAGAAGAGAAGGCTCAAAGGAGACCTTATAGCCCCTTCCAGTACCTACAGGAAGGATGGAGAGGGACTCTTTATCAGGGAGTGTAGTGATAGGACGAGGGGTAACAGTTTTAGACTGAAAAAGGGGAGATTTAGGTCAGATATTAGGAAGAAATTCTCGCTGTGAAGGTGGTGAGACACTGGAACAGGTTGCCCAGAGAAGCTGTGGATGCCCCATCCCTGGAGGTGTTCAAGGCCAGGCTGGATGGGGCTTTGAGCAGCCTGGTCTGGTGGGAGGTGTCCCTGCCCAGGGCAGGGGGGTTGGAATGAGGTGATTTTTAAGGTCCCTTCCAACCCAAACCATTCTATAGTACTATGAAAACAAGACTCCATATAATCAGAGGGATAAGCCCCCCCCAAAAGAAGCATTAACTTGACATACATTCGTTATTTTTCCTCCGCAAGGTACACACAGGACTGCTGGGCTGGCTCCACCTGCACTGAACTCGGCGAGCGAGCAGCCGTGGCTTTCAGACGGAGATAAACTGTTCTGCTTTACAGCCCTAGTGCTACTGCACTGCTCCGGGGGCAGAAGGGAAACTTCTTTACAGCGGGTCACTGACCTGGAAAGGATCTGACATGCCGGCCCCGTGTGCCCCTCTCCCCTTTCTCGCCAGAGGCGAAGATGCGGCGCCAGCTGTGCTTCGTGCGCAGCCTCAGCTCCCCATCTCACCTGCTGGCTATCGCCCCGGGGCGCGGGCTTAAAGCCGTGTTCATGCACTTCGCCTCGCCATCAGCTGCTGAGTTTCTCCTTTCTTAAGGTCCCCGAGGAAAACAAGCTTTTCAGCGGTGTGTCGGTCCTCCAGAAGAGATATCAGCTCAGGAGTGACGGCCGCCAAAATTTCCTTTCCCAGCTGCCTCCCCGGCTCCTTGCCCTGACAACCCATGGGGTACGCAGGCAGGAAACCATCAGTGATAATACACCTTCGTTAAGAAAATCTCTCTCCTTTAAGATGCTTCTTATTCAAAGTGGAATCAAAATAATAAATAAAAGCAACTTGCTGCTGGCAAAAAGTGTGAGGCAGGAACTGGATTCTCTACAGGGAGACCCAGACTCATCTTAGCTCTGTAACAGAGAACAGGATTTTATTTTTCTCAGCCTAAGGTGAGAAAAGCTCATTTAATAAGGAGACGGCAGAACTGCGCTCTGTCCCAGCCTGGACAAACGGCCCCGGGGGAGCTGCTCTGTCTGCAGATCTAGAGGATGTTCTCATGCTCTTTTTTTTGGTTGCCATCTCACACTGGAAGACGTGTGACTCAGTGTTCTCTCATCTCACCTCAACCACCTGAAAGACCCTCCTGCAGGCAATCCTGCATTTGCCATGGATCCTGCTAGAAATCACTGTGTGTGTATATATATATGTGTATATATATAATGTTCCTCCTGGAAACATCTGCTCTTGGTAGACCTTTCCCTTCCCAGTTTCCTGGAGATCATAAGGAGGGCCAGAAGGGTGAGAACTGCCACCCAAACTCTCCTTTCTCTCACTCGGGGAAGTCTACAGGCTTTGTTGGTATAACTTCCCGATTTAATGCAAGTGATAATTGTGGTTTCTGTACGAATTGGAGCCGCGAATTTTCCGACGCAACTTTCCCATAACAGCAACAGAACACAGAAATGTTCTGTTTCTAGAAGAGATGTGGAAGTGATGGTCCATGTACAGAAAATGAGAAAGTCCAAAAGTAAATTACATCTGCCCCGTTACCTTGGCTTCTTCTATTGCAAATAAGTGATGAGAAATCGCTTCCCAGAAGGCTCCTGGTTTCTACAGCATGAAGCAAGTTCTGTAGCGTGTTCTTTAACGTTTCCCAAATAATTTGTTTTGGTGAAACAAATCCTCTCGTTTCATGAATGTGCTTTGAACACCACCAGGTGACTAGGCAGGACCACTGGCTTTTCCTCGCAAGAGAGAGCTTGCCAGAAGAGAAGATGGTTCCTGGTGGCAAACCCAGTCAGTGGATGTCCCTCCATCACTCGCTTGGACTCCCACCACCGTCTTTGCAATGACCCAGGGGTCTCTGGTGAACATGAGCAGCGAGGTTCCCCAACTCTGATTAAAAATACCCTCCTCCTTGTTTTTTCTAACAGAGTTACCAGTTCAGTGACCTGGTTGATCCCGCGGGCCTGCATTTGCATGACTCATGGGGTGGCACGAGGGGGAAAAAGGAACCGAATGCAGGGGGGCGAGGAGGAACTTCTCGAGCCGCTGCTTGCTGCCACCAAAACAACTTAACACGAAACTCCGACCTCGGTCACCCGCTTCCCTATTTTCCTTCCGAAGAGTGAGAAAAGTGGAGATGCGGCAAGTTGGACGTTAATAAGCGATTTATGCCGCGGCCAGTATGAACCAGTCTAGGCAGCATGAGTGGTGTTTGTCATTACAAGGGCTGCGAGGGGGGGGGTGGGACGGGGGATTTACAGATCAGCCCACGCATTTTTGGATAATCCGCGGGCTGCCTTTATGTTCGGTATAAATAATAATAATTAAAAGCGGATGTAACTAATTGGAATCCATTCCATGGCAGTAACATGATCCATCTTATTGCCAGTCCCCTGAGTCACTCCGTCCTCCAGATGATTATTTTTCTGCTTTTCCCTACTACAATCACTGCCTTTCACACTGCGGATGGATCCAGCATGGGTCGGTATTGCCAGGGGGTTTCAAACCCTCTTCCAACCCGGACACAACCAGCCCGGCTAGCTCTGCTCCAGCAGAGCAAAATTTGCCCTGTATTTCATCAGAAAGCAGCACATTTTTAAACTTAAAATCCCCTCCACCATCCACAAGTCTGGCGTTAACCCGGTTGTGTTATGGCCTGCCATTTGCCCGATTTGTTTTGAATTAAAAGCAGCGATGGGCATCCCAGGTTTCCTTCTGGTCAGCCTGACTGGGTCTTGCTTTGCTTTGTGATCTCTGTTCGGGATGAGGCCCCCCCCTTCCTTGACCTCCTGGGAAGAGTATGTTGTTCCCAGGTTTGGTAGCCCCAGGGGAAGGCAAAGCCCAAAGCGGGGCTCTGCAGTCCTTCACGGACAGCCGTGGAGGAAGGTCCTCTCCCTGCACATGTGACATGGTCAGTCTTGTCCTCCTACTCCTGGGAACAGCAGTCCTGCCACTGCCACTCCGGCTTGGGGAGGGAAGCTCTTCTCCAGGCTCATTCCCAGGCTCCCGAAGGTCGTCGCTCCCTTCCAGCTGCCTTCCAGGATTAGATATGGAAAAAGTATGGGAAGAAGAAGTCCACCTTGACTGGGAAAAGAGCCTTTCATACCTCTCTGAAATCAGGAGGAGGCTTCTTGTGGGCTTCGGAAGGGGTTGGATGATGTTCATGCTCTTCCTGTAGAGCAAGAACACTGCTTTCTTTTCCTTTTTTTTTTTCTTTTTGAGAATTTCTCTCATCCACATAGGTTCTGTGCTGTTCGCTTTGGCATGGCACTGACACCCTCCCTTGTTTCAGCTGCCTTCAGGGTGCCTCCAGAAGGTGACTGTTGGTCAATGGCGTTTCTGCAGGCTCTGGAGATCAGGTGTTTGAGTGTTTTCCTCAATGGGCAACCAGCGATGTAGAGAGTCATATATTGCCACGATTTGGTGCACCCAGAGGGCTGAGTGCCCTGATGGCACTCATAAACCTTGAAGGCCCCAATCAGCCTTACCTGGGGCCTTACCACCCCTGCCCGAGTCTCCTGGTCGGACCTTCCTGAATCACGGAATCTTTAGAGTTGGAAGGGACCTCTAGAGATCGTCTAGTCCAACTCCCCTGCTAAAGCAGGATTGCCCAGAGCACATCACTCAGGAATGCATCCAGGCAGGTCTTGAAAACCTCCAGAGAAGGGGACTCCACACCCTCCCTGGGCAGCCTGTTCCAGTGCTCTGTCACCCTCACCGTAAAGAAGTTCTTCCGTGTATTTGAACGGAACTTCCTGTGTTCCAACTTGTGCCCATTGCCCCTCGTCCTGTCACTGGGAACCACTGAAAAGAGCCTGGCTCCATCCTCCTTCAGCCCACCCTTTAGATACTTGTAAACATTAATCAGGTCTCCCCTCAGCCTTCTCTTCTCCAGGCTAAAGAGTCCCAGCTCCTTCAGCCTTTCCTCATAAGGGAGATGCTCCAATCCCTTAATCATCTTAGTTGCCCTTCGCTGGACTCGCTCCAGCAGTTCCCTGTCCCTCTTGAACTGGGGAGCCCAAAACTGGACACAGTATTCCAGTTGTGGCCTCACCAGTGCAGAG
>VXBH01009004.1:709566-727565 GCA_013400035.1 Rynchops niger
CGCCACCCAGGGACGTGGGGATGCTGCCCCGAGCCTATCCTCCCTGTGGGGAATGGAAACCAGAAATGCTCTGCTTGAGGGTTTGCAGCCCGAGGGGATGCTGAAGACGGAGGAGGGTGGATGGTGCTGGCTGCCGCTGTGCAGGTAGGAAGGAGATGCGAGAAGGAAGACGCAGAGCACGGGAAAGTGAGGAAGGGGGTTCACGCCAGCACCCAAACGGTGCCGCTTCCCAGCCCAGCGTGTCCCAGCAGCGCCTGCTGCTCCCTGCATCTTCGGGACCGCGGAGCCAAGCCGCTGGCAGCAGGGTTAGCAAGAAGCGAAGGCGCTGGGGGGAATGCTGGGGTCGGCGCCAGCCCCGGCTCGTCCTTCCTGGCCCTGGACTTGTGAGTCAGGTGGGATGGATTGAGAAATCCCATCACGCACTAATGGGGTGTTCACGGAAGCCAGGGGCAAGAGGGGGCAAACAAATTATTAACTTGAAACGTGAACTGTTTTAGCGGGTAACAGGAGCGTGCTGCGGTGGAGATCCCTGAGAGGGGAAGCAGCTCTCGCCCTGCAGCCTTGGCACCGGTTGGAGGTGGGGAGCCAGGCTGTGCCTTGCTTTTAGGAAATGATAGGTGTGGAGGAGGCTTTGGAGGGGCTTACCTGCTTGGGTATTATCACCCTTAGCCCCCAAGAGTGGTACTGGGGGCTTTAACAACCGAAGAGTGAGAAGGAAAATGAAGCTGAAGTGCTCTGCTGCGGTTGCCTGCGCCATCCAGGTGCTGCGGTTGCTCCTACCAAGAGTGTGGGTTGCATTAATGAACCCTCCTGCCTGTTGAGCGCTGGCGTGCCAAATACCAGCCTGATGTCCACCATGGGTCACCTCCCGTGCCCGTTCTGGGTCAGCAGGTCCCCTAGGAGGAGGAGGCCACCCGAACGCAGGGACCACTCACCCAGGATGGGCTGGGGTGTGTCGAAAACGGCGGTGAATCCCCATGGAAATGGTTCTGAGTGCGAGCCCATTACATAGCATCCCCCAAGTTAATTTTCCCTTCTCTTTCCCCATCCAAAGGTGGAAGCTGACAGGCTGGCGCCGCCGGTGAGCCCCAGCCCGCTCAGCCCCGCGCCCAGCCCCAGCCCCAAGCCCCCCGAGGCCGCCGTCCTCACCGTGGAGCCCTCTCCTTCGGAGAAGAAATGTTTCTTTGTCGACGAAGCAGAGCCCCTCCTGCGGTGCGACTCGACCTCCAGCGGCTCCTCCGCGCTCAGCCGGACGGGCTCTTTTATTACCAAAGGTACCAAAATCACCCTGGGGGGGAGCGGGGAGACCAAAGGGGTGCCACAACATGTGCCCTGCGGTCAGCACACGTGGCAGAGCTGCCCGACGTGGTATCGTTAAAGTGAATAACTGGGGAAACTGGCGCTCCATGGGTATATCACATCCTCATTCCAGACCAGATTTTATACATGGGTGCGTAAATGAAGCTGACCCAACAAAAACAACCTAAAAGAGCAGAATTCAGCTTTTTTGGCTTCCCTTCCTCTTCACTTTTCCGGATTGGCCGTTCAGCATTTATAAATGCTGTGTTTGCTCTAGCGGGATCCTGGCTTAGGTGCCTCAGCAGCGCTGGCTTCTCCGTCTTCTCCCCTCCCCATGTCTCCTCACCCTCCACCTTTTCTCTCAGTTCTCCTGGTGGCGTGTCCCTCTCCAGAGGTGGCACCAGGGGATGAACCGAGGTCTCCAAGGAGAACAAGCCCCGGTTAGCAGAGGTTTCTTGAGGGGTTTCTTGACCACCTTCTCCTTTCCTCCTACAGAAAAGAAGGACACCGTCCTGCGCCAGGTGCGCTTGGACCCTTGTGACCTGCAGCCCATCTTCGATGACATGCTGCACATCCTTAACCCCGAGGAGCTCCACGTGATAGAGGAGATCCCGCAGGCTGAAGACAAGCTGGACAGGCTATTTGAGATCGCCGGAGTCAAGAGCCAGGAAGCCAGCCAGACCCTCCTGGACTCTGTCTATAGCCATCTTCCCGACTTACTGTAGGCACTGGGTCACCACACACTCTCCGAATATCTGCTAGAGCTAGCTTGGCACTCGTTAAGATGACTGACAATACGCAGGCAGGTTTTGTTGTAGAATATATGGCCAGTATTTTCGTTGAGGTGTCCTCGGTTTCTGGAGTGGGGGCAGTTTGCCAGCGTTGCACCCCTCCACCTTAACTCTATCGCTCAGTCCAAGTCTCTGCACCCTCTGTCCCCTTCCCGAGCCTCTCTTCTCCTTGTTCTCATTCCAATCAGACCAGTCGATGCACTTTAAAAAAAAAAAATAAAATTTAAAAAAAAAAAAAGTCAGTTAACGAACTAAAAGACCACGAATCTGGTATAATTTAACACATCGGGGATTGCTCTGTAACCCACTTCTTCTGTCAAAGCTGTCGCTCGGAGTGACCGTCTCCCATCACCTCCTTTCGCCTCGGAGCAGTAAATGGCAAAAACACGCAAAAAAAAAAAAAGCCCCAATCGTTGCTGGTTACTGTCTTCTAACGCAGCTGAGCTTCCCACCTGAGCTGACTTTATCTTTTTTTTTTTTAACGTACTATTGTATAACCCGTATCCACCGCTGAGATTTTACTAGCACGGTTATTTATTGTATGGTTTTCACCCGGACAACGCGTCGCGCTCCTATAAGCTAAAGCAGAAGCGCTTTAACCGCAAAGAGAAGGGTCAGTCCCACCAACCTTCGAGGCGATGAGAAGGTCCTTTGCTTTCGATCGAATGTAAGGAGTTATTTTTGCCTTGCCGCTTGCGGGGGGCCCCGAAGGGAGCCGGTGCTGGACGTGGGGAGGCGAAGGCGGCCGCCGGTGGTCCTGCTCTCCTCGTGGTGTAAGACTTAAACCAAGCTACGCTTTTACACTCGTGTCTCTTGTTTTGGGTTTTTTTTTTTTGTTTTGTTTTGTTTTTTTATATATACAGACGTGGCCGATAAGTTCTCCAAAGACCTTACCTGGTCTTAATAGTCTCATCAAATCACACTTCACTTTTTATTAAGGAAACAAACAAACAAAAAGGGGGTGGGAGGGGGTGGGGGTGGGGAAAAAGCTGCATCGTAAGAAGTCTGTCTGATTATACTTGCAACTACTATGCTCCCGTAACGAACAGTCTGTACTATGCTCAATTTGAAGAAATCATGAGGGTGGCGTGTGCTGCCTCGTGGGAAAGGGTGGGAATGGGGGAAGAGGGGGGAATGAATTGAAAAATTGCCTTCCAGTGTACTAATTTATTAATAAATACTAGGTGTTTGTTACTTGACATGATTCTGCGTTAACCTCCTTAACAGCTGCCTCCGCACGGGGACACCTGGCTCGGAGCAAGGGCTGCTCAGGGCGGCTGTGGAGGGTGAAGGGGGAGATTTTGGCGTTTAGGGGTGGTGACGGGGTTGTCTCCTATAGTTTTGAGGCTAAAATGTGATTGCGTTCTGTTGACAAAGCAATCGGGACAAGAGGTAACGGGCCCAAACTTGAACATAGGGAGTTCCATCTCAACATGAGGAGGAACTTCTTTCCTGTGAGGGTGTCAGAGCCCTGGCACAGGCTGCCCAGAGAGGTGGGGGAGTCTCCGTCTCTGGAGACATTCAGAACCCGCCTGGACGCGTTCCTGTGCCACCTGCTCTGGGTGACCCTGCTCTGGCAGGGGGTTGGACTGGGTGATCTCCAGAGGCCCCTTCCAATCCTGTGATCCTGTCATTCTGTGTGAGGATGCTGCCCTGAGTCCCCAGCGGCGCTGTCTGCAGCGGGGGGTGGGCGGTGGGGGGGTGATGCTTCCCCGCGGGGCAGGTGGCCACGCTGAGCCGGGGTGGGGGACGTGTGTTAATCCCCGTAGTGGTGAGCAGATCGGATGGCTGCTGGGGCTTCCAGGGTTGGTTTTCACGAGCTCTGAAAAGGTTTTGCAGGCATTTTTGAGGGGGCTGAAGTATTACTGTTGCAGGATGCAGCTGCTGTGCTGAGTCACTCCTGAGCGAAGGTCTTGCGGTCGCAGCGTTTCTCTTGCCCTGTTACATTACCGATGTCCGTAAAATCTCCGCTTCCAAATAACTCATCCCTTGTTATTCTGTCTATGAATGGAAACTTTAATGGGACAAAATGCTTCTGGTTTATAATGCTGTCATTTTGTATACTTAGCTCTGGAGTGTTTTCCATTAACTGTACTGTGTTTTCTTTCTGGCTGGCACTGAAAATTGCTGTTACAGGACTATACATAGGTACAGGATTAAAACTTTTCAACGCATGGACAGATAAAATATAGCACAAAATAGCAAGAGCCGTTACCGGGAGCGCCGGGTTTTCCCTCGTTGGCAATGGAGCATGGGGCTCTCGGTGGCTGCAACGTGCCTTCAGAGCATTACAAAGAAATAGTGAGCGTGGCTCGAGTGCCTGGCATAGACCAGGTTGCTAAATGCAATATTTTGAGCTGGAGCCCAGTACCACCCTGTTGGCAAGTGGGTGGTTTTTTGTCTCCGTGTTGGGAGGGGTGGTGGTTGCTGGGAACTGGCGAGGGGAGGGAAGGTGTGCGATCCTGAGCTCAATCGGTAGCTTAAGGCAAACGCAAAACCGCCGGCTTTAAATTATCTTTAAGCGGGTCCTCGGAGCGAGTCCGGCTGGGAAACTGGGGATTTATCCTTTTCTGATGGTCCAGGTGTTCCCAGCCAAACCCAGGTGGTGTAAAAGCTGGAGCCATCCTGACACCCTTCCAGGGCACCGCCGGACCCCTCCCGCAGCTCCGCTTCCCATCGCGGCACCCACTCGTGTTTTCTGATGGGGTTTGAAGGTAAAGCAGAAAGCCAAAGGGTTCCTGGAAAGAGGATTTAGCAGCCAGGTGAAGAAACACCACGAAGGGGGCATGTTGTGGGGGTTCCTTGGCTGGGAGATGCCAAGGAGGCACGAGGGAGCTGTAAAAGCGGAGGCGGGTGGGTCCCCGGGGCTGTTCGGACACATTTAACTCATCTTGGTGGCAGGTCGTGGGACAGACCAGGGTTCGGGCAACCCTTGGCTCCTCCATGTGTGCTGTGCACACTTCCAGCATCGCTCCCTCCTTTGCTTGCGCCTGGATGTCGGTCTTGTCCCCGGCTCCATCCCTGCCTATTTCCTAGCTGTAACCTCTAAGCAGCCCTCTGCTGTGTGCGTGTTTGTGCGTGTACAATATATTTATTTATGGCATATATTCAATATATACATAAATTCTATATATTAATATATGCTACATAAATATTTTCGATAATACATGTTATTTATATATTTTAAATTAATTTTATTGTGTATTTATATGTGCACATAACACATATATAATGATTCTGTGTATCTGGGGGTGTGCAGGGGAAATGTTTGAGAGCAGCTGAGCCACAGGGTATTTCCTGGCGGTGTGGGAGGTGTGAGGAGCCGCAAGCCCAGCACTCCCACCCTTCCTCTGAGCCAGCTCTCTTACACCTTAAGAAAATAAACCAGGCATAGATGGGTTCGTGGCCTGGAGGCATAACTCCATGGGGAGGAGAGGTTGTCCTTGTCCTCATACGTGATTTATTTGAGGCTTTGGGGGCAATGCACAAATCTTACACAGGGACCCTTCATCAGGGAGTGTAGCAATAGGATGAGGGGTAACGGTTTCAAACTGAAAGAGGGGAGATTTAGATTAGATATTAGGAAGAAATTTTTCACTATGGGGGTGGTGAGACACTGGCCCAGGTTGCCCAGAGAAGCTGTGGATGCCCCATCCCTGGAGGTGTTCAAGGCCAGGCTGGATGGGGCTTTGAGCAGCCTGGTCTAGTGGGAGGTGTCCCTGACCAGGGCAGGGGGGTGGAACGAGATGGTCTTTAAGGTCCTTTCCAATCTAAACCATTCTGAGATTTTACAAACACCAGTTGTGTGCAACTCAAATTGATGAAGTTTTGTGGCTAAATGGGTTTAGCAAGGCAAAGCTGTGCATATAAAGACTTGGATATGTACAAAAATGCATTTTGCATTTTATGCAAAACATGCATTAAAAAAAATACTCTCAGGTCTGTGTCATAGGTGGGAGGTGCAGGTTTGAAGTGTGTGGCTTGGCTTTGCCCCCTGCCTGGCCTTGCTCACACAGTCACAGAATCATAGAATGTGTTGGGTTGGAAGGCACCTTTAAAGGCCATCTAGTACAACCCCCCTGCAGTAAACAGGGACATCTTCAACTAGATCAGGTTGCTCAGAGCCTCATCAAGCCTGGCCTTGAAGGTCTCCAGGGATGGGGCCTCCACCACCTCTCTGGGCAACCNTGAGGGTTCCAGAGCTGGACAAAGTCATGGTGTTTCTCCTTGCAGGCTGTCCTCCAGCTGGGGACAGCCGGGAGAAGGGGGGGTTTGGGTGCTGGGGTGGCCGTCTTGGTCGGCAGAGCCTGCTAAACCAGAGGGGACAGAAAGCAAGAGGAGAGTGCAGCCGTGCTCTCCTCCTCTGCCTGCCGTGGGCATCTTGTGGGCATCAAAACTTCTCATGTTGATCACACAAATCGTCGGCTGCTCCACTCCTGCTTGCTGCAGGCTTGGACACAAGGCATGAAAATTGCGTCTGCCCCCAAGGTCACAGTGTTTGCTGGAACAAAACCCTCCAGAGATGCCTCCAGCGTGGCCTGGCCTCCTCAGGACTGGATGGCTCTGCTGTTCCAGGGTCTTTTAATTCCTCCAGTGCAAATGAGGTTTGGGATTTTTATTTTTTTTATTATTCTCATTCCTTTTTTTTCCCCCATGAATTGCAGGCGCTCCCTCCAGAAGAACAAAGCATCCGGTGCACTTCCCTCCTACCCCAGCCCAACTGGAGTTTATCCTGAGGGGGAATTAACGGCAACCCTCCGGCGTGGCTGCCCAAATTCCCAGTTGGAAAAGCACCCAGGGTCTCGCGGGAGATTTTTCAACCCTCTGGCTCCTTTTACGTCAGCTAATTGCTGGTGAATTGCAACACGGTCTGCGTGTAGGAGGAATCGCCGGTGCGGCCTTTGTGTGAGTAACCTGCGGGGAGGTGGGTGCCAATGCCGCCCAAGGGTGCCCCGCGGCCTCGGCGTGGGATGCGGGGTTTATTTGAGGGGGTCCGTGCCCATCCCTGGGGGTGCGGGGCCAAGCCCTGCGGTGTGTGGGATGGAGGCAGGTCGGCACAGGGATGGCTGACACCGAAACCCTCCTCCGTCATCGCCTGGCCGTGAGCTCTAAGTCACGAAGGCTTTGCGGTTGGGTTGGCTTCTCTTGGGCTTTGCTCCTGCGAGTACAGCAGCGAGGAAAGTTTCCAGAGCAACTGGGTAGGAAATGGGAAAACGGAGGAGAAATAAGAGGAGCCGTCATTTCTGTGTTCATCGAGAACATGCCGAGTGGTGGCACCCCCTGACAACGTTTATCAAAGCAGCCTTCAGAGTACGGCTGCTGCTTCATCCTGTGAGCATTTTTGAGGTTTACAGTTCCTACCGCTGTAATTTAACTTTGCCTTCCAGCTTCCCTCCCTTTCTCAAGCATTTTCTTAACCAATATAATCCAGAAAAAGGGAACACACACACACACGCACACACACACACACGCACACACACACACACAAATTAAACCAGAAGCATCCAAATAACATTGGATCCGCTGCTGATGAAATTGCTGACCAGCAGCTCCAGCAGGGACTTTGTGGGGTTTCCAAAACTCGCACCAACCTTTCTGTGGATTTAGGTGCCGTTACAGCCGGGCAAGTTTCTCCTCTGTTCTTTAGGTGCCTAAAATCCTCTGAAGTCACTTAAGCGATGTTAGAGATGTTCCTCTCTGCTTCTCATATTTGCTTTGGCTGCGTGATTAACCCATAACAGTGATCTAATTCCAAATCAGAAGGTAGTCTTTCCTCTGATATTTTTTTGGGAGGAAAAATATTGATAAGTTTATAAAATATTGCAACCCTGCAAGTTTTCTTTTTTCTTTTTCTTTAATTTCTTTTTAATTTTTCTTTATTCCTTTTTTGGGGTTTTTTTTCTTCATGTTTTCCTGATGCTGAAGAAGGAAATCTCTTGCTTGGGGCATGACTGAAATCATAATGGCGATTAATAATCCCCACGTTAACTCACAGCGGGTGACTTACAGACACAAACGCACAAATTGCAGCACTTTCCCTTTGGGTTTTTCTTCCCTGGATGCGCTTGAGTCCCTAATCTGGGGACCTCACCCTGGGAATGGCTGGGAGGGGTGTGGAGGTGGAGAAGAGCTCTAGGTTTGACCCTTTTTAGTCCTAACATTGGGAGTAAGCTGCCCTGCGCAGGCAGGAGTTCCTGGATCAGCAGCAGCAGGTCTTGGTGGGGAGCTGAGCCAGGAAGGGCTCCTGCCCAATTTTTTGTATAAAAATCAGGTGGTTAGACCACGGGGAAGGATGGGGGAGATGTACATTTAGGTCCTCCTTATCTCAAGGGGAATGACTCAATAACATCCAGGCCAGGCATCCTTTTGTTTTCCTCTGGCAATCTTCTACCTTTGCAGGTCCATGGATCCAGCTTCAGAGTCAGGAGGGGAAAATGCCCTTTTTATTGTTGGAAATGTCACTCTTTGGCTCACCTCATCCTTAACCTCAAAACACCTTGTGTCCAAGATGAAAGACTTATGTTTCACTGCAAAAAAAGGCATGTTGTCTTGGTTTCTTCCCTTCCTCTGCAATAGCAGGTTTGGAGGGGGTTGAGGTTGTCCATCAGGAGCTTGGGGTCTTTATTAAACTGTATGGAGGCCCTGAATTGAAACAGGAGAAGTTCCAGGTGGGTATAAGAAGAAACTCTTCCACCCTGAGGTCAGTGGAGCAGATCAAACAGAGAAGTTGTGACCAGATAAAGCCATGAGCAACCTGGTCTGACTGCAGAGCTGGCTCTGCCTGAGCAGGAGGTTGGTCTGGAGACCCATGAGGTCCTTTTCAATCCCAGTTATCTATGGGCCTGAAAGTTACAGTGCAAAGTAATGAAGTTGGGTTTGTTTGTTTGTTTGAAATGTTTATTATTTAAATTTGTTTAACTATTGAATATTACTACGAGGCAGCAGAAAGCATTTGCACCTTCCTCGAAGACAGCTTTCTCTGGGTTCCTACCTACCTACCAGCTTGGACATCAGCAGTGAGCTTGTGCTTCACTCTGTGATGGATTTTTATCAAGAGTGCTCTGCTAAATATCAGGAACATGTTTTGATGGGCTCCCAATAGTGCAAAAGGTGCAACCCAAACCCAGTAGCTGCCTTGGGCTTTGCCCAACACTGTCCAGATCCTCTGGGCAGCAAAATGGCTGCACACCTTGGCCAGACCACTGGCACGTGAGATTTGTGCCCTGCACAATAAAAGCAATTTCCAATTAAATAGTTCAGAGGATTTAGGAAGAGATGAGCAGCTGTATCTGAGAAGGGTGTTTCTGGAAGGCATTTTCTGAAGTGGTAGTTTGACAACACGGTGACTTGGATGGCAAAACCATCCAAAGGGCCTCCTGTTCCTGGCTGTACCGCTCCACCTCCGTGGTGTGGTTCGCCTCCATGGTGCCAGGACAAGCTGTGTGGATGCCACAGAACAGCCCAGGCTAGTCCATGGAGCTGCAGAAGGAATGAGAAGCAGTGGTGAAGCTGGTGTCAATCCATAAATCTCTTGAGGTCAAGGTATGGTGAACCAGTACAAATAACTAGGAGAATAACTCCACAGGATCTCAAAATGTTCCAGTGGTCTACTTTAAGATCATTGGATAATGTAGAACCATAAAATTAACTTAAGCTGGGAGGGACCTTTTAAAATCACCTGGTCCAGCCCTCTTTTTCAATGCAGGGACAGCTTCAAAATTGAATCTGCTCTCAGACCAAGACCAGGTTGCTCAGGGATGTGCTCAGTTGAGTTTTGAGCACCTCCAGAAATGGAGACCCCATATCTCCTCTGGGCAACCATCCACAGAAAAGATAGAATTTTCCATTTTTCCCACCCATTTTTGCTACGAGAGAACTAGGAGGTTTATGTATCACTTCACATGAAAAGGTCTCAGGGAAGGGTCCCCTGCATGAAACTCCATGTTTTGGAGTGGTCCTGGGCACAGCCTGGGCTTCCCAGCAATTCCCAAGCACAACGCTGGAGCGCTCTCTGGCCACAGATCACTGCCAACAGCAGCCTGGATGTGGCCACCCTGTCTCCGACGACTAAGAGGGTCAAATGGTATGGACACTGCCAAACCATGCCAGCTGGCCTTATTTGGACCCCATGGAGCACCTTTCTGCCACCTCACGCAGGCCGTTAGGCGCAGATTTGTGGAGATACTCCGTACGCATACACTGAAAGTTTGCTCTGCCTCCCCCTCCGCCCCTCTCCCAGCTGGAGGGCCCAGCCTTCCCTCTTGCACCAGTTCTCGCTTCCATCGCACCTTCGGCTGAACCAGTTTAACACACTGAAACTGCAGATCGCGGCCTCCTTTCTTGCTGGGGTGGTTGGGAACAGAGGGACCGGGGATGGGGATGATGGGGGATCTTGCTTCTTTTGGCAGCTGTGGGTATTTCTGGCAGCCTACGGTTGTTGCACATACCCCAAAGCCCTTGAGCTTGCTGGGGCCAGGACAAGGCACCCATATATCTCTGTGCTCCTGCCGCCCCATGTCTGCTCCCAGCCCTGCAGGGACCTCTTGGCTGTTCCAGCAGCGTCACCTGTCTGCTCCCTTCCCAGTACAGATGAGGTTAACCTCACTTTAATTTAATTTGAAGGGAATGAGTTATTCTGCAAGCGTGCTGGTCTCAAAATACATTTCTGGGTGCAGGAGCTTTTGCCAGGACCCGTCAGGCTCGGCAGGAAAGCAGGGCTGTGAGCAGGACAGTCATCTGCCTGGCTTGGTTTCTGGCAGCTCAGATCTTTCCAGGCTAATACTTGGCAAGAATTGGATTGATTAAATCATTGGTCTTACAGGATGCTTCGATCGGCTGATGGGTGCTTCTCGTGGTAGCTGCTGCTTCTCTTTTACTGATAATATTAATTTATTATAAGAATACCTCGTGAGTTGTCTTACAGTTCTCCCAGTGAGCAGAGCTCTGGCTACTTTACAGTGAGGCTGGCAGCGTTATTGTTATTTTACAGGTGGGGAAACTTGAAGGACAGAGATGAAACTCCCCATCAGCAAACCGATAAAATCAGGGTGAAATTCAGAAAAAAGTCTTGCCCCTTCGGACCCCACACCAGCCTCCATCGAGGTTTGAAGCCGCAGCAAGCAGGGAGGGTTGGAGACAGTGTTCCCAAACCATGCTCTCCATTAATTAATTTGCCTGTTAAACTAGTTTTTGAGCTGGAAATAATTCTGTGGCTGCCCTGTCTCCCCGGTTAGACCGTCTGCCTTCCTCTTGCCCCATCTCTCCGTATGCAGCTGGGAGGAAGGGCCGGCTCTGCAGCTGAGCCAACAAGCCTGCCCTCCATCCTCTGTCCCTCTTCCCCCAGAGAAAACCACTCACTCCTGCCTTTTGCCCCAGCCCGTCCTGTCTCCCCAGAGCAGGGATGCCCCTTCTCTCTACCCCATGCGAGGGCACGGCGTGGCGGTGATGCCCGTATGGCTGTCGATGGAAGAAAGACATGAAATCAGTGAGAAGACCTCTTGGCTTTACAAGTGAAGGGATGTGGCATGGGGATTCAGGGCTGGCAATCACAGCTGGCCACAAGCTCCCTCAAGGGAGGGAAAAGAATCAAAGCTGTCGAAATGCAACATTGCAAATAAAGATTTCAGCTGAGTATTAACAATCTTTTTCCTCCTTTTGGTTTTTTTTCCTCCTTTTCTTCCTTCCCCAAGGGCCTCCTCCCCTGCATCTGGCCATCATTTCTGCAGCGGGAGGATGCAGGAGCAGGGTCTGGCAGTGACGGGAAGAGGCTGGCCTGGCTCTCTGCCCGCCCCCGGGATGGGGGGCACCTCCAAACCCCCCTGCAAGGAGGGAGGTGGGTGCCCTCCACCCCCTGAATGGGCCCTGAGAGCTCGCTGTCAGCCTGCGAGTTGGCCTGGCCCAAAATTTGGCTTGGGGACCTCTTGAAAAAATTCAACAGCCTGGACAGTAAAGCTGAATTAACCAGCCCAGATGCAGTCAGACCACCTAAAGGAGGTGTCGGGACGCGGCATCAACCCTTTTGCCCGCCCCTGCTGTTGCCATCTTATAAAATTTCCTTTTTTAAATTGCCATTTAATCTTGAAAACAGCTTGCTTTTTTTTTTTTTTCTTTTTTCCCCCTCACCTCTGTTTTTTTCTGCCCTAATAGCTGGGAAGTTCCCTCTAATTAAATGTATCCATGGACAGATAATCTGGTTTTGCTCTAGTCTCAATATGGCCCTTTAGCTAAATTAAATATTTTCCCTGCCTGATGTTTATCCTTCCCTGTCCGCCCCTTGGCTCCATCCTGGAGGTGTTTGAAGACCATGATCTGAAGACTTTAAAAATATATCCTAGGTTGGGCTGTGGTTTCAGATTAATACGTTCCCTGATGGCTGGGATAAAAAAAAAACCAAAACTAAACCAGAACACAGTTCTGCTGTAGTCATTCAAGTTTGAATGGAGTTTGTGGTGAGTAAAGGGGTTCTTTTCTCTGTCTGTTGCTTTGCAGAATGAAAAACAACAAGAAATGAAGGAAGATCTCTCTACAACTACCTGAAAGGAGCTTGTGGTGAGGAGGGGTCAGTCTCTTCTCCCAAGGAACAGGCGATAGGACAAGAGGAAATGGCCTCAGGTTGCGCCAGGGGAGGTTTAGATTGGATATTAGGAAAAACTTCTTCATCAATAGGGTAATCAAGCATTGGAAGAGGCTGCCCAGGGAAGTAGTGGAGTTGCCATCCCTGGACATATTTAAAAGATGGGTAGACGTGGTGCTGAGGGACATGGTTTAGTGATGGTTTTGTCAGTGTTAGGTTGATGGTTGGACTCAGTGATCTTAGAGGCCCCTTCCAACCTAGATGATTCTATGATTCTGTGATCCCATTGCCTCTCTTTTCTTTATTCTGGACTCAGGAAGTCAGCTTTCCTCAGGGTTTTGACTCATCCCTGGTCATTTAAGGGGTTCCCATCCTCAAGCATCTGCTCTCTCTCTCTGGATGCTTTCACCCCTGTAGCAGAGGTGGGAAGGAGGAGACAGGCATCTCCCCACTTGCCACAGCTAAACCCAGCAGAAACACCAGTGTTTCTCTCCTTCCTGGTTGGACCCATCCAGCTCAGCCCAGCTGCAGTGTGGGAAATCAGGGCTGTGGCCGGCGCTGCTGCTGCTCCAGAGCTCAGGGTCATCCTTGGTACCTCTGATGCATGGAGACAGCCATGCGCCACCAGCACATGTCACTAGTGAAAGGTAAGATAACATCCACCTCTGCACTAACCTTGGGGATCTTCCTGCAGCTTCCCTCCAGATTTCCTCCTCGCTTTTGCCTGGCTTGGGACAATGGGTGGCAATTTAAGAAGTTAAGTATTTGTCGAGTGCCCGCCCCTGTTTTGAGGCTGCACTTGTGCTCACCTGGAGCCCCACATTTCTGCAATGGTATGGTGGGTCTTCCTCCTTGCAGCTCTTTGACATTTGATGAGCTTGGCTCCTGGCTTCTCCCCTCTTCCCTCTCATTGTGGACGTCCAAGGGAAGGCTCTTGCTGCTGGGAAACCCTGGTTACTTTAATTCTTTGCAGTCTTGTTGTTTATTCCTTGTATCCTTGAGATGGTGAGTAAGCTCAACAGGACCAGGGCCAGCTAGTACGGTGTGACACCAGCCAAAACATTAACTCTTACCTTCTTGCATGGGATGACTCCATCCAAATTTCCCCCGGGGACAAGGTGATATCCCTGTCTTGTTACCCCAAGCAGACCTTTGGGAGGGTGTGAGCTCTCCAAAAGCATGCCAGGGATGGTCCTCACACTGGTGGCATTTGCAGACAGGCCCTGGCAATGCTCAGTTTGTGAAATCAGGAGCCTTCACCATGCCCCTGCATTTGCTTACGCTTTCACTTCACTTCCATCAACAGCCTTGTCTGGACTAATTCAGCTTTCCTCTCCTCTAACTTTCCCTTATTGTGATAAATAATTTATGTAACGGGCTGAGTCAGGATTTGTTGCCCGGGATAAAGTGCACAGGCTTCTGCAAAACACGCCTTGGTCTTGCTGTTAGCCTAGAAATAGGGCCACTAATATAATAAACACGTAATAGTCCTGGCTCTTCTCCCTTCTACGGTGACATAAATTGGAGTGACACTCGCTCGGTAACTGCAGCTTCTCGGTTGTGCCATGAGCATGCGGGATGAAGTGTCAAAGAGACAAACCTAAGAGGTTTTATGGATCTGGCAGGGAAATAAGAGCTGATCCAGCAGGGACCAAATCCTGGCAGGTCACCGGCAGATGTAACCTTTGAACTCATGAGCATGGGCTTGTGCTATAGAAGAAGCTCCGTGTGCCCCTAGGGTACCTGAGCAATTCCATACTGTGGGGAAAAAAAAGGTGTTTTGGTGGGAAAAATAAAAGTAACCTGGCTTTTCTGCACCTCATACTGAATTTTCCCTTCTTCTTCACTGTCCTTTCCCACTCCCTCTGTTTTGCTCCGCTTTCCCCTCCTCTGTGCCCTACAGCTGCATCCCTGGAGGACCTCAGTGGGGAAGGATGTTGGGGTGTGAAAGGCTTGGGGGGGGGGGTGGTTTCCTGCATCCACCCCCGAGGTGATGCACTCCTGTACATGATCCCTGTGGACAAATCATGCCGACAGTGCTTTGCTGCCATGGGTGGCCACGTGGGGCTCAGTCTGAGCCGGACATCCGGAGCCACAGGCGCTCTGGCCCATTCGAGACCCCTCTGGAGGAACCAAACTAGGATGGGATGCCAGATTTTAAATGAGTACACGTGTATCTGTGGAAGAGTGATACAGCATCTGGCTTGCATCCTAAAATAGCATTCAGTTTCCCTAATTTTGTCACACTTGACCCAATGTACAAGAGCCACGGGGGACTGGACCCTCCAGTTTCGAGTTTGAGTATTCAAAGAGGTGAAAATGCATCTCCTGAGGTCAGAAAACCTTTCCTTTGGGGTTTATGCTTCTAATGCTGCCCTGGCATTTGGTGCTGCCCTGGGGCTGGGGCTGGGTCCCTAGGCCAGGTCCCAGCTTCCTTGTCAAGTGCCACCCACTGGGGTCTCAATATGAAGCCCACAGGACCATGTTTCAAACTCTACGAGTGTTTCCCCAATCAGACTAATTGGGTACTCGCTGTAAAAATCCAGCACTGCTGTTACAGGGCAAACCTGCGCTCAGTGGGGATGGGCGGACCTGGGGAAACTGCATGATGGACGAGCCACCCGAAATAACCCCTGGTTTGTCTGGCGTCCCAGCAGCTCCTGGAAAAGGATCTGCGAGATTAACACTGCGGCACCAACACACGCTGACGCAGCACTGCTAATTATAGACCTGCGCCTCAAGCAAACGCGGCACAATTAGCATTTCTTAGATGAGGATGCAAAGAGGCATGAGTGCTGCTTGGTGACCCAAAACCTCCTCCAGGCTGAAGGTGACAGCAGGATGCCCACCAAGAACTGCCCCACCATGGTGATAGTCCCACGGTGAGCGGCACGGATTCACACCCCGCTGCTCCAAGGGTGATGTGAGGGCTCAGAGTCCAGCCTTTAATATCGGAGCAATATATTGCACATGGTTTTTGGAGGAAGGCCAGATGCTCCCCACTGCTCACTCCAGCAGGAGGGAGGGAAGTGGCCAGAGTGTGATATTAAGGCTTGCACTGCCCATCCTCTGCGTCATTCATTCGCATCGTTCCCCCAGGCTCTGTTAAAAAGAACAAGGTGTAATTTTCAGCGCTGAAATGCCAGTGTCTTGCCACCGCCCATCTCTAAATGTACGGCCATTTCCTTCCAGAGGAGACATTTTTCTGAGCATAAAAAGAAATGCATATTTTTTCAAGAGTAAGCAGTGATTTTCCTGTGCTTGCTGATTTTTGGAGCATTTGACAAGCCAATGTTACCACATTAAAAAGCTATTTAACGTAATCCTTACTTTAGCGCCCCATAGACCACCCCCATCCTCAAGCTCTGGGAAACCCCCATGACCAGCACCACTAAAGCACCCAAAATTCCTCATTAAAGGCCAGGGACGGTCCCTGTGCCACAACACAGGATGCCCAACACTGCTATGACCACTGCCAGCCTAGGCACCAAATCCAGGCTGGAGTTTGAGGAGATTGTGACCCTTATTAGCAGGGCTTGTTGCGCTATGACAAGGGGTAATGGTCTTAAACTAAAGGAGAGTAGATTCAGACTAGATATCAGGAAGAAATTTTTTACAATGAGGGTGGTGAAACGCTGGCCCAGGTTGCCCAGAGCGGTGGTAGATGCCCCATCCCCGTAAACGTTCCAGGTCAGGTTGGATGGGGCTCTGAGCAACGTGATCTAGTTGAAGATGTCCCTGCTTATTGCAGAGGGGTTGGACTAGGTGACCTTTAAAGGTCCCTTCCAACCCAAACTATTCTATGATTCTGTGATTTCTGATCAAAGGTTTGAGCAAGACTTGCAGGACCTCCTTATGGGATGTAGGTGCTCAAGTCCCATGCCGAGGACCTGCACCTGCTATCAGCTGGGGAGATGGTGCAGGAGAAGCACCATAAAGCACCATGTGTCTCTCCTGGGACAAGTGGTGCTTTGGAGGTCACCTATCCCCATTGCCACAGCGAGCAGGCTCTCTGCTGGTCCCCAGCTTGCAGACCTGGTCCCCATGGGGTTTTGCTGGGGGTTTCAGATGAGGTCAATGCCCAGCACATCTCCGCACGGCATCCCACACTTGTGCGTTTTTCCACTGCTTCCACCCCGGTGGCTCGCAGCAGCGCCGGAGCTGGTTAATCAGTTCAGCTGAAGAGTTTGATATTTAACTCGTTTCCGTGGCCAGGCGGAGGCGGGAGATGTGACCCAACGAGGCCTCGCCCTATTCCAGCCGGGAAAATCACGTCCTGTTCTTTCGGCGGGGAAGAAACTTGGCCACAAACACATTGCGTCTGGTGCACTGGAGGCATCTGCTCCTCACCCGGGCTGGTGTCACCTCCCCTGACCCCTGCTACGGCGGGCTAAAAGCTGGCACAAACCCACCAGCACAGCACCGTATTGATGCGTGTAACTGCCGGGGCTGTTGCGACTTTAAAGGGTGGCCCACACGGTCCTCGTATAACTCAAAACCAACTCGCCCTGCGCCTGGGGTTGGGCTTGCTCCGTCTCACCCCAGCGACGGTTTTGGGTTCGGGCCTGCCCGCGTGTGCGATGTCACATCCCCCCATCACAGGCGGTTTAATGAATCCGAGCAAACGAGCACAAAACCATCGAGCTGTACTGATTTTATGTCACTGCCCGATTCTGCTCTCAGCTTGGGTGGTGGGAGCCAGCGAGATAAAATACAGCTCATTTTGTTGATGTCAATGAGGTTTAAAATTCAAGACAAACTAATTGCGTCTGTATATTTTGATCGGTGAAGGCAATTTCGTGAAGTGTTTGTTAAAGATGCCACTTAAAGAGGAATTTCCTAACTGTAGAAGTTAATAACTTTAAAACTGCTACGCAGGCTCCCTGCAAAGGGGGCTTTGTGCTGCAAATCTCTTTGAGACTCATAATTCAATCCTATTTAGAAGCAAATTTCTTAGATTTAGAGCAATGAATATTTAAATACTACCAGTTGAAACGTTTTCAATTTTGAGATCATTTAAGCCAGGCAAGTTTATAGCATTCAGCTACTCCGCAATCCTTCAGCGTCTGAATCGATCTGAACTGTGGCTGAATCTTAAGCAGCTTAAACAGCTATAAAGAGTTAGAGTAGTTTAAAGGGTAGTTTAAGCAAAATATCATGTTTTCAGAGCTTTGGTTAAAGAAATGGGAGTTCACAGTCTGTCAAGCCGAGCGGCTCCAGATGAAGGACCTGACAAGCATCGTTAGAGACTCTCTGAAGCACTCGGCGTGTTCTCTGCTTTCAAACCATGTCTGCTTTATTTTTCCTAAGGAAAAATAAAAAAAAAAAAAAATAAA
>VXBH01009004.1:727618-756965 GCA_013400035.1 Rynchops niger
AAAAAGAAAAAGAAAAAGGAAACGAGCAGCTTGAACATTCACACAAAATGCAGAATAAAGGCAAAACGCTTGGGAAATCCTGGGAAGGTGGGTTTGCTCTGACAGCAGGCTTGTTGCTGCTCCCTGTATTTGACGCTCGTTTTTCTTCAGTACAAACCGCTTCAAAACCCGGTAACGCTCTGAAAAGTGGCAATGGAAGAAGCACATGGGCTTGGCGGTGCTCACGCTTAGCCCCTTCGGTGTCAGATACATGCAAATTAAAAACTGAAAGATGGAGCTTTTAAAAACTCTTTCGCGAGCCCAAGCCAGTCCTGCACGAGCCTTTGGGCAGGATGATTATTTCAGATGGGAAAGAAGACAAAAGGAGGAGGAGGTCTTTTCTTTTTTTTTTTTGGTAAGATATATTTACGCCGGTCCTAGCCATAGTAAAAAGCCCCTGTGTACCATCATAATGTATTCCTCTCGACTAAAAGCCATGCATATTCCAGTACCGTTGCTCCATCTGTGCTGTCAATGCTGGACTGTGCAAAAAAACCAAATCAGGATTTACTGGATACGAGAGGCCGCTGGGGCAGAGGGAAGGCTCCTTAGCTTGCTGTAGCGCAGACGGATGAAGGCGGGGGATCTGTTTCCAGGTGTTTCTCCAACTGGACTGGCATCAGGACAGCATCTGTGCTCCAAAAGCAAGGTGAGAAACGGCGCAGCCGAGATGAGCCCGCGAAGGCTCTGCCCAGGGCTGGCTCTGCTGCAGCCGCTTCGCATCGGTCGCAGGGGTTGTAAGAACGGGACGGGACTGCTGCACCGGGTCACCCGCACGTCCCCATCACCCGCTGCCCTGTCGCTCGCCAGAAGCAGATGTCTGGGAAAGGCATATTAACAGGTGATGACATTTCCTCCCCAAACCCTCCTGTCTCTGACCATTTGTGGCTTGGGGACGCCTGCAGCAGCTGGGGTCTCTGCCTGCTCGGTGATCCTCCATGGTGTCTCTCCCACAGCCACCCAGGCTCCTCCGGAGAGAGCAGGACCAGCCTTTGCCACCCAAACCTCCCTCGCCAGACTTTGTACCAAACACCTGCTGATTTGTCTGTTTCTAGCCTGACAACCTCAGCCGATGCCTTATTTATTTTATTTTATTTGAATTTTTCATTGGATGAAGCAGTGAACAGCCTGTCCTCTCCCCATTTCGTAAGTCTCATCATGCTTCCCCTCCAGCCGTCTCTTTTCAAAGCCAAGGAGCCCTCACCTACCCCTTGCAGGAGCTGCTTGATCTTCCCTGTGTCCCTTCTCCCAAATTCTCCCCTGCTGCCTGTGGTGAGCTGTGACAGCAGGCAAGGCAGGACCACATCCACACCAGGATTATACCCCGACAGCATTATTGCGTGAGAAGAAAGTGCCAGTCTTGACCGAATGTCCCCTCTGAGGCTATTTCCAGGGATTTAATCAGGGATGGGTTATCTAGCACCATCACGGTAGAATCCAGGCAATCACTCAAGCGTAAAAGTAACTTAGGTGCCATGTAATGAGATCTGACAGAAACATAGCAGTAAATGATTTAATTACCCAGCCTATTTCAGTGATGGTGCCAGGATGGACGCAGAGGTGCTGGGTCCCTCCAGCTGACGGCAGCATCCTCCAGCCTCCCATCTCACCATAAATATACTACAGAATTGAATTGTGCTATATAGAGTGAGTATACTAATGGTATAACTGATATGTATGTGTATATACACTGAAATATTCCTTACACTGAGGCCCCCAGCAGTCTCGTTTCTCCTTCAGTCACTTTCCCCAGACCCATTTCCCATCTTCTCACCCCCAAACGGCTCCTATGTCATTCCTTCTTGTCTCCGTACCCTCTCAAAACACTGTTTTTTTTCAGCTGGGAGTGAGCAATATCCTCTCTGTCCATAAGTATGATATTCCTATCAATTCTTGCTTTTCCAGTTCCTTTGGTATGATGTATTTTTCAGAGCGGACACTCAGCGTTTCCCAAGAACTGGGACTCTTCAACATGTGGCAATGTCTGTGTTGTCCTCAAGAGCATCCAGCCCCTGTTTTAATACTGGTTGTCCTGGGACCCATTTCTCCATCACTTTGGGCTCTGGGTTAGGGTTAGAGGGGGGGGTGTTCCGATCTGGTAGGATTTTCCACCCCCTCTGAAGCTGGCTAGTGGCAGATCCCTTTCTTTCCTAAAGCACTTTGCAAAGAAATTGCTGGGATGTCATACGGGAAAGGAGCATAACGTCGGCATCGGTGGCATTAGGACTTTCCTGCATGGCCCAGGATTTCTGGCTTGGGAACCAGCTCCCGGGGCAAGCCACTGAAAAACTTCCCACCTGATGTAAAGCGCTAGCCGATTTCATCATCCCAATCACTTGCCAGGAAGCCCTGAGTCAGGAGTATGTGTTCCCCTTCTCTCACCCAGCCCATCGCCCCAACCTCCGCAACAGTGGTCAGGCTTGGAGGCCGGAGACGTCATCACAGAAAAGGGCCAGAAAACACCCGATATGGGGGGAATTCCTTATCATGGGTCTTTCTGCTGTGGTTTTGCGAGCAGATCAGTTCCAGCTTGGCTGTAGCTCTTCTCAGCGTCGTTTTGAAGGGTGTTCGCCCTCTGGAGGCTAAAATTAGGAAAGAAAATGCAAGAGAGAAAAAGAAGAAAAATGGCTCAAATCTTACATTTGCAGAAATGCAGACCCCATGAGAATAAACCGGCAAAGAGCTGGTGGGCTTCAAAGTGCTTCTCCTGAAAAGATGACCATGGGCAAGGACAACTCTTGCGTAGCATGGAAAGCCTTGGTGGGACCAGGAGGTCTTGTGCTCAGCCTCAGGCTTCCCATTCCTGCGATGACAGCACCAAAAAATGTCCAGACGACGTTAAATCATCCTGCCTTGACAATTCCAGATGAGACCTTCTGATCTTGCTCATTTTACAATTATTTTATTCCCCTTTTTTCTCCCCATAGGTTGTGCAATCATAAAGGATCACACAGGGGCTGAAATGCACATGACATTTCTAAATTTTCAAAATTGAATGTTTGAATATCCTTCAAAATTCCTATAGTTTTTCCTCATCAGACACAGCTCTGTTCTTTTGCCTGCAATTAGAAGTAGGGGAGAAAAAAAAGTAGTTTTTCCCTTGATAAAGAAATACTAGGGGGGGACTTGGTCTAGCAGCATCTATATATCTGTTTGATTTTATTTCCCTGTGTCTTTCTGCCATGACTCAGTCCCAGTTCCTCGGAGACCCAGATAGCCTGTGAGGTCCTCCTGTTCCTCTGCATTTCTCCTGCCAGCCTCTAGCACATCCCCTGTCAAGCTAACTAACACTCAGCTCAGCCTCATGAGTCTCAGCAAGAACACCAAAAGTGCTGTGCACAGAGGCACGATGCCAAGAACATGCCCGATGAAGGCCATTTTCCAGGCGTGGGTGATGTGATTCAATGAGCTGGAAACAGAGATGCAGAACGTCCCCTCCCGACCGATGCTCCCACGCAGGACATCCTGTGTGTTGTGTTTGCACTCTTCCAGCCAGGCAAGGTCCTTGCACGTCTGCCAGAATGACAGCTTGAAGCTTGAAAGACCTGCGGGCACCCAGCTCCTACCAGTGGCATAAACACCTGCAGGTGCTGCCACAGATTAGGAGCTTGTACAGCAATGATGCTCCAAAACATCTTTGTGGACCTGTGTCTTGTTTGCAGAACACAAAGGACATGACAGATGTGAGTGAAAGCAAGGAATATTAGATTTCCATAGCTGCAAAAGCATTCACCCACTGCTTCTTACACCTACTGTCCCTTCATCAGTAAGGAGTTGCCCACCTGTGACCACCTTAAGAGCTCAAAAAATTCACATATTCCCCCAATATGTCACAGGTCTATATCACCACTCATGGTTGGAAGAGATGTGCAACACCATGAAGCAGACAAGGGCCCCACTCTTACCCCGTCCAGTCTCAACGAGGTGCCCACCTCCACCTCCGCAACATTCGTGTGTATTCCATGAGACTTCAGGGGAACTCATAGCCATCGTAGAATCATAGAATGTGTTGGGTTGGAAGGGACCTTTAAAGGTCATCTAGTCCAACCCCTTGCAGTAAGCAGGGGCATCTTTAACTAGATCCAATTGCTCAGAGCCTCATCAAGCCTGGCCCTGAATGTCTCCAGGGGTGGGGTAGCCAGGTACTGGTGGCAGGTAGGTCTTCCATGGGATCTCTTTTAGTGTGTAAGCAACTATTTGGTGTGAGGAAGCATGCTACTTAACTGTGTTTGCTCCCAGCAATTCCCAGTAAAAGAACTGTGGGGGTGGGAATGTGGAGGTGGAAGCAGGTTCCTCAGCCCCAATTCCCATTTTATGGAGCTTGGGGGAGATTTTGACAGGACAGCTCTCTGGGCATGGCACTGGTTGTGGGTGAGTGGTGAGAAAAGAGATTTCCCCCTTTTTTTCAGGGATATTGTGTAGTGTCAATCAACCAAGTTACATTTTAGCAAAAGATTTCACGTATTTCGATGCTGTTGGACATCTGACCAGAGACCTGTCACCGCACAGCAGAGGGACAAAGCTGGGACAGGAGACACTTGTCGCAAAGCCCCCATCAGTTCTGGGTACCAGTGGAACAGGGGGCAGGACGACAACAGTTAAACCTAACTGTCGCAATACCTGTGCAGCCCAGCACCTCCTAACGCAAGCAGTACCATTTCCAACTCCTGTGGGCAGTAAGTTACTTAGTAATTTAATACTGTGCTCTACAGCAGAGGTAAGTACATTCTGGTGGAGGCGTGGAGGTAAATGCGTTTTGGTGGCGGAGTACATCTGGTGTGCACTGAAGTTATTAAGCGGCAGCAGAAGCCCGAAGGGCGCTTTCGTAGCGTGCGGTGAGAGCGGCGCAGCCCCGGGGCTGTGATCATTTCTGCATATTCGGGGTCGGCTTTTTCAGCGCTTTACAGGGAACCCAGGAAGGCGCCAGTGATGTTGTGAATTCTGTCTGCAGGGCTGAGATTTGTACAGCTGAACAAGTTTTAATGGGATGTTTACCGAGGCAGTAGATGTGGAAGCCCAAAGTGCCATGATTACGAAACTCCAGTCCAAGCAGAGGCACATTTTACATAAGCAATAAAGATGCGAGAGCAAGTCAGTACCAAATAGCAATTCCACTGAAAGACCACAAAGCCGTGACCAGGCACAACCTGATTTTTTTATGCCTGTTAAAGTAATTGGAAACTCGCCTTGTACCTGTTCCTCATCTTATTAAAAGATCTCTTGCTATGAGGACACGTGGAGTCATTTTTCGACGTTGCTAGCACTCTGTAAAATTTATTGGCCGGGTTTCAGTGTGTGCCAGTAAACAGTTACCTGCTTGTTTACTGGAAAAGCAAAGATTTCAGACCTTCTTTGGAAGGTGATTTAATCTTTTTTGCACATAGTTTTGCACTTGGATAAGCAGGTCGGCAACCCAGGCTTGAACTGATAGTCTACCTTCTGCCTGGGTCAGCATTGGTATGCAGGAACAAGGAAACCAAGGAGTGCGCACACATGGCTGAGCCTCTGCAGCTTTTGCGTGTTTCCTCATGCCTGATGTGCACATGCCATATTAGCAAAATGTGAAAATTTGACTCAGCTTGGCCTACGCTGAAGATGAGTCGGAGCCCTAGCAAGTAAACAAACCCATAAGTCATTCTCCAGCCAAGCTGCCAAGAGGCTCTTCAATAGCCGGGCAGAATTTAGTGGGTGCCAGGATGCCAGACGGCGTCCGCAGTCCACCGCTAATAAGGAAAAATCATTGCAGTTGAGCTGCCCTTGGGTTCACCTCAGTGTACATGGAGACCTAATTCTCAGCTGGCCTAACCACAGGAGAAAGAAAGGTAAGGTCATTTTAGAAAAAGCAGCACGACTTTGCCTTGCTCAGCCTGTGGTTGCTCACGAGGCTGAATTGCACCATCTCACCGTGACCCCAACGGGTTGCACCAGCGACGCTGACATGCCGCACGACGTCCAACACATTTCAGGAAGCAGCTGGTACTTCCACTTAGTTCCCAGAACCTACTTTTGCCATGCTCGTGCTGAACACCGAGTTGTGCCTGCTCGAGTCATCACCCCCTGGGTAAGAAAATTGGTATCTCTGAAGTCAACCGTTGCTTGTGAGTAACTCGAAACCCAGCCTTTCCCAGCTGGGCAGCTCGTTGCCTGTGCAAGAATAAGAGGAACCGGGTCTGTGTAAGAAGTGAAATCCAAAACTAGGAGAAAGAAATGATGCTTTTCACCATTTCTGGGCTGGCTCTGAACCATCACCAGTTTCCAGCTCAGCCCTTACATGTCTGCTGTGAGAGTTGAGTGAAGGCAGCTGCCTTTGCCTCTGCTGGGGCATCACAGCTAACCCTGCTGCTGTCACCCCTTGGCTGGGAGCTGCAAGAGTCAATACAGCTGGGCAAATGGGATTTTTTTTTTTTTTTGGTGAATGTTTTACCCATACCTCCCGTCCTGCATAGCACCTGCATATCACGTGTTGCGCTGTTTGCCTGGCCCACGACTGGGGCATGTGTGGTACTTCACACCGCTTGCGCAAGAACAGGGACAGGAGGAAAACGGCAAAAGGAGGGTGGAAAGGCTGATGGTGAGGAAAAGAGAAATATGAAAAAAACTGTGAAAGAAAGGAGAAATAGAAGAGAACCTCTGTAGAAAGCTACAGCAGGGCTCAGCAAGACGATGGCACGTCTTCCCCTGGGTTCATTAACCACTAATAGGATTTATGAGAATAATTTGTCACACACTTAGGAGTATTTAGAAAAATGAAAAAAATAATCTGGAAAGAATCTTACACTCTATAAACATCTATCCTTTCTAATGAACACTTTATGCTTGTTAAGAGTGGAGGAAGTAAAAGGAGCCAAGTGGAAGTCGAGCAGGGTCCAGTTTGAGATGAAGCCCCAGGGGTGTGTGAGGACCTGGAGTTCTTGGCTCACACAGATGTTTAGGGCTGTATGAGGTGACCTGAGCATCCAGCCTGGCCTACAGACACCACTCAGGGGCTGTTGATGTCCCACATGTTGCACCTGGAGCCCATATCTATGTCTCCGACGCCCATGAGCACCTCAGTGATGCTTGGGGCCTTCAGTGAAGCAAAGCAATGGATCTTCCATGGGCAAAAAAGGTATGGGTGCTGCAAATTATGGGCCAGGCTCAAGGGCAAGAAAGGTCACATCCAGTTACAGGGGGATGCCACAACCTGAATGGACCAAAATCCTGCACTGTAGAAGGGACAGTCCAAAATGGCTGACAGACCAAAATGATCCCAGGGGATTCTCGCCCTTGCTTGGGAAGAGAAGCACCGGGCAATGACCTACCTGAAAGCAACTGTGCCACCAAAGCCACGACTGGGAACACTTAGGCAATTTCTGTTGTGCCCCTGACTCCCCCACAAAGCTGAGCTTCTTGTGGTCTTCTTCTTTTCTTCTGGGCTTTATGAGTCCTAAACACAAACCAGTAAGTAATGCCTGACGCATTTTCAATGCCCTGAGCAAAATCAATCTGATAATCCTTAGCTTTCAACACAAGGTGGCAGGCTGTCCCCAAGATGAGGAGCAGCCAGGCTGTTTGAAGTGACCAGAAATGGTCCTTTGTCACCACAGAAAGGAAAATGCTGCTCCTTTTTGTCATGTCTTAGAGGAGGTAGGAAGGACAGAAGGTTTCTGTGGGACTTGTGGTGACTTAGGGAGAGCCGTATGTCATGAATGAAGACTTGTTGCTCTGAAAGGCTTCCTCTGAGCCTGAGCTCTCATCCAAAGCCACCTACCAGCTTGGGAGGAAGGTGACTGAGGGGTGCCCGTAGTCTGGTTGTGGTGGCAGTGGGATGCTGCTGCGGGTGCATCTCTCTGCCTGTAAATTAGGTAATGGCAGCACCCTCAGCACACCCCACTTAGTGGTTTGGTTACCAGGATTTGGGACCAGGCTGGAGTGCTTGGGACTAGTGCTGGAGTGTGTCCAGAGGAGAGCTACCAGGCTGGTGAGGGCTCTGGAGACCAGGTCATATGAGGAGAGGCTGAGGGAGCTGGGCATGTTTAGCTTGGAGAAGAGGAGGCTGAGGGGAGACCTCATTGCCCTCTACAACTCCCTGAAAGGAGGTTGGAGAGNTTTCTATGGAGATAGCACAGCTGAGGGCTGTTTCCTATCATTTACACCTGCCTTGGCCATATGGACTTGTCTGGTGACCACCGAGCTGTGTCTGTGATTAGGCCTGGTGACCTCACTAGGCCTAATCCTGACGCTGACCCTGACTTGTAGCTTGACCTTGGACCTGCCTCATCACCTCAACTTGCCTGAGGACATGGACTCTTGACTGATCCTAGCCAAGCCACCACCACCTCAGGACCTGCAGCAAAATTGCACCTGCCATTTTGATAGGGGAGAAATGAGAGACAGGGAGGTGCCTTTGGAGGCTGCCCAGGATTACCGCAGGGGTTCACATCCATATGAGAGTGGGGCACTCTCGGGGTCATCTCCCTGCTCCCCACTGATGCTCATCCACTGATGGAGAAACACAGCACACACACGGAGCACGGAGCTCCCTGTAGAGCAGAAGTTTCCCATGGCTCCTGGCGTTCCTTGCCCTGAAGTTCATTCAGTGGGCAATTTAAATTATATTGCAAAGAGTGACTAAGCATGGTAGGACTGTGGAAAGAGCAGTCTAATCCACCAAGTCTTGCATCTACAGTAGCTGCTGGCACTAGGTGACTGGCATGCCACCTTTGACACTGGTGTCAGAGCCTGAATACACCACACTAACGTTGGATGCTCTGCCTTCCCTTCATCCAGCTGGGAGCATCCTCAGTTCATTAAGCCGATTTGCATATGTCTATATATGAAGTCATTAAAAAATGCTAGATGCAAGAGTGAAACTAGATGAAGGCTTCACCGGTGGGAACAATCAAAGGAAATCCCAGTGCTCGAGCTCCAGTTAGTTCAACAGAGGGGAATTCAATTAAGGGCTGATTTGATTTGTGTAGCTCAGAGAAAAGCCAGCTGACTGGGTGTTGGACATATTTTTGGCTCTGAATCAGCCATAAATACCAAGGATTGTTTTAAGCAGACTGGAACAAACATGCTGGACCAAGCCCATCTCCAGCTGCCAGCTGGGCAGCCAGGTTTGGCAGCAGAGGAGGCAGAATTGCCCCTCACTGATGGAGAGCTGATGTGTAACTGCTCACAGGGGTCATCTTCTCCATGTACCCCTCTCTAGGAAGAGACCCTGCAGATTTCGGCTGTGCTGGGTCTGTCCTTCCCTCCCCCGCAGCTTGCTCACCCCCCCCAGCTCCGCGTGCCGCTCCATCGTTAGTCCTCAGAGACCTGCACAGTTCATTGCACTGTGCACCTGTGCACCTTCGCACTTCAAGAGCTTTTGATCTCGCAATTGCCTCCCTGGGGACACTGAGATAAGGACAGTAACCAGTTATGATCAAGCCTTGCAGAAGTGATTCGGTATCCTGTGTTACTCTTTATCTTCCTGTTATCCTTTTCTTTTCTTCCTTTGAAAAACTGCTGTTTGTTAAATCACCCGATTCATCCTTTGCCAAGGCACCGGATGAGCAGTGCCCAGTTTGGTTTCCTTGTCCCAGGTTTCTGTCTGGGCGGACTCAAGATGGGCGGTTTCTGAGTGATCCCCCACGTCTAAGCCCACCTCTGGTGGGTACCTATTAAATCCTATTAACTGCTGACTACTCAAAGCCTGGAGGAACTCACCCTCCCTGCGAATGCATAGTTCCTGCTCACGGTGGGAGCAGAAAAGCTGCGCTGAGCTGCCTGCAGCTCCCCAGGAGCTACGTCCACGGAGCAGGGTGAGGCCTGGAGGCACAGCCGGAGCTGCTGCTCGATCCCTGCAAAAAGCACAGGGCAAATGGGTAGCAGCCCTGGGTAGCAGGCAGCAAGCACCGCTCAAAGACTAGTGCGAGCAAGACATTAATTAACTCCCTTAATACTTCACTTGTGCATGGCGAATTAGAGGGTCCTTCTTGAAGGAAAATTCTTTTGCAGTACAAAGTAGTCCCTCGGGTTGAGAACACGGAGCGGTTTTTTATTTGCTCAGGGAGCACAATGGAATTTTGCTCCAAAAGGGAGCAATGAACTGATTTAAAAGGATTTGTCCTTCACATCTGAAGAAAGCCATTGGTGGTGTGCCTGTGGCCACATGAGAAGTGTCTATGCAGACCTCTGTCTTCATAAAACAAGGACTTCTTGGTAGGACTGAGCAAAATTCCTCTCTGAATAAAATATTTAACCGGGGAAGTTACAAATAACTGGGGATGGGGTCCAGGAGGCACCGAGGAGTGACTGTGCTGTTTGGAAGAGCTGTGTCCCCCAAAGACTTGGAATATTGCTGGTAGCTTAGTGCTCCATGCACTAATTAGATCGCCCAATTAGAATTAGTTCCCCCAATTAGAAAACTAATTAGTTCCCCCAATTAGAAAAGATGCCAAAGGCTGGCTGGTATTGTCTGGGCAAATTTTGAGTCTGGTACAATCCTCGCAGGATTTCTGTAGTAATTCTGATACAAAAGTGGCCAGACAGGCTTATCGCTAGCCAACAAAAGCAAAAGCTAAACCTATCTTTTTCAATACTTGGCAAAGACTGCATTTAATACTGAGTAAATAATGCATTCTTGGAACCATTTCCCTTTAAAATGAGCAGGCTGGATGAAAGGCTTCCCTGTCCCTCCCAACCGCATAAAAAGGCAAGATTTATTTTCTTGATCAGCTAAGCAATGCTGGTGGACAACCATACCTCAGGTTTTCCTTCCTGCTTCTATCATGTCTGCTTATCAGAAAGTATCACCTGTTTACTCAGGATAAGACAAACAGAGTTTGCTCATCTGAGGCCTCTTAGAGACACCCTACGAGTATCATTTGCAGTCTGAGTGGGACAATCTGCAACCAACAGCCCCATGAGCAGGCAGCTCAGGCTGGTCAGGTTTGCCAGTGTTTTGAGCTAGATCAGTGTGTGATTTTGAGCAGAACCAACGCGAAAGCTGGGCTGTGCTCCACAGGGAGCATCTGACCAACTGTAAAGCTTTGAAACAGAAGGAGAAAGCAAAAGCTTCTCTTCTCAGAAAGCAGTGGCGACTGGCGCCCATCCCATCTGACCTTGATTTTTGGCCATGGGAACTGTGGTCATGTGTACACTGATCGGTGTTGTCCCATGGCCCCTTGCAGTTAAATGTGAATAAATGGGTAAGCATGGGCTGGAAGCAGCTTGTAGTCCTTGGCAGGACTGAAACCCACCAGCAGTGAGCGGCTCTCGTCTATGCTGTCTGAATGATGTTTTTCCTTTGGGACACATCCTGCAACAGAGAGCATCAGTGTCAAGAGGTCCCACAGTGACCACAGCCTGACCATCTACCGCAGGACCACAAGCCCCATGTAATCAGCGGGGCCAGAGGGATGCGTTTAATGAAGTCTGCACTTGAGGCGCTTGCCCACACAGCTCCCAAGGCCGTGCCTACACACCAGCAGCCTCCATCGTGTGTATCAGCAGCATCACGTCGTATTGTCCCTTGCCTGATTGTGGTGGGTCCATGAGGATGGTGGATTTGGATGAGCCAGCAGTGTGCTGAGCCAGCTGGTGTGCAGGGGATCTGGGGAAAGGGTAGAAAACAGGGGATGTGCCACATCCATCCAACCAAGTCCCCCTCCTCTGTGTCTCTTACACCTGCTGCCAGCAGCCCAGTCTGACCCCTTGGGAGACCCCTCTGAGGCGTGTCGGGTGACAGCACGTGTCCTTCCGCATTCCTTGCTGGGGTTAGGATAGGGCCAGCGCTTTCAAGTGTAGACTAGTCCCAAGAAATTTATCTTGCCAGCTTCCCTTTCGTAACAGGAAGGATAGCTGGCAAACAATAATTGCAGGAAATGTACAACTGACCCAGGCAAAGGTACAAGGTTTGCTGTGGATCAGCCTTGTGTGCAGATGGGAACAAGGAGAAAAGCCAACACTGGAAACTTGTGGGTCTTCTTCATGGACTTTTTTTTTCTTTTAACTGAGAAACGCTATTTTGTCACAAATGAAGTATTGTGGAAACGTGTCTGACTCCACAAAACTATGGCTGAAACACTGGCAGGGTCATGTGTGCTAGAAGCCAGCCTGCTTCCTCACCGCCTGTGAGCCCTAACCACCACCGGTGATGCCTCCAGGGAAACTCTGCCCCGCAGAGCTCCCCCATGCTAAGGGTCCTAGGGTGTCTCAGACCCCTGCTAGGGAGACAAGGCAACTTAGACACCTGGGATCCACAACTTGGACACCTGGGGTACTCAACAAGCAACAAGAACTACTTCTGGGCTTAGTGGAAGGCTCTCAACACCTTGGCCCAGGGCAATTTTCCCCCAGTGCTCAAGTTCTGTAAAACTTGAGTATTCACTGATTTGGCTGACAGCTAGCAAAGTTGAGAGAAGCCATCAACACCCATGGATAAGCCTCTATTTTAATCCCAGTATCGTTTATCAGACAAAATTAAGAGTTTTGGTTTTTTTTCAAAATATTTTTTCCCATATTTCCTTCTCTTAGAGACCCTATTAGAGATTCTCACTTAAGGTCCAAGAGCAGGATATATGTTTTATGGTATGTGACGAATTTCAGCTGTAGGGAAAGTCCAGATTTCAACCACCTCTAATCTCAGCTATCTTCAGCCTCCATTCCCCAGCCCCTTGGACAGATTGGACACTCCAAAAAATTGGAGCAGGGGGGAGCCTGCGATGCATCAGCCCTTCTGTAGGGATCAGCATGTTCAGTGATCTGGCACTTGAGGAGGAAGAGTCCCAGAGGAGGTCCTCCACTTACCAGTGCACAGGTCTGGTCCTTCTCTCCATACACCCTTGCAAAAGGAGGATTTACACTGGTGCCAAAGAAATTATGTTGGTGCGAAAACGGTGTGAGAGGAAATTCAAGCTGAATATTTGCTGTCCTTTCTGTTCATCTGGGACCAAGTGAGAAGGTCAAACCCATGCCCAGAGTCAGCTGAGCTTGCTGAAAGCACACTCTAACCTAAGATTAGAGTTTATTTTCATGTACACAGGCCACTGTTGATATTTCTACTGCATTTTTGTGCTAACGATTAAGAAAGAACCACCTTTGTTGCTGCACTAATAAAAGGGACAGGTGTGCTCGTTAATAAACAAACAAACCTTTTTAGTCCATAAATGGCATTTTCAGGATGCATTAACCTGATATTTCGGTATTGCCCTGTCCTGTCTTCCCCTTTCTCACTTGGAAGGGTTTTGGGATGTGCAGCAAGAGTTTTCTCTCCAGATCTGTTCTACGGGTGATATATCGGTACTGGACGACAATCCCACAGGCTTCCCCAATATCTCTAGAGGTGAGACCTGAAAGGCTATTGGAAGAAAACAAGTCTGGAAGAAATCATAAAATGTACATGCAGCCTCAAGATCTTCGGCTTGGCCAGGGACAGCTTGTAATCCTCATAAATGCCTCCTTACATGGACGATGTCTGGACCTGGTCCAGGTTCAGCTCCTCAGGAAGGGACTCTCAGAAACATGCAAAGCAGAACACGGATCTATGCAAATAAGTACTGAGCAGGCAGAGGTATCTACAGGCTTAGGCAATGGTTGATGGGGACTTTCAGAGTATTTAAGAGGGGTATTGATAATGGATACAGAACTTGGCACCTGAAGTGGCAATTAAGTAGTCACAACCCTACGGGGTCTTAGTTCTGTTGAGGGAGTTGTCTACTTTGGAAAGCACGGGGACTTGCCAGCAAAAACTGTTGATAGGCAGAGCACCTCACACCCGTATCCGTTTTTCCTCAGAAATACCAATACAATGCAGTCTCAGCACATCGAAGAGATGTGAATGAGGCCGTGCCACTCTGCTTATCTCGCCCAAACCCTTTCAGGTTCGGTTTGCAGTTGCTCAGCAACACCTGCATCAGCTCTGCATGGGTGGCAAAGATGCCAAGCTTAGCCTAAGGGAACAGACCAGTACGACTGCATACCACAGAGGCATTTTTGGTGTTGGCATCTGAGAGAGGTCAGGGGTCACACAAAAGCCAAACTTTGATCTCATATCTGGGGAACTGAGTTGCAAATCAAGGTTGTGTCTGGCACTTGACCCCTTTGGCGTCTACCCCATTGGCCTCTAAAACTGAGGTGTTTTCCTTGAAAAGAAATTATTTTTTTTGTCTGCTCAGATCTGTCTTTCTCTATTAGTCTCTCTCCTTTTTTTTCTTTCTTTTCCGACACAGAAAGCACAGCAAACTGAAGCCATTAGTGCAACTGAGGCCTCCAATCAGAGGAAAAGCCTTTAAATGAGGCTGCTGAGAGAAGGATCTCATATCTAGCAAGGAACAAGACATTTGGTACTCAAATACCACCCCTTTCTCTTGCATTTCACTCTTGCTTCAGATGGATCTGAGCCCCAAGGCAACCAGTCCTCCTCCTGTGTAATGTCAAACCTGGACACCGAACTGAGGGCAAAGTATTATGGTAGGAGCAGATGCTCTTACCATACCAAGTTAGATATTGCCTCTTCATGTTGAGTCTAGGCATCTTTGAGTTCTGTAATACAACTGCATCTCTATGCATTGAAATACTCCCAGTAATCAATCCCTATGGATTCAGATGTCTACGGGCAACTGTCATGGCCCTGAGAGCACCAACAGTCTTTGCAAGCTCTTTCCTCCTCTTTGAGGTTTGCTTGCCTCTACCCAAGGTCAACTCTGCAAGTGTGCAGCTGTGTAACCAGGGATCAGACTGCTGGGAAGACAGCTAAGGTGTGAGAACAAGCTGGGAGATGTCTCCTTAGAGGCCCCACCTTGGCTCAGGAGCCACATTTAACTTTTGCCCTCATCCTCAGCTGAGCCACGTTGTGTATCTGCGTGGGCCCAGCCTTGTACCTTGCTAATCCCAACACCGATTCACTGACATGACCTCCTGGATTCACCTTGGACCTGCACTTTTGCTATGGGCTTGTTTGAGGATGGGACTGTGGCTGAACCCAGTCACTGTCACCAGACCTTCTCTGCTTTCCTTGTTCAGGTGCCATGAGATTGTACCCAGAAGTGAGGGCTCTATTCCACCAGGTCCTGGCTACTGCCATGAGGAGCAGCCATCTTCCTCTTCTCCCTGGCACTGCATCTCTCCTTCCCCTGTGGGTTAAGCATCCACCCAGGCAGTTGTAAGCCCAGTCCTAAGTCCCTCAGCATGTGCATTTCCATCGTTTTTCCTGGGAATTTGTCATTGTTTGGAAACATGCTATTGCAAGTCAACCAGAGGCTGTGCTGGAGACTTCCATGCCAATGGAAAGCACTTGAAAGTTCAGGGTAACCTGAAAAACAAATGCTGAATATCCAGCATTTGGGATATCTGGTCGTTCGAATATGCAAAAGAATTCAGCTCCTTATGGTCCATTTATCTTGAGCCAAAAGCAACTAATGGGCTGATGAACATCATGGATCAGGCACAAAGCAAAGACACTTGGAGGACTTTTAACCAACCACCACAAGAACATGATATTGCAAGAACTCTAACAGGTGTTGAATGAGAAGGGACTGTTTTCGGGAGGGGTGGACGTGCCATTTGTCAGCGTTCCCCTGCTAAGCAACTAAATTGTGCCAGATTCCTTCCACTCTACCGGGAAAACAAACTGCACCCTTCCTTAATGCTGTTACACGGCAGAGTTTCCCCATTTCACGAGGCTATAAGCAAACAAGAAAGTCTCTGATAGGAGACAGGAATTCAGGTGAACCACCTCTCCCCTTCCAGTAGCACTGACAAAAACCTGCTTAAAAGTTCCTCCCCTGGAGCCAGGGTGCCTTTCCCCACTGCTCTGGCTCCACACCCAGGACGCTGGCCTGGGCTTCTCTCTCCAAGTCCTTAGTGTGCTGTGAACATTTGGGAGTCTTCAGCAACTTCCCACCTGCTTAGCATAGAACTGTAAAAAGATAAAGTTGTCTTATGAACGATAGAAGCAATGAATTTTTTTCCCCAGCTTTATATCCGACACCACCTGCTGCAATATCAGAGAGTCCTGCCGTATCATACTTACCATAACAATACTCAAGGCACCACACATGCCCTAGACCCTACTGTAGTCCTTCCGTGGTCTCTCATGCATCTATTCCCAACTCTTTCCTGTATTTCCAACAGACCTATCCCTTACCTCCCCGTAGTGCCCCCCCAACTCATTTCTATACTCTCCCTTCCTTCCTAGTACCATCAGTCAACTCACACGTCTTCTGCCTGGCCCAGCCTGGCTGTCGACCTAAGAAAAGTCTTTGCCATATAGCTGGCAACCACTTCACTGGTGTTTGACTAGCTGGCCATCTTTTCCAGCTGCTGAGCAGCCAAACAAAGCATACTTGTCCTTTAAGTATTTGTCCTTTAGCCCAGCCTCTGTCAGTAAACACGTAGGTATTTATTATCGTTGAGATTACAAGAAATGACAGTATCTCCATCCTTCAGAGAAACTGTGCGATCAGTCTGAAAGGTGGTAGTGAAGGAATTACAAACATTGCAATACACAAAGCATACTCCTGGCTAAAAAAAACCCTTCCTCAAATTAGTTCGCTTATCCCAATACACATGGTGGTGTCTCTTTTTCGTGGCATTAAAAGTGCCGTGGTTATCTGGCCAGGGGACCTTTGTAGCAACACTGACTTCTTTTCAACAGCAGAAAGAGTGCTTCTTGTCCTAGAGCAAAGAAGGACAGCAAACAATAACTTGATTTATTAAAAAAATAGGGCTGGGAGCTGGACCTGTGGGTCAGAGGAAACATATGGTGGTGAAGACATCTCATTCATGTCTGCTAAGGAGAAAACAGACCAGATTCACACAGGAAAAATGTCTTTCACAAGGAATTGTACCAAATACAAAGGTTTCTGTATGGTCAGAAGTTTCTGTTTTGACTAGTCATTTTCTATGCAAAGGAGGAAATGGCTTGCTGAATGAATGGTATACATATATATATATATATATATATATATGGACTCTATGCAAGTTGGAATTCATAAAGCCTTTTTGCATCTGCCTTTCTTCGGGCTCAATTAACTCTGGTTATCCATGTGGTGACTCCATGGCTTTCATGGAGAGATCTGACCTTTGCTGTCTCATGCCCCTCTGGAATTTGCAGTGAGCTGATGGACGTGTCGGGCAGAAGGGTGGCTGGGAAGCAGCGGTGTGACCAGGATGCTCTGTACCAGTAACCCGCATGATGCATAAACAGGTTCTGACCAGGTTGAAAGGTCTCTTTTTACTGGAAAGAATATGCAAATCCATGAACTAAATATACATGCAACCCACTGACTTGTACTTCAGCCAGCACACATTAAATGCGAATCGGTAGTAGTTGTTCAGCTTGTATTCTTTCACCTTGGAGCCTCTCACAGATAGCAGATCCCTTCTTCTTCACTTTCATGAGCACAGAAAACACTTTGGAGTACCTTATTATCATATATGTACCTTAATATTGCGTGTGACATTTGCTGTCAGCGCAAGAATTTTAAAACCATGTCTTCTTAGGCAAGTTTATTATCCTAACGCCTACCTACGTAAGGCTTCCTCTCTCTCTCATGAATAAATTGAGTACTAAGTAAATAGATCACTAGGTGAAAGGGGCATGAGAACATAAGAAAAGGCAGTACACATATAGCCTATCTCCACACTTTTGTGCCTGTCGTCAGGACAAGATGAGAAGACAAGCTTCTGGAGCTCTTTCCCTACACCCTCCCCTTTGCCTCAGAAGAAGAATACCGTATTTTTGATCGTAATCTAACACATCAGCTTCCCCAGCGTGTTGGACTATGAGCCACAATTGACCAGACTTTCAAAAGAAAGGTCTTGGCCCTGAAAACACTCTCAGCTGGGTTCTTCAAGAGCATGCATGAGGTCACTCCCATGCCAAAGTCTGTGTACCACTGGAGCTTTAACTCTTCAAGAGCTCCCACTCGTGCTCTGCCTAAATCCTGCAGGTTCTGCTTAATTCCAGCTCTAGGAGATATCCTCTTCCCCCCGATCCCTGCCTGGGTTCTGGCCATCTCACTGATGGTGCCGCCTGGATGATGACAACACTCTTCCATCTCCTTCTGCTGGTGTCTGCTCTTGCACACATCATGTCTAGCCCAAGCACTGTCGAAGCTTCTCCCTTTGACATGCCAGGACCACAACCATTCCTTGTGTCCCTGTCCTGTCCCGTCTGTGTATCTTCAGCTACTACCTGTCCTGCTCTTCAGAGCAAGAGCTCTGGGTCTGTACACCTTCAACACAAAGGTATCCTCCTGACTGATGGGCTTCTCTGCGTTGTTACTATTGCTTCTATTAATAACTTTTATGTGCAGATAATATGTGCTGTATGGAGTCCTCAAGCCCCGTGTTATGTAGGGTACAGCTTTGCAGAGCTCTCCACACCTAAACCCCTCAGGTGATCACTTCTGTTTGGCAAAGCACCATTAAAAAGCATTTCCTTCATTGTCCATTGCCAGAAGAAAGGATGGGGAAAATTAGCCGTTGACAAGAGACATCCATTTTAAACAGGACCCAGCTAACACAAAGAAAGCTGCCTGAAGTTTCAGAAAGGGATGGGTGGGTTGCGCTTTGTGGGTAGGGACTCAAAAATCCCTGGAGGAATTACCGCGTGTTTTCAGCTAGGGGAAATCCAACAATCGCATGAACACAAAGGCTACTAGTTACAGGCGTTTTCCACTTCCTTTATTGGTTTTCACAAGAGCTCAATGAGTTCTCCACCATTTTGCAGAAGTTCCTACTTTGGCCTGTGTCTCTGCACTGGGATTTCCTATCAGCTACGAAGGCCCCTGGTTGCCTATTGTCAATACTCCTTTTAGCACATGAAGCTTTATATAACCCGAGACAAAACTTGTCGTTAAAACCACAGTCCACTAAAGCACCCAGATCCTTAATTTAATAACAAAAGAGCTCCAGCCATTCTAAAGGCTGAAAGAGCAGGTCCTGCATTAGGGATGTCGAACAGCTGTATCTCTATGCTAAGCCCAATAATGAAGAACAATGAAGCACCTCATGTAGGAAAGCAGTCAGCTGCAATATAAACATGTCAAGTATTGGTGAATCGCACGGAAGTTTGCATGTATGGTTGACTGCTGACATTATTAAAAATGCGGACCCTGGCTTTTAAACTAAACTTGTCCAGCTTCAGTTTCCCACATTTGCTCTTTCTGTGCTTTTCTCTAGGAGATTAAATAGCCGTTTAGCACTTTGTGTCTTCTCAACATTGCACATTATTGTAGTCATCCTTCTGTTATGATGAAACTCATACAAGTGTGGTAATCAGCCTAAAAAAACCCTCACATTATAAATGCAAGTCACGTAAACCTAAAATAAACCCATAAAGCTGAGTAATGGAAATGTACAACTGAAGTATTCCAAATATCCACATTAATTGTTCTATCTGTGTAACTGAAGTACTCCAAATACCCACATTAATTGTTCTACCACTGCAATGAATTCCTGGTGCTTCAGGAAAAAAAGTAATCTTCAGGGACGTTGTTCAGGCAGATAAATAGTTTCAGTTGACCACAGTCTGAGGTGAGATAGTCCAGAGCACGTCGCTCCTTTTGGTATAAAACCGTGCAGCCTTCAGCGCTACTGTCAGTTCTAAATATATTCAAGTCAGATGTATAATGAGACATTTCATTACTTCCTTCCTTCTCAGCACATTAGAACAAAGTGAGTTCAGGATTTGCTGTCCCCGGTATGCGCAAAGGTTAATTCTCCACTCTCTGCCAGGATCACAAGGACAACTGAAATATCCCTTTGCTGTCCCCATGGACATTAGAGCACTGCAGCTCATTTGGTGGTCGTGATGCTCCTTGATGACAGGACAGGCTTGTGAGATACCTGCTATACCATACTTCTAGTGACCCGTGGCATTTAATGATTTTATTGGATATAGTTACACTGAGACGCCCCAGCCAGCTTCTGAGCATCACAGTGCTCGGTGCTGTACAAACTCTACAAGCTTTGCCATGCAAAGACAGAGCACACGGTATAGAAGAAAAGCTGATAGGACTCTCCTGAGGTCCTGCAAGCCTGCCCTAATTTCTAGAACAGATTAATACAAACCATGGCACAGTGTTCATTTACTGACGCCTGCTCAATTATCAAGAGCTCAGGCTTTCCTCGTTCCCTTCAAAATGTGTGTGTCCAGCCTCAGCAGCAGTCTGCACTCTGGCAAACCGAATTGTTGTTGGATGGTGCTGTTGCTGAACCACTCCTGTCAGCTCTTATCTTGAAGTCCAAAGGACCGTTCCATTTTGCATAATATAACAACACATTGATTGCAGCAAGGTCTTTCCGCAAAGACTACTGTTCATCTCACTGCACTGGAAATGCCAGCAACGTAGATACCTGCTCCTGAGCTGGTCTTCCAGGCTCCCATTAGTCAATAGAGAGAATACGCATCTCTAGTCTGAGCCAATTTAGATACTTTATTCTGAGCTGGTTTTGATATTTATCTAACTGTTCTCTAGTGCCCATTTCTCTGCACTTCCCAGATGTGACAGTATGATCTGCCCCAGGCTTTCACAAAGATTTTAAATTTATCTTCATGTTGAACAGGAACGGTTCTGAAACCATGGAAATTACCAGGGGGAATGGAAACCATCTTCCACCCACCAGCAAACTGCAACACAGATGGAAATAGAAGTCAGGAAAACAAGACTGAGCAATAAGCATACTATGAGTGCTTTCTATACACTTTCAGAAATAATCACTCAAGTACTCTGCTTTAAAGAAATAATAATTCTGTCATTCTAATTGAAGTATCTCAACAGCATTTTCTTTCGTAGATGTCACAACCATCATATTTTCTTCATCCCAGCCAGCAGAAGGAGATAAGTGGGAATGAAGCTTCCAGCTCTAGCCAGACAAAAGCAACTGAAACTGAAAATCCCACTGAGACGAAGTGACTGCTGTTAGATATAGAGACTGCTGTTAAATGTAAGGAAATATGGATTACACTCATTAATTGAAAGCACATAAAGTTGGGGTACGCAGCCCAGGCTCCTTCTCTGTCTCTTTCCTCTGTCTCCAAAACAAGTGTATGTCAGTGAGCATGTGGGTGAGGTGTATTTAGCAGTGAAATGTTCCAATATCCTCTCTTGCTTTTAAAGTATGAACTGCATCATGATAGAGTAATTAAAAAGTGATCCTGAGTGGAGCTATCAATTTATTAAAATAAATTCTTCTTGTGTCCAGAAAGAAGGATGCTATTAACTGTAGAGTCTGGAATTTTGCATTTTAAGACATCCTCAGAAAGATGGTCCAGATACACCCCACTCAGACCCTGAAGAAGAGAGAGACTAGCTGTTCTCAGCTACTTCCACAGTCAAGAAGAAGAAGCTGCAACCTCCAGAAAGCAACACTCCTGACACATGGCACATGCCCTGCGCCATGTGATGGGTTGATGTTGGGCCACGGTGCCGTAGTGTGTTATCTTGCAAGAACATCAGAGATGATGCAAAGCCAGGAGAGACAAAAGCAAGGAGGCCGTTACAGTGTCCTTCCTTTTATCAGATTAACTAGGACTGAGCCCTTGGGCAACCACCCCCATCTTGCTGGGATGTGGTTGTTTGGTTAGTGCATGAAAATGCCCTTCTAGGACCCCTGGTGTGAGGCAGCAGGACCTTCCCAGCACAGTCTGGGGGTCGTTCCTAGGGGTAGCTCTCCTCCTGGACACATGAGCCTGCCCGGATTCCTTCTGCACCTTGACAGGGATCCCTTGTGCCCAGGTGCATGGCTGGGGTGCTGCTGAACACGAGCTCCATGTCGAAGAGGCTCTCCTAGATTAAATTGCAGAGTATCTCAGCAGCTCTTAGCATGAAAGGCACTGTAGCTGAAAATCTGAGCAGCACCTACACAACTTGGGCTTCAGATCACTCTGTATGGTGGACAACTGAGGCTCTTAGAACAGTTTAGCTTAGAAAAGAAAAAGGAATTTCTTTTACTTCCACACCTCTGATGACCAAAAAAGTGTTTTCCTCATCTCAAGCACCCCCGCCCAAGCATCACTTGCATCCACTTTGCCCCCAACAGCAGGAAATCACTTAGAAAATCTTTCCCAGGTTCCTTCCTGGCCAGAGGTCATCTCCGTGTTTCAGACCAGCAGGAATCACCGTGTTCTCTGACACAACAGACGGAGAAGGAAGACCTGCCCTGCCCATCCAGCATAGAGCTTTCAGGCTTGTGTTTTTTAGCTGCAACTCCACCCCGTGCTGGTGGAGAAGGGATCGGTTCCCACTGATCGCAGGAAAGGGAGGTCACGGGGTTTGCTTGATTAAATCACCACAAGCCAAAAGGCTCGCTCTCTCTCCCTCTCTCTCTCTCGCTTACTGAGAATTGCTCACAGGCTGTTTAATTTGTTCCAAAAAGAAAAGCAAAACAAAAAAGAAACCCCCGAGCCCAAGAACCAACAGCACACAGGGAAAAGCAGGTGTGCCTCCAGCTCTTGGGAAAACAAAGGGCAGAGGCTGAGGCAGGAGTTGACACTTGGATGGGAAGTTTCCTTCCCAGCGCAGGAGGACACGTTTGGAAAGGACTCCGTCACCACCAGCACTTGTTGTCCTACAGGTATGGATGATGTGTAGCATCGGTTTCCTCGTGCGGTTGAACAGTTTGGGGCAGGTGAAGGAATTTTCAGGGCCAGATTCTGACGTAGCGGTGCAAGCTTTGCGTTGACCGGTAGACTTGCTGCAGGTTTCTGCTGGTAAAATTGCGATCGGCGCACATTTAATTTTTGTGGTGATTAGTGGACAGTTTTCTGTAGGATGCTTTTGGCTTTCCAGGGTATGAATTAAGCCGTTTAAGCTTCTGACAAAGTGCTACTGTCTGTTAGCTTGGCTAGTGAATTTTAATAGAAGCTATAAGTAGTCTAGTTTAAGCTCAGGGCTGCAGAGGTAAAGAGGGATGTGCATGGAGATACCGTGCTAATCTGGACTGCGTTTATTACCTCCTAAGGCATGCTACGCAGTTTCATGAAAAAGAAAAACAACAAACAGATCAACTGCAATAGCATTTGGATTTTTTCACCTTTTTTATTCTTACAGTGGCTGGGGTTTGCAATGCAGATAACAGGCACAGTGGTTTTGTCAGCTCTATAAAATGATGGGTTCTTTTCTTTTGAGAGCAATCTCTTGCATCCCCCTTCAGTTTCATACCGGGTGACCCTTGCTAACAGGGGAGGGGGGCTTGGGGCACCCATAGTCACAGGCTGAGACGCTGATGGGTACCATCCTGGCGCGTCACATTTATCTTGTTTCCATTCTTTTATACCTGTGTTTTGAGCTGCTTGAACAAAAGCCAGTTTTACGGTGTTACGTTGGAGTGCTGGAGTGCTCTTGGCAGTGCTCGGTGTCAGGGGGGATGCAGGCGTGCTTTCTGGCGCTTTCACCTGCAGTGATGTCTGTAACCCCAAAAGTTCTGTTCCACCCAAACATCTCTGGTGCAGCAGTATCCACTGGTTGCTTAAATTATTTGGATTCAGAAAAAAACACAGCTGTGGTGTGACCTTGTGCGGTTGACCGTCTTCCTCTCTCCCCATCAGTGGTAAAGTGATGCTCACCTACGTGCACGGGGAGCTTTTGGATTGGGGGGAGAACGGTGTAATTGTTTGAATGCTGCAACTCTCGCTTTCAGTGACAGTTTGATGGGAGGCAATGAGCTTGTAACAAGCAAGGGAATAGCAAGGGAAAGGACATTGTGAATATGGAAACCTGAAGCTCTGTTTCTCCTTCCTCCATCACTGGCTGTTGTAGGGTGAAAATGGCATTTCTCAACCCGTAGATCTTCCTCTCACCTGGAAAATTCCTCATCTATTTCTGACGAAATCTGTCTTGAGCTGTCTGGCAACATTGCAGAATGAACTGATACATCAGAATATTTAGGGGCAAATCTTTAGCATCTGCATAGCAGTGACACTTGACTGATTCAGTAATGGCTCGGCCAGCTCAGCAGGAACCCGATGTATTTGGCATTTGTCATTATTTAACTTCCTTAGACTCCTCTGAGTTTGCCTCCGGTGATCCAGGTTTAAAAAACAAACAAACAGAACATGCGTAGGCTCTGGGAAGATATCTTTGTCCTAATCTCCTTGATTATTTTTATTTTTTTAACACCTCTTAGACAGGCTTAATAAAGCAGTTTTCCAAAGTCTGAATTGGATATGTGGGAAATTCCTCAAACTAGGCAGAGCTTCCTCTCATTGTTAAAACACAAAAGACCAGTGCAGCCTTTACTAGAGTTCCTTTTTTAACCCATTCATCTTGATCAAGAAAGCCTCCCTGCTGCTGCCACCGTTCACGGCTGTGATTTCGCCGTTTGCCAGAACAAGGGCTTACAGTAGGTAAGCGTGGGTGTGAATTGTATCATCTGTGAGGGCATCATCAGTTTTGGGGTTATATTTGCACATCGTAAAATAAAGGTACTTGCATTTGAAACTGAAATTATTTGCTGTTGGAATTAATCACGGAATCACAGAATGGTTAGAAATGGAAGGGACCTTAAAGACCATCTGGTTCCACCCCCCCTGCCCTGGGCAGGGACACCTCCCACTAGACCAGGCTGCTCAAAGCCCCATCCAGCCTGGCCTTGAACACCTCCAGGGATGGGGCTTCCACAACTGGACCTTCCTAGCCTTGTGTAAGGTCATGACTTTTTAAGATCAAATGGGGTAAATGTACAGTAAAACCGAATCCTTTCAGAAAAAAATTATCCAGTTTTCCATGAAACAGACTTTTAGGATTGTCATCTCAAAGAGGGGTCCAACTGTGATTCACTGTAGCTGCCTGGTTATGCGTAGTTTATTTCGCAGATGATCTTGCACGCTGCTCAGCATGCCTGTGGGCAGTTACCACCCAGCAACTACGCTGATCCCGGTACCTGCTGTGTCTGGTAAGGAAGCGGCAGCCTGTCCCCCTTATCTGTGCTCAGCAGCATCCTGCATAAGGACAGGAATTGGGGGGCTGTGATTGTGGCCCTACCGTGGGCTGGGGGGGTTGTACTAGGCACGTGGGCAAGATGGAAGGCACAAGGTGGGTGTGCAGGAACAGGGAGCATGGGTAAGAGCTTGGAAAGATGATTTGCAATGGTTTGTTTCTCTCTGATAGAGGAATGATCCACTCCACATTTTCTGCAGGAAAGGGCAGTTCCTGCAGAGCAGCTAACTCACTGTGGCAGGTTGTCGAGTAATTAGAGTACTACATTTGCATGTTATAATGCTGCACCGGTGGACTTTGTTATGGAATTTTTGACTACATTTGCAGCTTATTTTAAGGGCTTGTCTGCTTATGGTGGTGGACTGTAAGGGAGACTTCACTCTGACAACCATCCTATGACATGGCATAGATGTTGTAACCTTAATCCATCATTTCTGCACCTAGTCGCTATCTTCTCTCCAAACTTCACTTTATCCCTGTGGAAGTCTGTGATGAATTCCACCCCAAAGCCCTCCTTTCTCCATCATAAGTCCCATCTGAGCAAGCCAAAAAAGATGGTGTACTGTGTCTAGCTGGGATGGAGTTAATTTTCTTCGTAACAACCCGTAAGGTGCTGTGTTTTGGATTTGTAGGTAAAACAATGTTAACAGCACACCAATGTTTTGGCTATTGCCGAGCCGTGCTTGCAGGGCATCAAGGCTTTCTCTCTTTCCCGTTCTGTCTCTGTAGTGGACAGAGACAGAGTAGGTTGGGGGCTGGGAGGGGCTACATCTGGGAAAGCTGACCAGAGTTCACAAAAGGGATATTTCAAGCAATCTAACATCATATTCGGCAAGAAAAAAAGAGGGACGGGGGGCAGGGTTGTCTTCCAAGGTGGCCATTGCTTGGGGACTTGTTGGACATTGGTCTGCCTGTGAGAGGTGGTGAGTGATTGTCTTCCCATTACTTGTTTTTCCTTTCCTCTTTCCTTATTAATCCATACTTACCTCAACCCACTAGTTTTCTCACTTTTGCTCTCCCTATTCCCTCACAGGTTCTGCTGGTGGGTAGGGAATAAGTGAGTGGCTGTGTGGGTGCTTAGCTTCAGGCCAGGGTCAACCCACCACAATAGGATATCTAGCCCACCTTTTAGACACCCTTTAATGCACAACTTTTGAATAAGAAGAAGGTTTTTCCCAGCCCAGGAAAAAAAACCCATTAGCTCCCCTGTGTCATCCTAATCAGCTGATTTACACAAAGTAATATTTGTTTTAAGAAGAAGTCAGAAGTCACCTAAAATTGACCACTCCTGGAATAGAAATTCTTCCTTCTGGATGAAAGGGGAGCTGTGCCTCATTTGCCTTCTAGGTATTTCTACAGCTATCCCTTTATCAAGGCGAGCACTGATGGGTTATTCCTGCCCCAGGCTCTCTCTACACCCCCTGTGACAGCTGATAACATCCCTGTTTGGCAGCAGGGAACTGAAGCACAGAGGGTCTGCTTACATCGTTGTCTGCTGTCAACCCAGGCTCCAGTTAAACAGACCTCAACAGGAGACAAAGTGCTGTGGCAGGCCAGGTTTGATGATGCCTGTGAGTACCAGACCCTTGTACGTACTCCCCATTTAAATCTTAATACGAAACATTAATTTCCAAATGCCTTCCCCAAAAACATAATAGAGCTGTGATCTAGTATGTAATTTACTGTCCTCGGAAATTCCTCAAAACAGCAGAGCTTCCCCCAATTGTTCATGCACAGAGGAAAAGCTCTACTAGAGTTCCTGCTTCAGCTTGCTCCTGTGACCACAGGCTTGGCCCTTGACAACCATCAGGCTCAGTGTGTAAAACCCATCTTCATTCCAAAGCTGTCCCTACGTGCCTTATGACAGGCTGTTCACAGCATGCCCCTTGCTCCTGAAATTGTTTTACTCTTCCTTCTTCAGGGAAAAATTCTTTAAGTTCCTGCATGGGGTCCTGAAAATCTGAGTCTACTGATCCTACGGCTGAGATCCCGGATGAGCCTGTGCATAGCTCAGGTCTCTCTGGCTGTAAAACAGGACTGATGGCATTTCCTTCCTTCCTCTCACTATCTGTCCCGTTTCAAGCCTATGGTGTTAGAAGTCCACTTGCCATTCTTAACCACTGGCCTTTATCTCAGTAAGGACGCAAAAGATCTTAGAACCATAGAATCTTAGGATGGTTTGGGTTGGAAGGGACCTTAAAGATCATCCAGTTCCAACCCCCTGCCCTGGGCAGGGACACTTCCCACTAGACCAGGCTGCTCAAAGCCCCATCCAGCCTGGCCTTGAACGCCTCCAGGGATGGGGCAGCCACAGCTTCTCTGGGCAACCTGTTCCAGTGCCTCACCACCCTCACAGTAAAGATTTTCTTCCTAATATATAATCTAAATCTCCCCTCATTCAGTTTAAAACCATTACCTCTCATCCTATAGCTACACTCCCTGACAAAGAGTCCCTCTCCACCTTTCCCGTAGGCCCCCTTTAGGTACTGGAAGGCCACTATAAGGTCTCCCTGGAGCCTTCTCTTCTCCAGGCTGAACAACCCCAACTCTCTCAGCCTTGTCCTCATAGGGAAGGTGTTCTGTGCTATTAATGAAAATCTGTCTCAAAACCTGCCTGCTCTTTTCCTAAATGCCTTGTTTCTGGGCAGCCTTGCGATGATGGCTCCAGCACTGTTTCAGCACCATAGTACCAAACCCAAAAAAGACCTAATCCATCTGACAGCACTTAAGGGAGGTTTCCCTTGTTCCTAAGGTAAGTGCAGGTGCTTTCGAGGGTGTTGAAGCAGAGGAGATTCCTGCTGAAGTAAGACTTAGATTGTCTGTACAGTCAGCAGAGAGAAATGAAAGTGCCTCTGAAGATTTGCCGTGGAAAGTGCCACCAAAGTTAGGCACCAGCCTTGCCCCATTGAGCTCAGAGGTGCTGAAGAATATTCCTGAGCTTGAAATGTGGATTTTACCTTAGGCCACGCTAGTATTAGGAGAAACACATGCAACAGCAATAATGCAGCATGAGAGGCTGGAGCTGTTTCCTAACCCTGAGGCCATCTGTCAGGGCACAGCTCAACTCCACATGCCCAAGCTCTCCTTTTCCTCTAAAACAAAGCAGCCCAGGCTGTGCTGCTAACTGGCCCATACCGTGATTTGAGTAATTTCTGTGAATCTTGGCATTGACTGAGAAAGGGAAAAGGCTAACTATTAACTAGGCCTCCTAGAAAAACAGGTCAGGAAGAGACGTCAGCAGGTCACCTACTCCAGCCCTACATCTCATGGCAGGTGTTTAAACTTCCTGAAGGCACCCTAGGGCCTGAGAAATGCTCGTCCTCTGCCCAGCTCAGGGTTGGAACTCATGAGCAAACTTGCCATCAGGTGAAAGTTGTCTTTGCCTTGCTGTGCATTTATGCCTTGTGAGCCCAGCGCACATCATAGGGGTTCTCAAGGCTGGATCATCCCTCGTCTAAATCTGAAGTGTGGTGCTATTTTGAACCAGGCCAAACATCTGTCTGAAGTCTAATATTCCTTAGAGTCTTCTGAACATTAGCAAAACAAACTAATCCCATCCACGTTGATGATATTCTATCTTGATCTCACACCTAATGCCAATGATGAAGATGAAAGAGCTCAGATGATTTTGAAAACATTGTAGACAAGTGTAGCCTTCAAAGAAGTTAAATACTAGCACTATTTAGCATTTTTGAGTTATCCTGTGCTCTGGAAGACAGACCAGTACAAAAATAATAAGGCTGGAAGTGAGATCAGTGGAACAAAATATAAACAATTATTTTTTTCTCTCAGGCTTGATCATTACAGAAGGGAATTTTGAGATATGGACAACAGAAATCTGCCTTCACTGATCTAGGAGTTTTCCCTCCATTTATACAATTCTTTGAGAAAAAGGTGGATGCCGTTTTGTACTTCTGCATTGCTGTTACTAGGTGTGACAGGCCAGGCCCTCAGGCAGGAAACTCCTGCTGTCCAGAGTGGGATCATACAAACTCCAAATAGCTGACACCTACACAACCTGCAGTAGCTTCCTATACAGACAGCTGCACTTGCAGCAATAACAGGAAAAAAATCAAGAGGTTAATAAACCAAAATGAGCAGGAAGCATGCAGTAATCAGACTTTCTAGTACTTCAGTCTATAGAAGTAACCCGTGGCTGGCCTGATGTAGGGACCTAATCCAAAACTCATTGAAGCCCATGGAAATTCCACTGTAACAGATGTTGTTAGGCCTCACTCTTCACTATATCAATATGGGAGCACATGGGGAGTTCCACCTTCCCTGTACTCACACAGTGTTGAGCTCCAAATCTCTTGTTTTGCTGCTGCTAGCTGTGAGATAGGACTGCCACTAATCACAGAATCACAGAAAGGTAAGGGTTGGAAGGGACCTCT